>NC_051171.1:83268757-83586257 GCF_013339725.1 Rhipicephalus microplus
TGTATGTATGTATGTATGTATGTATGTATGTATGTATGTATGTATGTATGTATGTATGTATGTATGTATGTATGTATGTATGTATGTATGTATGTATTATAATGTAAATGCAAGGTAAACAGCGGTTAGCGGCGTCGGTACCGAAGCAGCAAGAGCAGGCCGAGTATACGGGCAGCGTCGCAGCAGCAATCAGGCAGTCCTAGCTCGTGCCTCGCGCCCACGTGTCGATGTCGCTGCAGTAGTGGGCATTCCTCTTCACTACACTTCGTGCCCCGTCGGAAAAGGAGCCATCCTGGCGACTCACGGTGAACAGAGTACGAGCGGGTCGTAATAAGGTTTCAGCCGCTGCACGTGAACAATTTCACGTCCCCGAAAGCGCTGGTCTGTGGATGGCGTAACGGGTTCGACGATGTAGTTAACTGGTGAAGTCTGCGAGACAATGCGGTAGAGTCCCTGGTATTTTGAAAAAAAACTTCGAGGAAAGCCCTGTAGGCACAGCGGGAACCCAAAGCCACACAAGAGTGTCCGGAACAAAGTTGGGGTACGGGTGGTTATCGTCACGCCGAGATTTTTGTCTCCATTGGTCGATGGTTGTGAACGACTGGGCGAGCTTACGGCATTCCTCGGCGCGGCGGGCAGCTTCAGAGATTGGCGTAGACTCGGAGGAATCGGGGTGGTAGGGCAGAATGGTATCTAGTGTGGTAGAAGGGTCTCGGCCATATAACAGGAAAAATGGTGAAAAGCCCGTAGTCGCCTGTGGAGCAGTATTGTAGGCGTATGTCACAAAAGGCAGAATGAGGTCCCAGTCGGAGTGGTCTGAGGCAACATACTTTGATATCATATCCCCTAGGGTACGGTTGAATCTTTCCGTCAATCCATTCGTCTGCGGATGGTAGGCGGTGGTAGTCCGGTGAATAATACGGCATTCGGCAAGGAGTGCGTTGACGACTTCAGAGAGGAACACACGTCCTCTGTCGCTGAGAAGTTCGCGCGGTGCGCCGTGACGGAGAATGAAGTGCCGCAAGAGAAAAGAAGATACGTCGCTTGCTGTGGCAGCAGGCAAAGCGGCTGTTTCTGCGTATCGCGTCAGATAGTCGACAGCGACAACAATCCAACGGTTTCCGGAAGCCGTGAATGGAAGAGGCCCGTACAGATCGATCCCAATGCGGTCAAAAGGCCTGGCTGGGCAAGGAATTGGCTGGATCGGACTAGAGGCGTGATGAGGCAGAACTTTCCGTCGTTGGCACTGCGGGCATGACTGAATGTACTTGCGCAAAAAGGTGTACATGCCTCGCCAATAAAACCGGGAGGAAATCCGAGCGTATGTTTTGAAGATGCCCGCATGTGCGCACTGAGGGTCAGCGTGGAAAGCTGAACATATTGCAGCACGAAGATGGCGAGGTATGACAAGTAGCCACTTTCGGCCCTCAGACTTGTAATTCCTGCGATAAAGGAGGCCATCGCGTACCTCAAAGTGAGCCGCTTGACGGCGCAACGTTCGAGAAGATGGAGAAGTCGACGGATCTGAAAGGAATCGCAGAACAGAGCTGATCCAGTCATCCTTGCGTTGCTCAGACGCCATGTCACAGTTATCTGGGAACGCAACCATTTCGTCCACGGCAGATAAACATGCAGAGCTTTCAGCGGACATAGGTGAATGTGATAAAGCGTCGGCATCAGTGTGACGTCGGCCAGACCTGTAGACAACACGCATGTCGAACTCTTGCAACCGCAAAGCCCAGCGAGCTAAACGGCCGGAGGGGTCCTTCAACGTGGATAACCAACAAAGCGCATGATGATCGGTGACTACGTCGAAAGGGCGACCATATAGGTACGGTCTAAATTTACCTAGAGCCCATATAATTGCCAGACACTCCTTCTCTGTCACAGAATAGTTCTTTTCCGCTTTGGTGAGGGTACGGCTTGCGTATGCGACTACGTACTCCTGGAATCCCGATTTACGCTGCGTGAGCACGGCGCCGAGTCCAACACCGCTGGCATCGGTGTGTACCTCCGTCGGAGCAGTCGGGTCGAAATGACGCAAGATTGGTGGCGAGGTTAACAGACGGCGCAACTTTTCGAAAGCATCGTCACAGGCGGGTGACCAAGCGTAACTTTTCGAGTCACTGCGTAGAAGTTCAGTCAAGGGGGCGGTGATCATAGCAAAATTCCGAATAAAGCGGCGGAAATAGGAGCAGAGGCCAAGAAAGCTGCGCAGATCCTTCAGAGACGCAGGTTTAGGGAACTCTGCAACTGCCCGAAGCTTGGCTCTGTCAGAAAGAATACCCTCTTTAGATACAACATGACCGAGGATGGTGAGCTGACTTGCGCCGAAGCGGCATTTCTTAAGGTTGAGCTGAAGGCCGGCGTCAGTTAGGCACTGCAGCACTTCATCTAGCCTGCGGAGATGCGTTGGAAAATCCGGGGAAAATATAATCACGTCATCCAAGTAGCACAGGCATGTTTTCCACTTCAGGCCACGCAAAAGATTGTCCATCATCCGCTCGAATGTTGCGGGTGCGTTGCAAAGACCAAAAGGCATGACACAGAATTCGTAAAGGCCATCAGGTGTGACAAAGGCCGTCTTAGGTTGATCTTCAGGTGCCAGAGGGACTTGCCAGTAGCCACTCCGTAAGTCAATAGAAGAGAAGAACTCCGCACCTTGGAGGCAGTCAAGGGCATCGTTGATTCTCGGTAACGGGTAAACGTCCTTTTGAGTTATTTTGTTAAGACGACGGTAGTCAACACAGAAGCGAATTGACCCGTCCTTCTTCTTAACGAGAACGACTGGAGATGCGCAGGGGCTGTTCGAAGGCTGGATGACGCCACGCTTGAGCATGTCAGCTACTTGGTCATCGATAACCTGGCGCTCGGCTGCGGACACGCGATAGGGTCTTTGATGCAATGGCGCATTGGTACCCGTGTTGATGCGGTGACACACGGCTGACGTGCGGCCGAGGGGAGTATGCTGGCAGTCTAAGGAATAACGGAACTTGTTCAGTAGTCGTAGAAGCTGAGCACGTTGCGAAACGGTTAACGTGTCGGCGATGTAGCTGCTCAGTACGTCCGGCCTAGTAGTATGCGGCGAAGAGGCACAGGTCACTCCGGCGACTTCGTGTTCGGCGGAAGGACCAGCCGGCATGTCGATAATTGCAGAAGGGTCGAGACTGTAAACACGCCAGACGCACTCACCCCGGAGTAGTGTTACAGGACATGACAACAGGTTCGAGATGAGTAGTCTGCTGACGCCGTCATGAAGTTCTAGAAGGGCATAAGGTAGCGGCGAACACTTGCGACGAACGAAAAGAGCAGATGGCGTGAAAAGGGCACTAGACTCGGCGAGAGAGTTGCAAGACACTATGGTAAGGGCAAAAGAGTGCGGCGGTATGATGACGTCTTCAGCAACAAATAGTTTGTCCCCGGTTTCATGAGCATCATATAATGGAGCGTCGTCAAACACTTCAAATGCCACCTCAGCGCGCGAGCAATCGATGACGGCCTTATTAGCGGAGAGAAAATCCCAGCCCAAAATGAGGTCATGGGAGCAGGAATCCAACACTAGCAATTCAACAACATAAATGAGGCCATCAATTGCGATGCGAGCAGTACAAGCAGCGGCCGGTGTGACGTGATCTGCACTGGCTGTACGAAGTGATACACTAGCTAGTGGCGTCATAACTTTTTTCAGCAAGCGGCAGAGTCTAGCACTTATCACTGAAACTGCGGCACCAGTGTCGACAAGAGCGAGTGCAGCGACGCCGTCCACATGTACGTCCAGAACATTCGTTGGTGAAGTGAGAGGCCTTGGTCTTTTCGCTGGCGACGCAGTTCCTGCCTCTGGAACTGCGGCAATTAGTTTTCCCGCTCCGGCGATGAAGGACGACGACGCATCGGCGATGGCGAGCGGCGTCGAGGTGATGGCGAGCGGCGGTTAACAGGAGGGCGGTGGTCGGCGTACGATGACATCTGGTCGGGTGGCTGAGAGCCTGTGAACGAACGGCGCGGTGGCACATAAAGGGCAGGTTCGAAGGTCTGGTCGTAGCTCTGTCGGTAGACAGGAACGCGCCGACGGCAGTATCGCGCTATGTGGCCAGGTAGCCCACAGGCAAAGCATATTGGGCGATTGTCGAGTGTACGCCATTGTCCACTACTCTGGACGGACCTTGACTGAGCGAACCGAGGAGTGAGTCGGAGCGGCACGGCTGAGGGAAGCGACGTAAATGTCTGAAGAGGTGGTCGAGCCGCTACTTCAGCATAGCTTAGAGGTGCATTTACCTCGGCACAGGCAACAGGGCTCGGCAAGGGTGAAGTGTCACGGGCAGATGGCAGAGCCGCGCAAACTTGCTCCTGGATGACCTGGCGAATGTTTGCTGGCAGAGGTGACGCTGGTTGGCCGGCTGTTGATAGCAGCGATAGCTGACGAGCGACCTCAGCACGAACAAACTCCTTAATCTGCGATAGCAGCGACTGAAGGTCAGATGTGGTGGTCAGGCTGGAGAGGGTGTCATCCGGGACGTCAGGGCGTCGAGTGAGAAGACGCTGTCGTCGCAGCTCGTCGAAACTCTGACACAACTCAATGACCTCAGAGACAGTGACAGGGTTCTTGGAGAGCAGCATTTGAAAGGCGTCGTCGGAAATGCCTTTCATGATATGTCGCACCTTGTCAGTTTCGGCCATCGACCGGTCGACACGCCGGCAGAGGTCAAGGATGTCCTCTATGTAGCTGGTGAATGTCTCACCAGTTAGTTGGGACCGGCCTCGTAGGCGTTGTTCTGCGCGAAGTTTGCGCACACCAGGGCGTCCAAAAACATCTGCGATGCAGGTTTTGAAGGTAGTCCAGGTGGGGATATCCGCCTCATGGTTTCTGTACCACAGCTTGGCAACATCCGTTAAATAAAACATCACGGTGCCAAGCTTTGTGGGATCGTCCCATTTGTTAGTAGCGCTGGCTCGTTCATACGATTCCAGCCAATCCTCAACGTCTTTCTCGTCGGTGCCGCTGAAGATGTCGGGTTCTCGCAAGAGCTGTGCACCGGGACAGCTCCTGCGTGGCGAAGCCGGTGGGGGTGTGAAGACAGCGTCGTCAGGCATGACGGACGGCAGCTTTCGGCTACGCAGTTCCAGGACTGGGGAAGACCGCAGCACTCTCCACCAAAATATAATGTAAATGCAAGGTAAACAGCGGTAGCGGCGTCGGTACCGAAGCAGCAAGAGCAGGCCGAGTATACGGGCAGCGTCGCAGCAGCAATCAGGCAGTCCTAGCTCGTGCCTCGCGCCCACGTGTCGATGTCGCTGCAGTAGTGGGCATTCCTCTTCACTACAGTATGTATGTATGTATGTATGTATGTATGTATGTATGTATGTATGTATGTATGTATGTATGTATGTATGTATGTATGTATGTATGTATGTATGTATGTATGTATGTATGTATGTATGTATGTATGTATGTATGTATGTATGTCCATCCATCTATCTATCCATCTGTCTGTCTGTCGTCCATTTGTCCACATGTCTGTCTGTCTGTAGTTTTTCGTACATCCGTCCATCTAGTAAACACTCCAGCTAACGCCGTCTCGCATATTTTCATCATATATTCATCATACACGAGTAACGGCATCCAGCGGACATTCTAAGGACTATAACAAGAGGCGGCTACTACATACAGCAGACGCATGAACCACGCCGTAAAGGGGCCCTGCAACACTTTTAGAGCATGGTCACAAAACGCTGCTGATCGGTAGTAGAGGCTTGCGACATAATAATATAGTGAAGCACGTGGCCTGGAATTCACAATAAGTTATCAGCTGAAAATAGCTTTCTCTTCTCTCGACAAATCACGGAAAGTGAGCCCAGTAAGCCCATTTATCGGCCATTGGCTGATTTCAACATTGCGTGCTCGGTTGTTACACAGGTCACCGCAAAAGGCCATCACTTGTCCATGCACGCACGTGCGATGGCACTGAGAAAGCCGCGCATTCGAAGAAAAAAAATACTCAAGGTCACGAGGCGCGAGTGACGTTTTTTGTTTGCTCCTCCCACCCCTCCCTGCTCAGCTTCCAGCGCTTTTATCGGGACGAGAAAAGAGAAAATGTGATTGCAGCGTGTGACAAATCTTTGCAACTCCACTCGTACTGAAAGAATCCTTAAAATTTTTGCGGCGTTAAACTTGAGGTAGTACGCTTTTCCAGTGAATTAACTCCATGGTTACTCGAAAAAGTGTTTCAGGGCCCCTTCAAGAGAACTGCGATGTTTTTTCGATTTTTCGGTATTCAGTGATATCAATAAAACTTGGAACATGTGCTCTCATCGGTACCCTGCTAAGTTGTGTCAAATTATACAACCGTAAGTCATTTAGTTTGTTTAGAAAACAAGTTTTAAAATTGGTAGCTGATTTTGGAATCACACCTATAAACGCGGGCCACCCTGTGCAGGTGACGCAAGGGACTGCTTTTTTTTTTTTTTTTCAAGAACCCCGCCTTTACCAGAAGACGGAAGCAGCACATGCTTTCTTCTACGACGCGACGACAACGCGAGAACAGTTCAGTTTTGTAAGCTGCATGGATGCAGCGTGTTAGTCTTCGTTAACGTCGTGTCTTACAATTGGCCGTGAGCAGCGCTGCGATTATATTGACGTCACAGATAGGGCAGCAGTTGTGGAATACGGTAGCATTGCTTTCGCGAGATAGCAGCTGCAATCATCGTTAAACTTGTCATTCATAAGTTCAGACGAGCTATCAATGCTTCATTGCGCGTCGGATGACATCGCCGACTTGCTTTTCGCGCTATGTTTACACCCTGGCCAGCCGTGGCGGGCTGTAGCAGATCTCGTGAAGTCATCCGCGACCGATTCTCGTGACATCATCTCATACCCCCCACGGAGGTCGGAGCAGCTCCCGGTTTCGATTTTCGATCTGACTTGCTGTTTATTGCCTCATTAAAATGTTTGACGAGCGCCTTGACAAAGCGAACTACCCTAGCTTTTAGAGAACTGTCAATACTAGTTTAAAGCAGTATTATCTCAGCATGATCGAAAATGCACCGGGGTTCCCACTTGAAGAGCGTCGTCCCTAAACTATTAGTATGCGCTTAGCATAAATTGTGAATGCTTTCGAGCACTATACATGACTACTATGGGAG
Organism: Rhipicephalus microplus; assembly: GCF_013339725.1. NCBI lineage: Eukaryota > Metazoa > Arthropoda > Arachnida > Ixodida > Ixodidae > Rhipicephalus > Rhipicephalus microplus. Next base: position 83,275,898 of record NC_051171.1, read on the forward strand.
AACCAGAAGCTGTCCCGTTAGCGTGAAGTATGAACTGTATTTATAAAAAAAATTGTACATGATTCAAAGCACTCCGTAATATACAATGAGAGGGCTGTAAGCAGCTCTCCCTCAGACACGGTAAAGACGCACGTCAGCACAGCTTATGACTCGATGTTCAGAAAAAAAATGTTTAATGATTTAGAGTGCTTCGTACTCTGCTATGGGAGAGCACAAATTCATCACATGGACCTCACATGATGAGGCCAGCAAAGTTGGACCAGCAGGGAATCCTAGTGGATTGGTGATGTGTTAAGAAAAAAATGTTTTACGACTTAGAGTGCGATGTACTCTAATATGGGAGAGCATTGAGATGTCCCAGTGAAATGGTATACGCACAAAATATCTGTGTATTTCAAAAAAAATGTGTATATTATAGAAAAATGTGTAGTAATACAGACGTATTCAAGGGCTTTACCAATTCAAGCAACGCTGCATGCTCGCTCTCGTCAGTGTGAGGCGCCTATACGCAATAAACTTAAGCAGCTGTTTCCCCTCCTTAATGTGTAGGAGAAATCTGTGATGCGATTTACTGCTGGAGGTAAGGTGGTCTTGTGTGTTCATGTCCCGCAAGCTGTGCAGGTGGCGTCAATGGACCGCTTGTAGCCCAGAGCATGCCCAATAAAAGGTGATTTAGGTATGCTTACACTACGCCGCATATGTTGCCATTGACCACATGTTGTGCCTCTGTAAAAAAAATGTTTGACACCAGTACCGCCAGTCTCGTCTGAGTAGCTCCTCTGCGCACAGCCTTAGTAATCGAAATGGGCAAGAAAATAATGTGAATGACAATTTAGGAAAGTCACAAAAGCTTATTCTATCTAAATGCACAGGCCACGTGTTTGAGATCCCGGGTTCACAAGAACGTCCCAATGAATTAACAGAAATAACGGAAAAACCACTTAACTAATCGAAATCAATAGAACACTAAGCATCTTGTTTACTCCACCAGCAACATCGAGGGAATCCTAAATAAATTAATCGGACTTTCCTCTAGTCCGCCTCTTGACACATTTTTCTTTCGAGGCAGGCATTGCATGAAAGCTTATTCTTTAGAAGCACGGAGCAACATATACACGTACAGCATTTATAGGATAAGAGTGTGTTAAACGTTGATCGTTGACCTCTCTTGCGTCACCGCTACCAGGCTTGAGCGGTCGGCGGTCGAAGACTGCGTGCTCGGCGAAACGGGAATCAAGATTCGCAAGGGCGGAATGGTCACCGTGCCTCTCTACGCGCTGCATCGAGACCCAGAATTCTTCCCAGAGCCGGACACTTTCAAGCCCGAGAGGTAATCTCGCGTCATCTTACTGGCTGTTTCGAATACATAGAGCAACGTTGTGTTTCGGCAAGGACAAAGACGAGTAGCAAAAGGTTACATTATGATACATTTTGGGAAGAATTTACTGCCACGCAATAGATGACGACTTACGAAAAAGACAAACGGGCGCAGTTTTGCATTGGCAGTTTATTGGTGAACCTTCTATGAGCTGTCACTTTCTGCTGGATGTTGTAGATATCTCGCTGGCAAATTATTGTCGTGAAGTGTGTGAAAGTTCTGGTTGATCTCGCCCATGCGCTCCTCAACTGGCCTGGGTTTGTATTTGTAGTTCCTTTTCCCCAAGAAACTGATTTGTGAGGTCACGTTTGCTTTTCTTCTTTCCTGAAATCATCGAGCGTTGTTTGCGTTCTGAATTCTCGCCAAAATGTACTCAGATAAACTCGCTCAACTCTCTATACTCTTATGCGACATTAAGGATGTACGTGACCTCATTAAGGAAACACTAACCACTTCCTTATGCTTCGCCTAAGTCGACTCGAAGGCGATGGCCTCCTTTTTCTTCTTTTTTTGTTTTTTTTTCTGATTCTTCTGGGGTGATTGAATTAAGGCCAGCTTAAAGTTTCCTAAATATACCGTGGATGGAACTCTGGCGCTAGTGTCCATGGTGGCTGCAATGCAAGGCGCTTCAGCGTGCATGGGAGTGATGATTAGCACATGGATTTGCCTATATAGTCTTCGTACTTCACGATCCTTATTGCTTCGCGTGGCTTCAAGCTGCTTTGTTACGGAACAACATTCAGCAGTTCAGCCTCACCACCTTAATCACTTAGTTTTACCATTTCAAATCGGGTCACGAAGTGCAAAAGGGCAAACCAGCAATAAACGAAGTCACAAGTATGATTCGCCGATGTGATTACTAATACCAGGCAAATCCGTGTACTACAAATCATTGCCATGGTCGCTGAACAATAGCAGCGTCAGAGTCCCCTCTGGTTCATTTTAGAAAACTCTATGAATGCAACCACCATTTTCTCTCCACCCAACATGCTTCTGCGTAGCCTCCGGGATCAGTTGCAGCAGAAGCTTCCCGCATCTCATTAAGTTTCGCATTGCCTCCGGGATGGCCCACCAATAACAAAGTGGCGGTGTCCCTCGAACAAGCCATTTCCCGGTGACGTCACAAACTTTGGAAGCCTAACACATCACAAACCGTCTTGGGGCTGGCGTCATCACACGATATACAGATTGCTTTCATTATTCGTGCATGCTGACCGACAGGAAAAGATCGGTGGTGCCGCCGACGATATTTACTCGTTTGATGAGGCATCTAAGGTATTCGCATTGACAAACACAATAGCTAAACCTTATTCAAAATGAAATATCGTTAGTTCAGCTTACATCTGCCGTGCTTACGTCTGTTTTGTATACGAAATGTTCAATGAGAGATGTTCTCATGTTTGTATTGTAATAAAGGAACACTAAAAGGGAAAGATGTTTTTGTCGTAGTAGTAAATTACCTTTTCCCAGTGCTCAAAGTACCCCTCACCACCTAAATGTCTGGTAGGCAAGTAATCACGCGAAGAAAATGCTGGTGGCGACGCCGCACTGAAGTTCCCACGCCAAAATGCCAGGATGTTGCAAACTTTGACGGCGCCAAGTAGGGTGTACTTAGCTCGTACTCTTTAAAATTAACTACAATGTCCTAGGAGAAGGCTAGATGCCTTAGGTGCCAAGTTTCAAGCAGTATCAATTCCCAACTTGCAAAAATAATTAAAGGAAGACCACTCCGACCTTTGTAATGAGAAGGCGATGTTCATGAGCTATTTCCGCGCGAAATTTACACAAGAACAAGGTAACCAGTTACTTTAGCATTGTCACCAACACTATAATAGTTACATTGATGACAGTAGAGCTTTCAAAGAATAGTTTATTTCTTATAAACTGATGTACTGTTTCTATTTTGTGTCTCTCACGTCAAAACCCCAGGTGGTTGAAATATCCGGAGCACTCCACTGCGGCGCCTCCCGTAACGATAATGTGGTTTTTGGACTGTCTGTACGCGAGATAAACTATAAATCCCAGCTATTGTTATATCTTGTGTCTCCTTGGAGAGAACGTGGTGCTGTGTGAGGAAAATAAAGGCGGAGTTTACCGTACTGCACTAGGTTTGAATAGCCGACACGAAGGGGGAGGAGAGAAGTAATAGAAAAATGATGAATGAAGGAAGTATAAAGGACGGCAAGCTAATACACACGCAAACGTAGCGGAGTTGACCACGCATACCCACGAGCTCACCCACTTCGAACTGTTGCAAAGCGTGGTTTGAATGGGAGTTTGTTTTTATGATTATTTGTTATAGACACGCAAAAAACACGAAAACACATGATGAAAAATAAGAAAAAGAAACGAAATTAGACATTGCTGGTATTTCGTCATGCATTTCGATTTCTTAGTGTGGTAATTGTTTCAGCACCATGATAATATGACCCTCGAACACTTACTATCTCTTGGAATCCATTCTGCCACTCTTATTCACCAGCGGTTATTTTGCCTTCCCACTACTTGCCTTTGCCATTCCCAGTCCTTCTGTCGTTGCTTTAGCACGCATTGGTCTCCAGACCCTGTTTTCTTCTTGTGCCATAAGGTTACGTGTATAATTTTTTTTTCTTTCGATGTCTCACAGCGTCGGCCTAAAATCGTTTAACGGAAACCTCCAGGTCGCCACTCTGGAGGAGAAGCTGGATATAGGAAGCTAGGTGGGCAGATGAGATTAAGAAGTAGGCAGATATAACGGGGTCACATTGCAAGCACAACACTTGAATGATTGGCGAAACTCGGAGGAGGTATTTGCCCTGAACTGGGCGTATTCAGGCTGCAGATCATTTTGGCCATTTGATTACTCATTTATACTGACTTTTTGTTTTGACAGGTTCAGCGAAGAAAACGTAGCCTCCATCATGCCTTACACGTACCTTCCTTTCGGAGCTGGACCCAGAAACTGTATCGGGATGCGACTCGGGCTCCACGCGATCAAGGTCGCCTTGCTGCACTCCGTTCACAAAGTGCGGTTTGTTCGGGCGGAAAAAACACAGGTGAAAATATCGAGAGAGCGAGTATCTGGCTTATTATGTGCAATGCCCCGATAATGAACCGCGACTTTTCATTGTTAGTGTTGTCGTTTTGGTTGTGTACGATTGAGTATATGAAGCTTGGTGACCCAATGAGCAAGGAGTGCTAATTTGGGGCAGGGGGGTGGCAGGGAATAGGCCACTTTTTTTCTAGCCAACAAAAACGTGGTGGTAGAGACTAGGGAGTGGGGAGTGCAAAGGTCAGCCCCTCAGATTGACATAATACAAAGGCTGGGTGCTGCGACGAAACGTGGTCTCTGCTATAGGGGAACACCTATGCCATGAGTGTCACCGAGCCGCAACATAAGGGGGCCTTTACACAATGTTTCGCGTAAAGTTTTTAGCACTGTACCCATTCGAATGGCTAAGCGATCAGGTCTGCTGATATGAAACAGTTACTCTCAGCTATCTCGACCACCATCAGAATCGCAATGTGCAAACTATGCGAGCTACTTCGACACTTGTACGAAGTGTTTTGGTTTATGCTTTGACGGAGAGAAATACGTAATGCGGCACCGTACGTTGGGTTAAATTATTTCAATCGGGCCGAGATTCGGTACGAATGCCGCGAAGACTTTAAAGCCTATATAATTAGAAGAATTAGTGACTCGTATGCCAGTCATGCATGTGTTTACGATCAGAGAAAGAATGCGTACAGGGGTCGCCATTGTCTCTGTCTAGGCCCTGAACATATATTTATTTCTGCGATAGCGAAAATATGAACAGTTTGGACTAGTTTTGCCCATTACCGTGATGCTTCGCATAAAGGTAAAATTGATAAAACTCTTCAGAACATCGTACGTTCTACCTGCGGCTAATGGCGTGCCAACGGGGGCGACGAGCCCGAACGCAGAAGACATCAAACGAGCCGGCCCATCTCCTTTGCTGGCAGGACACATGCGATAAGATCGTCCGCCTGTTTGAATAGTCGTTGAATGCTCAAGCGGGCAGGAAACGCCGCGGCCGTCTTTGAAGGGCCAGTAAAAAACCGTGAGGTCTAAAAATTGTTATAAAAATCAATATGTGCACTTTTGCTTTGTGAACATGCTGCCGCAATAATTTTGCAAATGCGTGCTATATTAAGAATTGATTGATTGATTGATTTGTGGGGTTTAACGTCCCAAAACCACCATTTGATTATGAGAGACGCCGTAGTGGAGGGCTCCGGAAATTTTGACCACCTGGGGTTCTTTAACGTGCACCCAAATCTGAGTACACGGGCCTACAACATTTCCGCCTCCATCGGAAATGCAGCCGCCGCAGCCGGGAATCGAACCCGCGGCCTGCGGGTCAGCAGCCGAGTACCTTAGCCACTAGACCACCGCGGCGGGGCGTGCTATATTAAGAAAGTTACCGGGGTTAGAACATTGGTTTCAGCTGGTTTGAAACTTTCGCGTGGCCTCGCCACCCTTCTCCCTCACAGGGAAGGGAAGGCGTGGCCCATCATCGTGACTGGTTTAGGCCAATCGACAAGCTGCGTGCAACGTCAAGTCGCCGATCGGCGAATTTCCATCACTGCGCGTGAAAGGAGGATCGGTCAGGCGTAGGGAAGGAGTGCGGGAATGGTTTTTCGAAATGGAAGGTCTGCGCTGCACGCAGCGCTGTATTATTCGGAAAGCGTGATCGCCTCGGTGCGCTTTACGAATTGCCGAGCTTCTTTGGAGGGTGTGAAAAAAAAAAGGCCCCATATCTCCATGTTCCACTGCAAATGTCGTTGTATTTTTTTTTCTGGAGAGAGTGAGCAAAACGTTTATTTGATGTTCTGCGCGAGAAAATCGGTGAATGGGATTCTGGAGGCATGCGCGCAGCGGAGGCGAACGAGTCCATCAAGGCACTCTACAGTGTGAGATATGAGCGCCATCTGGCAGTTACCTTGAAAAACTGAGAGATGGCCTCTGATATGGCAAGCGCACGGCGTGAGTGCCCATATTGAAAGTCATAATTTGTCGAATACAAGGCGATGGGTAGGTGCCACCGCCGTGTCGTCTTAGCAAAGCGTAGGAAACACTTCGTTTCGTGCACTAGAATTGCATTGTCAGCGTAGCATGATAACCGTTACGGTCGTTAGAATTACTTATGTATGCTTTCTCTGATATGAAGGAAAACACCACATAGTATTGGCGTGTTCATATTGTGCCTCAGATATATTGCCTCAGATATTATGTTTCAGATCGATTTATTCGGCAATCGCACAAGTATGAAGACAGAAACCAGAGCAATATCGGTGGGCGCTGTGGATGCATGGTTGGAATTTAGCCATTGCGGGCATCGTTTCGGCGAACAAGCAGACAGACAAGAATTCTTCCGTAGAAGTACCCCAAGAAAGACTATAGTCTTTAAAAACAGTCATTAAAAGACTCGAGGTGGCGGGCGGCTCTCGCAACAACTGAGACCTTTGATTTTATCGGCGTGGCCGCCATCACCGGCGCGCGCGCCATCTCGCTATCTCAGCAGCCATTTGCGGGCGGCTGTTATACCCTTCAACGTTCTGCGCTCTCAACGCAAAGAGACAGTGAAAAGTCCCTGGAGTGGTCATATTCTCTTGCCTCACAGTCTTGTAGAGTTTCGTGAGATCGGATTTAAATGAGTTATATACCAGCCTCATTTCGTACGATATCAGAATTTGCTGTTATCGCATTCATTAATTCACCGTTGCAGTAAAATTGAGTATATTTACTTTGTTTATTTATTTACTTATTTATTTATTCATTTTTTATTTATTTATTTATTTACTTATTTATTTATTCATTATTTATTTATTTATTTATTTATCTCAAAAACTTCCATTTTCATCTGAGAGCATAGCAGGTAGAGGGCAATAAACGCGTTCCATGGTCTAGCAGAGTGTTACTTGGTTACTGATCTTACAAAAAAAAAAATCAGAAACTTTTGAAACAAAGATCAATGACCCAAAAAGAAAGGAACGCCACACAATCCAAAAGGCGATACTGTGCACCCACAAGCGGATAATATCAAGTTTAGTCATACTACTAGCTACAACGATTCGCAGCTTGACAGAGGTTTCGAAGCGTATAATATGGAATCTTATACAAGGTTGACTTCAATTCGTCAACATACTCTGGTGTTACTTGTCTAGAATTAGGTTCCACTTTCGACAAGTTACTCTTTTGTGCAAGACGCTGTCAGTCAAGGTGCGGCAGCGAAAATTTTTTGCTAAGCGTTTCAATGCTTTCGCAAACGACGTAACACTTTCTTGTTTTTTCGTAAGCTTCCCTAACTTTCTTTGTGCTTTATGCAGGTCCCACTGAAAATGGCAACCGTGTTCGGAGCCGTCACTGCCGAAGATATGACATGTAGCAATTCGAAAGAGGATGCCATCAATTGCATAGTGACGAGAAAGCGAAAAATCGGGCAGCCATGATGTCAGAAAAGATCTGTGTCCCATTCTATTTTCTGTGTGCTCGAAGACCACTAAAACTATGTTATCACACTTTCTATTTTGCCGGTACAGATGCGCGGGGCTTGTACGACACACTTGTTCCTTTAAAAGAGAAAGTGTGTGCACATGCGCTTTCCCGAATTTGAATGAAAAGTTTATTGAAACTTCCAATGGTATTCTTTGCATAGAAATACACATGATCATTTGTGTAGATTACCTTTAGTAACCAAAAGAGTTATTATTCCGAAATTGCACCGCGGCACTTGTAGAATACCGAAGGAGGAGCGAGGCGTTCAAAGCCACAAACACTAAAAATGTCGAAGTAGTCAATAAGCGCCAATATGGTATAGTTCTCCCTTGGTCAGCCAACTGTACCCAGTGCAGGCAGCAGTTGTTCCTGCATTTATTTGCCTGGTGCACTTCAGGTGCAACAAGCACCTTCACAATAAAATACTCTATACATGAAAATTGAAAATAAACGCGGTCGCCGCATGCTTGACCAAACCGCTGTACGACTTACGCTTGCTTGCCTGTTTTCACGCAGGCGTCTACAATGCACGCACTTCTGGTAAGCTTTTCTGCTTCTAGATCGCCCTTACTATGGCTACGCCCTGCCAGCAGAACCATATTTCACATGCTTCATCTTTTTCGTCGCATCGACTGGCGAAGTGACAGAGCCTGAACTCGTATCACGTCCTGCTTCTAGTTCACTGCCGCTTACTAATAAGCGAACGGAATAAGCACTGCAGAAAGGCGACGACGTCGATAAGCGAATGCCGTGCAAATGAATCTTTTCGGTGCCGAGACACGCCAGCGGGAAGAGGAACGCGTTCACGCGTTCGCGCCTCAAGCTAGAAACCCTGCCTCTTAGTTTCCAGAAGTGCTCTGCTGTGGTGTAAGAATGACCACAGGCGTACTAGTTACCGTAATACAAAGGCACTGTTTCTGCCCTTAAATGATCACGCTTGAAAAGAGTGAATAAAGAGTACCAGTGTTTATTATGGACATGTTGATGCTGTTGTAGCTCTGCGCTCCTCTTGTGCAGCTGCCCACACAAGGGTAAAGCGAAGCCTCGCGGCTCAGCCAGTCTGACAGAACACTCTGGCCTTTGGCCTCGCTGGACACATCAGCCGCATTCCTCTCAGTTCTCAACTCGCCAGCCGCCGTCACTCTATACTTCCCTTGCCTACAACATTTTAAATGCGAAGCATTTCTTAGCAAACTACGGTGACTTTGAGCGTATCTATCTATCTATCTATCTATCTATCTATCTATCTATCTATCTATCTATCTATCTATCTATCTATCTATCTATCTATCTATCTATCTATCTATCTAATCTATCTATCTATCTATCTATCTATCTATCTATCTATCTATCTATCTATCTATCTATCTATCTATCTATCTATCTATCTGTCTATCTATCTGTCTATCTATCTGTCTATCTATCTATCTATCTATCTATCTATCTATCTATCTATCTATCTATCTATCTATCTATCTATCTATCTATCTATCTATTTTCTATCTATCTATCTATCTATCTATCTATCTATCTATCTATCTATCTATCTATCTATCTATCTATCTATCTATCTATCTATCTATCTATCTATCTATCTATCTATCTATCTATCTATCTATCTATCTATCTAGCCGCCTATGACTTATAGCTCTCCTGGCCGTTTCGATAATGGTATCGATACCAAACTTGGTATGTTATAACATGACTGCATGAAGAACATATTTGACTAGTCATAACACGAAAATCATGGCATGTATGTCATGAGTGTCATGATTTACATTTCATGGTCCTGCCGATCTTGCGGTGGTTTCGTTCAAATGGCATGTTGCAAAACTGGTATGGTATGAAATGATTGCATGGCGAACACAAGCGACATACTCTAACATGAAAATCTTGACATGCGTGTGATGTAACAACATGGTTACATGGCAAGCTTATGATGCGCTAGCAACCGTTTCGATAGCCTCACATGTATCAAGCTCGGTATTACGCGAAGAGAATGGACGACATAGGTAAATGACACATTAAACATGATAATCATGACATGCGTGTCATGTAACAACATGACTACATGCAACACTCATGATGTGCTCGCGGCCTTTTCGCTAGCTTCCCTTATACCAAATTTGGTTTACGGGACGTGAATGGATGACGAAGGTATGATACTGGTGCAAATATGATAAACATAAGACGCGTGTTATGTGAGAACATGACTACATGCCCCAGCTAAGGCGTCAATACATTTAGACGTGACGTGGTGCGCGTGCTCAGCGGCGTTGATTTGTCGGGTCACGCCGGCGTTGCCATGCCAGGCACCGGTCCTGCCATATACTCACAGGCGCGCACCGCGCTGTCTGCAATGACGCAGGCGCGTTTCAGGGCGTCCGGCGTCCCTCCGTCACGAAAAGAGGGAGACGCAGTGTTGTCTGGGTAACGTATCGGTGCGAATTCCAGCATGTCGCACTTGGCGCCGGTTGCCGTCGGTTGCGCCGACGGACGGTGGTCGCGCCAGTCGCGCCTGGCGTCAGACTATAGAGTGCTTGTGTTTTGTTAACGTAGCGTCGCTGTGCACAGTGTGCGGGCGCCTCAACGTTACATTGGAGTATATTGGGCCCTTCATGATGCGCTCGCGGCTGTTTCGCAAGCTCCACATATATCAAATTTAGTGTTACGTAATGTCGATGGATGACGAAAGTATATGACTGGTGCAAACATGATAATCCTGACACGCGTGTCATGTTAAGAACATGACAACATACGACGTTCATAGCGTGCTCGCGGTCGTTTCGCTACCTTCACATATACTAAATATGGTACCACGGGATATGAATAGATGACGAAGGTAAACGACACATCCAAACATGATAATCATGGCACGGAGGTCATGTACGACACCCCTTACCTCTACCTCATAACGTCGTACTGATTTTAAAGTGACATATCAACATTTCTCATTGGTGCTTCGCATATCATCAATTCCTACTGTACGTGGGATCTGCCAACTTTTTGTAAAGATTACCCATATGCTTTGTCAACGTGTATGTTAACTAATAGAGCTGCAACCACAGGAGTGCGCGAAGGGGGAGAGGGGGCGAAAGATGGGCGCAAAACCAACTCCATACATTCACATTAAAGGGAGGGGGGTACGAGGTCAGCCCCATACACATGATATGATAGGGAGAGAATGGGGTAGCGACAAACCGGGTAGTCTGAACGAGAATTATCGATTGAATAAGTCAGATAATATACCAATGCCGGATATTTCTTCAGACTGTGGGACATCTGTAGCTATGCTATTTGTTAGATTTATCTTTTCTGAAGGCCCCTATGGAAGTCCGTTTAGGTTAAATATGTGGTAAGACACATGTTTTGCATAAGTCGGCTATATGTGGTCAAAAACGATTTCAAGGTTCTGTTTTTCATTATACCAATAGAAGGGACTTCACTTAGTTTAACATTTAATGGTCCAACAAGTTGATTGGTCTTTATTTGTTTCTCAATGCCTTGGCAGCAACCCACCACGAGGGGCTGACCATGAAACAGACAGTGCCTTATCTTTGAAATGAAATTGTTTTGCCAGCCGAATACTGTTTAGATAGGGGTGTTTTAACAAAAAACAGATGGGTAAAACCTGGAACAAAATAGAATAAATGTACGAAAGGAAAAAGAAAAAACCAAGAATCTAATATGGTTGGAAATGAAGTTAATTCATGAGTTTAATATTCTATTCTTTCTGCTTCTCTTAGAACATCGCATGCGGCTTTTGCAACCGTTCGTGTGGCTAAAGCCCTTTTCAGTTGCTCCAAAGGCAAGAACCACCGGAAGGGATAAACCTAAAGCCTACCTACGGAGGGGTTCTTCTAACAGTCTTTTCTTTTGATTCTTTAGTAACCTACATGTTGCCCAGAATTATGCAGGAATTCATTCTCATTGCAGAGGAGGCATAAGGAAGACTGTGCCGGACCAGACCTGTGTATAGGTAAAATTACAGTGCAGGGACATGGCATCGTAGTCTTGTAAATGATATATCTGCCCTTCTATAGGAGTGGCATCAAATTTATAAGCGTACTTAAGACTATTAAACTCAGCTGTTGACAAGCGAAACTTTTCAAAATTATCTGATGTGAGAAATTTTTCAAATCGCGCGATTGCGATAAATTCTACGCCGACAATATAGAAATTGTGAGACCATTATGTGAAGCCACTGCAAGCGCATCTGCATATTCGCTGAGGGTTAAGCCTTTATGTCCTGGTACCCATACTTAGTGACAGAGGTGTAAATGTCTTGGAGAAAGTGCATAAAACAATAAAAGCATTTGACAGATTAGGTACCGTTAATGAAGTACACACAGGCAGGCACTCTGTAAGTTAATGAAGTACACACAGGCAGACATCTGTTGTGGATAGAGACAATTTCCGTAATGCTAAGATAACTGCAAGTAATTCCCCGTGATAAATAGGTGTAAAATCAGGTAAACGAATAAAAAACACAAGTGCAACACTGAACATGCAACTACAACTCCTGCCTTTTCACCACAAACTGAACAAGTGCTCGTACGCTATGGCATTCTGCGTCATTCTTTGAAGCGTGGTACTCGCTACACATTTGCAAAGAACTTGAGCATTTTTTCAATGTTGTGGCTGATGACGATGCAGAATTACGTCTGAGCTTTTTGTAATGAGTTGGCGCATTCTATCACCCACTTGTTACGCAATTCGCATTGTGTCACGTCTGCTAGCTGTTTTGTTGTTAGAAAACACATTATTGCTCAATTTATAACGCGATTCCTTCCCCGACATGAAGCCTGCCTAGGGTTCGTTTGCAACAAAGTTTCAAAAACAGCCATGGCTCAGTGGTGGAATACTGAACTGACACAAAGAAGACTGAGACTCCGGTCCTATTGCTTCCTCGTTGTTGTTTATTTAGGCAGTTTTTTTTATTTTGCTCGACAATGGTTACAGACACCAGTGGTGGTCGTGGATAACTACGACGCTAAAAATTACCCTTGTTGGGATCTCATAACAGCTTTCGCAGTAAAACGTTTGTACTCGTTTGCAACCAATCATGCCTCGTATTTTACGGCGCTATATCAAATTGTGCCGAGAAGAATACTAATTACGTCCGACATTGTTGTTAAAGAGAATTGATGCAATGATTGAACAATGTAATAATAAGGCTAACACACTCATGACTGGACTCACTCGGACAGACTCAGTGTGAGCCATGAGTTTGAGTGTGAGTGAGTCCGGGCGGGCAATATTTTGGTGAGTTCGAGTCCAAGTCAGCATTTGGCACAAAATATTTTTCATGAGTGAGTCTGTGTGAGTCTGTGTGTGTGAAGTCAACAAATTTTGCTGACCTATGCTCCAGGCATATTATTAAAATGAAGTTCCTGAGCATCAGTTCATTTTTGTAGCGTTTGCTGAGTGACACGTGTGAAAGACGTGAAGTAAGTTGTATAGCTTTTGGTAATCTTCAGCTGCTCCGCTAACCCCGTTCCAGTGGCACGCAATAGAGCATCTCCGGAGGTCGCGGGGAAAGATGACGCAGCTGCTGCAGGGTTCACGCAAAAGAACCTTTATTTCGAGGGCCACCGAAGTGTATACGCGCACGCCATTCCCTCGTGTTCGCTTCACCAGACCATGTCCACTCACTGTTTGAACGTCGCTTCCCCTCGCGACGCTGCTGGCACTGTTTTCAGAGAGCGGCAGCGTCGGCAACGGGACTTGTATTATCGAAAGAACAACTGACTGACGTGAAGTCCCTTTTAATCCGACTCTGCACTGACACGAGTCGCACGCACGCCGTAAGAACCGTAAATGTTGCCACTCAAGACGTCGATGGTGCCTGTGGCAGTAGCCCTCTCGATCACGCTATTTGTTTCGCAAGTTTTCGTAGCAGGCCAAACGAAGTCACCCCCAAAGTCAATCAAAGATGCGTGCGCTCAGGAGAAGCCTATAGTCTGGAAAAATGGACTACGATATGTGGAACGTAAGTATGGGTTCTTAACATCGTATTTGTGAAAGTGTTTCGTCAATAGGGAGACAAAAAAAAAAACAGATCATTTTTTTACATTTCTGGCTAAAGGGAAAGCTGCTGCGTAGTGCTCATACCCACAGTGAAATAAGTTTCATAATGGAAGTTCACAGCAACAGCTCGGGAAACTTCAGAACAGTTTGTTTTATAATATAATTAGTGCACTGAATTTTTAAGATTATTGCGACCATGTAAGCCTTTTTAAGCACCGACAGCACTATATAGCATACGCCACCGAATACACCTCATACGTTGCTTCTTCATTGAGTTTGCCTCTGTAGCTTCTAGTGATGCACGTGTGCTGCATTCATAAATTTACCGGGTGCTGAAGCTCGTTCTCTCCCAGTGGGATTTTCGGGGCAGATACTCATGATGAGTATATTTCTTTTTTTTTAAGCAGCTGATGCATGGTGATTCAGCGACAGAGCTATATTTAACCAAATTACTATTAGTAAGGTTTCAGTAGTTTACTTAATATACTATACTAATATCTTTCAACAGCAAGAAAATATCACAAGTCTGGTTTTTCATAAGCGAAGGTTTAGCGAGAAAAAATACCGAATATTTTCGCAGTGCAGGCGTTTCTTATGAACAAACGGAGGGGTAAACATGAAAATCACTTTATGATAGAGCAGGGGTTTTCCGCTATTGATGTTTCGAGGACGCCTTGCGGGCTGATGTGAGTGAGGAGGGGCTTTTCCTAGGTATAAAAAAAGGGGGGGGGGGTCATAGCTTAACCCTTCATAAGGCGTGAAATATGTGTCTTTTATTTCTCCCTGGCAAAGAACGATCAAACTAATGTGCCACGCCAATTAGATCTCACCAGCTTGTCAATATTTTGTGCAGTCTAGTGCCCCACTAAACCTATTTCTAGGTACTTTTGCCCTTCAAATATGCAAGCCTAGAAAACGTACGCTGGCGTTCATGTGTAGTAGAAAGCGGCGACAAAATCTTTACAGTCATATCGGCACGTAAGTCAGCTTGACTGCAAGGTTCAGAATATTATGCGAGAAAGTGCAACAAAAATAAATATGACATGAAGAAGGGAAAACATAAATTAGCTACGCCGTGATGGAAGATTATTATGCGACGGATGTGCGCCTACAAAAAAGGTGTCTTTTGTAGTGTTAGCTACACCGGCTGCGAATACGACAGCGAAATTGCTGCTGAGCGGCGCAGAAGAGAGAAGAAGCTTAACTCATCGGATCCCGAAGTAGTCACCTGGCAATTAGCAGTTCAACGCAGGAAAAACGAACAGAAGAATGCTGAACGTGCTGTGGAAACACCGGAACAGAGGGAGGAACATATAGCAAAGCGCCGTCACCAGGAGGCAGACTGACTGACTACATGGTCAAACTTGTGCGATTCGGACCTTCGAGACCAACTTCGTGTGTGTGTGACGTGCGTGGCAGACTGTGTCCCGTGAAACACTTGACGCCGGTGATTAGTGCCACGCGTGAAACGCTGTGTTTAGCGAAACCTGCTTAGCTCACGCTACGTATATTCCGGCAATACTGACATGTTGCAACTTATGATTACAGAGTTAGACAAGGAGAGCAGAAAGGTGGGTCTTAAAATTAATCTGCAGAAAACGAAAGTAAACTACAACAACCTCGGAAAAGAGCAGCGCTTCAAGATAGGTAATAGTGCACTTCAAGTTGTAAAACACTATGTCTACTTAGCGCAGGTAATAACCGCAGAGCCGAACCACGAGATTGTAGTAACTAGAAGAATAAGAATGGGATGGAGCAGATTCGGCAAGCACTCTCGAAATTATGACAGGTAGATTGCCATTATTCCTCGAGAGGAAGGATTCTAGCCCTGGCAACCGTGGAGTGCGGACGCTCGTCTCTCGGCTCCTTCGACTACGGCGCGTTCCGCCGTGCCCGCTCCCCAGCTGTGAATCTACGACGTTGCCGCGTTCCTCGTCGCAAGCAGCCAACGACTTCGCTGCTGTGCGTTTGCTTTTTGCCGCTGCCCACGTCTCTGCAGCTCTGAAGCGGTTCCCAGGCAGCCACCCCTGTTGGGGCCATAGCTGTCCAGGCGTGTTTTTCCTACCATGAGCCAGGAACGCCCATCCACCAGCTCGTCCAAGGTACGTTTTCTCAACCTGAGCGCCAAGGGCGTTCGGCCTATTATTCGCTCTGTTTCGATGGAGCATTTGACTGCCTCCACGACAATTTCCAACGAACATGAAACGCCGTGGTCGACGGCGAACGCCGACGCGCGTCTCTCGGTAGCAGCGCAGACACCCGAGGCGAATACTGCGAGGCCGGCAACTGATCCTGCTGTCTCCAATTGTTTCTCGCAACAACCTGAAGTCGGCACTCCACCCGGAGAAAGGATGGAGGAGGACACTACTCTTTGCGACAACACGGACAACGACGCGGGAGGTTGTTGGAAGATGGTCCAACACAGAAGACGCCCCCGCCATATGCACGCCGAGGCGCAACCCCCGAAGATACATCGGGCATTCCTTACGCCCCTCAGCAAACCACACGCAATCGGAGCCAGAATCAGAATCCGCCTCCGCTTCCTTTACACGATGAAAAGATAATTCTGCGACCCCACGGCGGACTTTGCCTCGATAGTTGGACGAGCCCAGAACTCGCCAACGCTTTATGGAGCACGGCAGGCTTGAGCACCGAAGATCGTCAGAACATCATATTCCGCCTGCGGCCCCAGCAGAACTTGGCAGTCATAAGCACACCCAAGTCACATGCTGCCGACGCATTATACAAGGTGCGGGAACTGAGGCTTGGTCAGCGAGTGTATCCTATCACAACGTATTTTGCTGCCCCAGACAACTCATGCAAAGGCATTGTTCCCGGTCTTGTACCTGGCACGCCGTCGTCCACGCTAGTGGACGAGCTTTTGACACCTGGAACCCAGATTCTTCAAGCACGTATGATGAGGTAGACCAACGTTGCGTTAGTCACCTTTGAAGGATTGAAAGTGCCTCGCTATGTCCGATTCTACGGCGCCGAACTCCGCTGCTACCCTCATCGCCCTCGGCAACTGGTTTGCAAGATATGTCACCGGCTCGGTCATTGGGCTGACCACTGTCCCACGCCACACGTGCTTATTTGTGCAACATGCGGGACTGACAACCCAGCCCCGTCGCATCCGTGCACCCCTCACTGCAGGTCCTGCGACGGAAGCCATCCTACATCCGACCCAAACTGCCCACGGCGCGCTCGCCAGACACCGAACAAGGCGTGGGTGCGCAAAGCTCTGAAGAAAGAACAGCGTGAACTGCAGCCCCCCCAGCATATCTACTGCTTCCAAAGATATGGCAACGACTGGACACTCACAAGTCTCGACTCAGGGGACACTGCGAGCGCGTTCGAAGTCTCGCTCGAGATCCCGTCGCAAATCTCAGACCCGTTCCAAGTCTCGGTCCAGATCCCGCGGACCATCAATGCGGCCGCCCGAGAAACGCCCTCCTGACCAAACTGCACCACCCTCACAACAACCCTACAAGAAGGCCCTGCTTACCAACGCCTCTGCCAAGGTGGCCCAGGCCCCCACGGAGACGCAGAGAATCTCGGCGCAAAAAAACATCCACACAGGCACCTCGGGAGGTAAGTCGAGTGGCGGATCTCCCATAGCTCGTTATAGCCCATACTTCACTTTCTACTCCGTCCCCTCTCACTACCTCATCCTCTGCTCCCGATCCCTTGGTAGAAATAGCCCGTTTACGCCGTGACAGGGAGGCACGCTGTGAGCATTTGCAAAAACAAATGGACGCGCTGGTGGCAGACATGGGTACAAGTATGCAGGCGGCCCTCGACCGAATCGAACGGCAGATGGAAGAACTTCGTATAGGAATTACGGAGCAAGTGAAATTATGTATAGAACGTACTCTCGCTCGAGATAATAACATACAAACTCCTGAACCTAGCAGTTACAGCGCCAGCCTGCCACCCGACCACATCTCTCGGCCGCAACATTCAAACATGGGTAACTCTAACGGGGGTAACCGACGCGCGCATCCCTATACACGCCCCTCTGCTTCCTCTCGTGATGATGATGGCGCCGCGTGACCCACCACAGCTAGTGGTGTGGCAGTGGAATTGTAGGGGATTCCGTCAAAAACGAGGTTCCTTGCAACGGTACGTTGCCACATCCACAAACCCTCCGGATGTCATCCTCTTACAGGAACCCAATTGCACCCCTTCATTATCCGGTTACAGCCCGCTCTCGGGTGTCTCACCTATTGTGGAGCCCTAGTCTCAAAACGCGTTACATGTCGCATGCATACGACGAGCAGCGACATTCCTCATCAAATATTGGAAGTTATTACGCAAGGAAAACGCGGCGACAGTTTGTTTATCCTTAATGTATACAGTTCCCCTCGTTCGCGTACACACTGTTTTTACCGTCTGTTAAAAGAATTTGGCAGCCTTGGACGGGTTTGTGTGGTATGTGGTGACTTCAACGCTCCACATGTCGCATGGCGTTACGTTAAATCGCAAGCCAAGGGAACCCGCTTATGGAATTCCATCTGTAACATGCGATACACACTGCTCACCGACCCAGAGCACGCCACTCGTATAGGCAATAGTGTTTCTCGCTACACCTGTCCTGACGTTACCTTTGTCCGCAATACTGGCCCAGTCGTAGCGCACGGGCCTTTAGAAGAGCACCTTGGCAGTGACCACTATATTGTCGCAACCATCCTGTCGTTACGAGGCGCTCGCAGGCCAGAGCGAAATGTGCGCATTACAGATTGGACAAAATTCAGGGAACGCCGCCAAGACCCGCCTGAGGACCAGGGCTACGAACGATGGCTTGAGTCTCTCGCTGACGATTTTGAGGCCACCACGCGTACAGTGCGTACCACAACTGAGACACCAGACATAGATCCGCATTTAATTCATCTTTGGAACGCCCGGAGAGGGTTGACGTGGCGATGGAAGCGACAACGCCTCAACAGAAAACTTCGGAAACGTATAGAAGAAATTACACGGGAATCCGAGGAGTACGCAGCGTCCCTCACCAGTAATAACTGGCGACAATTTTGCAACCGCCTCTCAGGAACATTAAGCACAGCTAAAACGTGGTCGATTCTACGTTCGCTCACAGACCGCAACACATCAAAGTTCCGAAGAGAAAAACATCAAAGAGAAAAACATTTCAGCAGCTGCACATCTTAATGCACGAGTACCGGGATGATCCTGACTTGCTCCTCACGGAACTAGAACATCAATTCAATCCCATAGGCCCGCCACCACAATACCCTGATTACCCGTATGTGGGTGAGGAGAATGAATTGCTGGATGCCGACATAACCCCGGACGAGGTGCGAGTGGTCCTACAAGACCTACGACGAAACACGGCTCCAGGAGCCGTGTTTCGACCCAACGACTTTATCACCCACCCTACGTAAGGTGCTGAATATTCATCCCTTGCCGCGTAATATGCACCCAGTGCATGACAAAGGATGGCGTAAAGCTCGTGTGCGATACCTTAACCGCATGCTCGAAAACATCCCAGAATCCCAGGCTCTATACACAGACACGGCACGTACTCAAGAGGGCTATACATCCGTAGTGTTGGATGGCACTGAATCCCTGAAGGACTCTGCTGCAATGCGCGGCACTAATGTCACGTACGGAGAAATTCTCGGCGTTGCTCTCGCCATTCGACACGCCGTTCGTGTCCCAGGGGAAGTGTATATACTGACGGACTCGCAACAGGCATGCCGGGCGTTCCTATCAGGACATGGCATTCCGAGAGCGGCACAACAAATTCTCAAACAGATCCCGAAAAATGATTCAGTCACACCTTCCCGCATCCACTTAATGTGGAGCCCTGGTCATGCCTCGCGGCCGGGCAATGAACGCGCACATGCAGTAGCCCGCGATATTTCCCTCCGGGCGGCCCGGCGTGGTGAAATGACCAGTTCATTGTGGGGGGATCCCTTGCTGCGTTACGGAGAGATTCTCCGTCATTATAGAAGCGTTCGCTGCACTCACCGTGCGCCACCACCATCCTTCTCGAGAGAGGAAGCAGTTGCACTACGCCAGTTGCAAACCGACACTTTTCCTAATCTTGTCTCCCTGAACGAATTCTGGCCACACTGTTATGCCGACAATTGTCCGGGCTGCGGCAGGTCCATCTTCCACGTCACTATCGAGTGCACGGCAAACCTTTTCCCTCCATTACCACCCCTCCTCCGCCCGCTGCGGAAAAAAGAGCTGTGGGACGACGCCCTCCGCGACGGACCTCCCGACGTTCTGCGAGCCATCATACAACGGGCTCGACACGTCGCCGGAGTCGTCCTAGGGACCCCGGACTAGGGGTCCCTCCCATGCTTTTTGTTCTACCTACATAATAAAGATGTTTGTCTCTCTCTCGAGAGAGAGGAAGGTATATAACAGCTGTATCTTGCCGGTACTTAGCTATGGAGCAGAAACCTGGAGACTTACAAAGAAGGTTCAGCTTAAATTGAGGATGACGCAGTGAGCAGTGGAAAGAAAAATGGTCGGTGTAACCTTAAGAGACAAAAAGAGAGCAGAGTGGATTAGGGGACAAACGGAAGTTAAGGGTATCATAGTTGAAATCAAAAAGAGGAAGTGTACATGGGCTGGGCATCTAGCGCGTAGACAGGATAACAGCTGGTCATTAAGGGTAACAAACTGGATTCCCGGAGAAGGCAAGCGGGTTAGGGGGAGACAGAAGGTTAGGTGGGCAGATGAGATTAAGAAGTTTGCGGGTATAAATTGGCAGCAGCAAGCACAGGACCGGGTTAAATGGCGGAACATGGGAGAGGCCTTTGTCCTGCAGTGGGCGTAGTCAGGCTGATGATGATGATGATTACTGACATGTTACATGTGACAAGACTCAACTGTTACACGTTGCTGCACTTGGCTGCAACATTGTGCTGAAGGGTTGATTGCCGGCTGTGAGTCGTTCAGGCATGTGCATTGCCCACCCGAGCCGGCGTGTGAGGTGCCACGCAGTTCGACACGACAAGGTGATACCGGAGGACCGCAATGGCTTGCGGTAGCCACGTGATCATTCTGGAGCGAGTGGTGTCAGTACAGATGACAACGCGTTCCCACTAGCCGAATGGTACTTCGGGACGGAAGGGCTTTTTCAAAAAAAGAACCCTCATTGTGCCACAAGAAAGAGTGTTGTGGCTACGTCCCCATTGGGTACGTTCACCTCGGTAAGGGTGGGTGGCATTTTTGAAGCGGGTGTATGTGATTGGATTGACAATTTCGGAGCAATAACCGTGTCTAGAAGTCTGGGGTAAAGTGACCCTTCAGTATGAGCCAGAATACAGACTCGGCACTAAATATTCATCATGGAATTTATGTAAGTAAACCACCATTGGGTTTCCGTTTCGTCCCCTCATCGGCCTCTGTATCTTTGTGCTGGGTTCCACTGATTGTATAGGTTGGTCAAGACAACGCATAAAAAATAGTGGCTCCGGTCAAGCCTTTCGTAGACAATGGCGACCCGCCACTCGCGGCGCGTACAGGTGCGAGAAGCGTCAGCCGAGGCCACGGTCGAGATATATATGAATGCATAGGTTACACCATGGTCGAGGCTTGACTTTCATGAAGCAAATGTTTTCTTTTTTTTATCGTTTGCCTGCTCGTCCTCACTGAGGGCTCTGGCCAACCTCTGATCCTCTGCCTACGACGTTTAAGAAGGCCAAAATATGTATCTAAGCTTTGAGAGTTATCCAAGTTCTGCAATACTGGGTACCATATTGCCCAAAACAAAGTAGTCAGATAGTAATCTAGTCAGAAAGCTGTTGTCATAATCTTATTTCCAAACATTACAGAGTTTCCGAGCACTGCACGAGAAAACATACTCAAGTGCCTATCTACGACAGCTGCAGCAGCGAAGCAGGTGAGTCTACAAGAAGAATTGTACCACAATCGGCATAGAAAATATTGCGACAAAAAACGTCCATACGCAAAATGATGCCGCTTTCTCGAAGGACGAAGTCATACATACCACAAAAACAGATTAAAATGTTGTACAATATAAGGCTAACAGCTAACTTCCTTACGATCCGATGTGGCTTAACTCCACGAAAAGCTGGACACAAAAGAATAAGGCTGCTTCATGGCGCATGAGCGTTTTCGTGCAGTCTACAACTTTAACGCGAAGAAGTGGCAAGAGCACAACACCAACAAGGGTAGGCGGGCTGCGTGAAGCGAGCGTCAGCGTGCGCGAACACGCCCTTCTGGTCAAAGCCCGCCACTGATGCTCAAGCAGCGCAGCTCCTGTTCCCTTTACTACACAACTAGTCGCACTCTGTTCTGAAAACAGCGAAAGATCGCACATAGGATGCATTATATAGACACAAACAAAAAAACTCAAATAGTTCATCCTCCCGCCATACGATTTGGTATACACTAAAGTCAAACGTGTCCTTACAGAGGTAATTGAATTGGCCGCGACGCATGGATAGTGTGCTCGGCATCTGTTACTGCAGACCGAGAGGTAGGTGGTTTACCCGTCCGTTTGATGCCCATTGAAGGAACTTTTCTTCTTTGACTTCTGATCGTGTACATTTTTGACGTCATTTCCGTCACGGAGAAACATCACTGAATTTGCGGTGCAAGCAGGCAGAAAACACTTTTGTGTTAAAAATAAAAGAACGATTTATTACTGGTGATGTTTCGGTGCGTTTGTAATGATCGATGGGTGATGCAATGAACCCTTCTGTTTAACAATTCGAAGATGTGCAGCGGAAGTTGTACGTTATCTTTAATCGTCGCTCAGTTATATCATTGTAATCGGATGTATTAACGTTTTCTGATATTTTACAACGCCATCGGTTATTTCGTAAAACAACTATGGGGAAGCTTTTATATATCGCATGTTAGCCTTTATGAACAAGTTCAATTTTTACTTGAAATAAAACGAGAGGCTGTATAACTTCGTACTTCTGGATTGATACATCATGACGCGCATTTGAAAGGTTCACTTGTGCAAAGTATCAGTTTTCTCTGCCCATTTGAAGCTGGCAAATTACTCATAACAACATTCAAAAAAGCATCGTGCCCCGATATGCTTCTATCAAACAGGGGCCAAAGGTAAATCACAATTACTGACTAAAAATGAATAATTACCATTTCATCAGAACTTCCCTAAGACAACAGGACCTGGGTTGAGTTTTGAATACGGGACCAAGGTTTTGAATCTCTTAGTTGCTATGAACGCCACTTTGCATTTGCCACTCAATCACTAATAAGAACACGTTCAAGGTTTACTGTATGTTATAGGGACGTGAGTCCGAAGCAGAATGCAAGACCAAGCATGCTTTTATCATTGCAGAAGTGTGCGAGCACTTGCTCAAGATTGTGCCATAAAATATAACTTATTTAACGAATAATTTGGGCGAAAGCTTTTGATGTGTTATGCTCGTGTCCATCTCTCCGTGCTCTGGAACAATGTTAGCAATGGCATCTTCTCTTCACACTCTCTCTGCTGTCCCGTGACGGTACAGCGGCGCATAGCAACACTCGCGCTGTCACAGCTGTGGTCTAGATCTCCCCCTTACACTCTCTCACCGATCACGAGATGGCTCAGGGTTAATGCTGAACAAAGGAGAAAAAGACGTCGCATCACCAGTCGAATGACGACAGACTTACGCCAAAAACACTTTGGAATTTGCAAAGTGTCCCACAAATTTATTTCCTTGTTGTGTTCTACAGGTGCTAAAAGGCGAGCTATACACAAAATTTTAAACAGAAGAGTCTGTTGAGTTAGTTGGTCTTGCACAGTAACTACTACATTAAGCGCGAATAGTTTAGCGTGGACACAAGAACAAAACACGGTGATTGAGTAAGAGCGCTAAATATTGAAGGGAACCAGCGACACCTTTTAAGCTTGGTCAGGAAGCGCTGCCATGCGGTGGTCGGGGCTCCTGAGAACACGTGAGCCAAACGGTATAGCGTGGCGCAGGGCCTACAGCTTACAGCTAGCAATGGTCCCACTCCTTTGGCAAGTGATGCCATACGTCAAAGTGACCACGCCTTGAACCCAAACTCCATGGTTGTTGCTTGATTTGACCACCATGAGCCGCAGAGTCACGGATGCCAAATGGCGAATGCCGCCAAGTGTGCACACGCGCTTTCAGCATCACACTGAAAGTAAGCTGAGTGTTGGAAGAAAACAAAAAAGGACAGCGTATCCACGAGGTGAATGATGGAGAGTGGAGCGAAGCTGGCTCGGCACGCCGCTGCCGCACCGCTACAGCCTCCCGTTCTCGTACGCCGGGGTATTGTCGGTGACGCCGCTCGCGCAGCTTTACCGCACACTTCTGCCTTGCGCAAGACCACTAGGGGGCGTCGAGATGAGCGGACGCCTACACATCGGCTCCGCCTTCTGCTATACTTCTTGCTGGTCTGCTGAGTTCAATCATCCCTAATTTTTCACCAACGTTTTCGCTAAGTTTAGGGGAACATCCGGATGCCAATTTTGGCCCGGGCCACCCCAATTTTCTCCCTTTCCAAGCAACGTTTCGCCTTCACTCGCTAAGCCTCGAGTAGGCCCAACACCGACTACGGACCCCTGTGCCGGCGCGTCCCGCCCCTGCGCCGTCATCATGCCCGAAGCCATGGTGGATGGAGAAACGATCACTGAAGAGGAAGCCAGTGCGCCTGGCTGGATCGACGCAATCCGACGTCAAGCAAAGTCTTCAACTACTACCATCGACAAGCCAGCCGGCGCGCGCCTTGGCACCCGGCGAACCGGAGCTGTGACGAGGGTTGCAGCCGCCAGCCGACTCCCCCCGCTCCCAATGCCCCGGAGGTCGCCTGGATGTACGTAGGTGCAACAAGTTTAAGTTCTTGCAAGCTCTACTACTCGCTGCACGACTCCTGCCAACGGCAGCACAGGAAGATATTGTTTGCACTAATGACACACAGAATATCTTTGTGATCAGCACGCCGAACCTACAAACGGCCGAAGCGTACGCCAAAGTGCGAGGAATTGTTCTCATGGAGCGAGAACACCAAGTATCCGCTTACGTAGCGGTGTCTGGCACCACCAGCCGAGGCGTAGTCCGAGGGGTCGACGCTGACCTCCCAGACTCGGAGCTACAACGCCTGTTCGTCTCATCACATAACTCCACGTTAATGGGGCTACGACGAATCAAGGATACAACCACCATCATCCTTCTCTTCGATGGACTTAAGTCCTCAACTATGTGCGCTGCGGCATGCTCCTGCTGCGTTGCACGCTCTACAAGCGACAGATCGACACCTGTGGCAACTGCAGCCGCGTCGGGCATCGACAAGACGTCTGCGCTAGCCCATGTGAGAAAGTCTGTGAGCACTGTGGTATCAAACCCACCGGACCTGACCATCAGTGTGTGACACCCGAGTGCGGGTTGTGTGGTCAGGCCCACATTACGGGCGACCACACATGCCCAAATCGCTATCAAGTCTCTTACGTCGGCGACGTCGACGCCGCCGCAGACGCCGGCGTAACAATAACCAATAGACCCAAGGAGACTCGGCCACACAACATCCGACGCACAAGCAACCATCCCCGACTCCACCGACGAAGCACCTGCGTACCACCACCAAAAACCCGACTGCAACGCCTACTTGGGCCGATCGAGTCACCGGTAAAGGTGAGACTCGCAGTTACGCGTGGTCGGGTAACTTGCCACAGCATGAAAACGATGAGATTCGTGAGCTCAAACGCGCGCTAGCGTTGCTGCGTAAAGAAAACGAAGAATTCAAAGCACTCATTAGAAACATGCAGCAGCCGAGTGAACGCGCTGTCGAGACGCCGACGCCCGCCGCTCCGGCCGTTGAACGCGCTTTCACTAACTCGTCGAACGCTAATCGCGCTGCGAAGCGTCGCGCGGCCGAGGATCCCCCGGACGAGCCCGTTACTATGTCCGATTTCATGGAGGCACTTGCCCGCCTACGCGCAGACATTGCAGCAGACCGCGTTGCCGATATGACTCCACACACCCTCCAGCTCACCGAACTTCACATGCGGTTACAAATACTAGAACAGCACGCGGCGGTTCGTGCGACAACCCTTATGCAGTAATCATGGCTAACACAAGCAATCTTGTAATTTGGCAGTGGAATCGCTATAGCTTTCCCAAGCGGAAGGCAGCCTTGCAACAATTCATTCAATCTAGTGCCAATCGGCCTGCCGTAATTCTATTACAAGAAACGCTGACCGCCGAGCCCGTTTTGCGTACCTATCACACCGAAGCGGACCATCGAGCGGGGACAGTGACGCTCATCTACAAAAAGTACGCATATGTTCGCCATGAGGTACGCCTCGATCTCAAAGACGAACACATTATGGTAGAGTTAATTCCAAACTCAATGCTTAAACAGTCAATCTTTATTCTCAACGTATATAGTACACCCAAAAACAAACAAACTACATTTCAGGGCCTCTTTCAGCGAACGAGCAAAATTGCAGGAGACCATATGTTGATAATCGCTGGAGACTTTAATGCCACGCATCCCAACTTTGAGTACCCCAGCTCTTCCCGTAAGAGAAATGCCCTGATAGCGCAAATGCACGCATATAGACTCACTCTCTTAACCGATCCCATTTCCGCTACACGGGTAGGTAACTCGGTTACGTGTTATAGCACCCCGGACCTTACTATGGTTAGGTGCGCGGGACAACCCACGCGGACTAACCTGGGTGAGAATCTGGGAAATGATCATTATATTATACAGACGATCTTAAACGTATCTACACACAAACTGCGGCAGTTTCGCATAACAGACTGGGATCGCTTTCAAGAGCTTAGGAAACGCGACGGCACTCAGTACGAAACCCTATCAGAACTCCTTGCACAAATAAAAGAGGACGTTGCAAGTTCGACTAAAGACGTTGAAACCGAACTGGAGGTCGAGCGCATGGATAGCCGGCTAGCTCACCTACTCGAAACTAAGAAATCACTAGACGCAAAATAGCGCACGCAAAAGCTCAATCGCAACCTTCGTAAAAAGATAGCTGAGCTTAATCGTCAAATCGAGGAACATTACCGTAACCTAGAGCGTCAGCAATGGGACGAAGTGTGTAACTCGATTGATGATCAAATGCGAAACGGGCCCAAATGGAACCTGTTGAAACACCTACTAGCTGACAAACCGTCGAAAGCGTCTCAACAATTCACGATAGACAGACTAATACACAGACTCAAAGTCTCGGGTAAGACCGACACTAAAATCACCGACGAGCTAGCTACGCGTTACCTATGTACCGAACCCAGCTCCCCATCCGATTACCCGCCTGCCACGGATGATACGGAGGAGAATATCTTTGCATTCCCCTTCACTTGCGCCGAGGTTCAGGCTGTCATCTCCGAACTGAACTGCCCCTCAGCCCCTGGCCCGGATGGCATAAAGAATAAGCTTCTCAAAAATTTTGCCGAGGAGGACATAAAAGTTCTTACATAGCACATTAACATAATGTGGGAGACTGGCAACGTTCCGACTGAATGGCGCGAGGCAACCGCGCATCCCTAAGCCGGGTAAACGTTTAGCGCTAGGTTCACTTCGTCCCATCTCACTCACGTCCTGTGTGGTAAGATGGCCGAACATGTAATACTCAATCGAGACACAAAATTTGTTGAGGAGCGCCAGATTCTACCGATCAACCAAATTGGCTTTCGTTCGTCCCTCTCCACGCAAGATGTTATGCTGATGCTCAACTATGAGCTCATGGATAAGATCACCAGAGACACTAAAGTCATTCTAGCGCTCGACCTCGAGAAGGCATTCGACCGCGTCAAGCACTCTCATATCCTCGACTCGATTCGCGAAGCAGAATTAGGTACGCGTTTCTACAACTATGTTAGATCGTTCTTGCGTGACAGGACGGCTACAATCCAACTCGGCTCGATGGGCTCGGAGAAATTCAACCTGGGACCGAGGGGCACACCCCAAAGGGCCGTGATCTCTCTGCTCCTGTTCAACCTCTCCATGCGCGCTCTGTCGCAACAACTCTCACAGATCGACGGCATCAGTCACGCCTTCTACGCACCCGACATCACCATCTGGTGTGCTAGTGGCAGTGACGGCCATATCGAGGAGCGACTGCAAGACGCGTTAAACACGATACAAATATTCTTACGGCAGGCTGGTCTTTTGCTATCAACAGAGAAATCAGAATTACTTCTATACCGCCTGAAATAGAAGGCGCGCAGAGACGCATACGCGGGGATCAATGTCCTGACGGCGGATGGTACACCCATTCCCACGGTGGACCAAGTTCGCATACTAGGCATGGTAATTCAGGCCAACGGCCATAATGACTTCAGTATTTCTCATATTTCCAGGAAGGCCAAAGCAGTGGCTGAATTAATTAACAGAGTAGCTAACAGGCGTGGTGGACTATCTGAAGAGAATCTCCGCAAACTGTTTCACGCTTTCCTCATGAGCCCCATCAACTATGTGGCTCCCGCCCACCTGTGGCAAAAAGGAGACATACGTTGTCTTGACGTGATCATCCACCGGTCCGTTAAACAGGTGCTCGGGTTACCTGGCAGCACCCGTACGGTCAAGCTCAATGAGCTAGGCATTCATAACACATTCAACGAAATCGTAGAAGCTCAAAAAGTATCTCAAATCGTAAGGCTGTCTTCCACTGCAGCTGGGCGACGATTACTAGCGCACCTCGGGCTCAAATCTCCCGTATCCCAAGAATGTCCGCAGCAGCTCCCCGAAGACCTGCGCGCAAAATTAACAGTGTCCCCGATACCCCGTAACATGCATCACACATATAACCTTGGGAGACGTCAGACACGGGCGCGAGCCCTACTCAGTACCGCAGCCGCTATAGAGGGTAACGTGGCCTTCGTAGACGCAGTGAAGTACAGCTCTATGGACAACTTTGTCTCGGTGGTTACAACACTCAAAGGCGAACACTTGTCGTCTATGACTTTAATAAATTCAAACGCTGATCGCATCGAGCAGGTCGCTGTGGCACTAGCTCTCGCTGCCACCGATAGCTCCGCCATTTACATGAATTTGCGCGCAGCCGCACGGGCCTTCATGACGGGCTCAGTTTGTCGGGAAGCCGCGCACGTTCTCTCTGCTGCCAATTGGCCAGGCAAAAAACACATAATCTGGGTCCCGGCACACGGTGGCCGACACGCACACGGAACCATCCTTAATGCCAACGAGTTGGCTCACTACCGGGCGAGAGGTCTCACATTCCACGCCGGGGAGAACCTCTCGAAGGCTGAGGGCGTCACTCGTTTCTTCAGAGACCCGTTGCTAACTTTTAATGAAATTTGCAAGCACTACCAGTTGCAGCGGCGAAAATACCCACTCCTGCACCCACACTTAACAAGACCTCAGTCCATAACTCTACGACTCTTACAGACGGAGGCGTATGCATCGCCTCTAACTTGCTCTAAATACATAGATGGCATAGATTCGGGGTGCCCGCGCTGTGGTCATCCCAAATGTGCTGTCTTACACATGCTGTGGCAATGCCCTGCGTTGCGCGAGAGCAGTGAGTCTCCCTCTACGGAGGCGGACTGGACCTGTCTCCTCGCAAGCCACGACAAAGGAGACCAGCTTAGGGCCATTCAGAGGGCCCACGACATAGCCGTGGAGTTTAACCTCAACGTCCCATCGTCGGAGTGGCCCACCGGTGTTGCCCCCTAAGGGGGATTGAGCGCCGCCTCCGGATATTAATAAAGTTCTTTGCCTGCCTGTCTGTCTGCCTTGAGCACACGGACATCGGGGTTTCATCTTCGAGTGCGAGCCGCCGCCGCCGGCTTGCGTGCACGCCGCTCTGCAGCCTTCTTCATCCGCCGACCTACTGAACGTGCGCGCGCGCGCCAAAACAGCTTTCAATTTATTACAGCGCACCCCAAGCGTACGGCGCTTCCGCCGAACACGTGAGCGCTAACGTCTTCGTGTGACGTCATTCCTATTTTCTCGCGCGCTCGCACATCGGGGTTCCGTCTTCGAGCGTGAGCCACCGCCACCTTGCGCATATCATACTTTTTATCGGCAAACCGTGAATCATCCGCTGGCCGCGTAAGTCTGTCGGCTGTTGTCTGACGCATGGATGGCCGGAAGCTGGCACGGTGGGACGGACGTGCACATGGACGGATGCACGAACGTACAGATGGACGTACGAATGAATGGATGGACGCACTGACGAATGGACGGGTGGAAGCATGGGCGAACGCATGGACGGACAGATGGACCCAGAGATGGACGCACGAGAGGACGAATGGACGCATGGGCGTATGCACGAATGGACGGACGGACAGAAGAACACACGGATGGACGCACGAGAGGATGGACGAACGGACGCACGGATGAACAATGGAAGCACGGACGGACGGGCGGACGCACGAATGAACGGAAGCAAGAACAAACGGACGGAAGGACAGACGCTTTGCCCCACTCATGATCATTCAATCAATAGATATGCTGTTATTTTTATTATTTATCATACTTCAAGTAACGTCATCTAGTATCGTACCATTTGCATTTCAGCGTATATGCATTTTGTTATATGTACAACTACCACCCGAAGTAACGCTCAGCTCACGCCTTAAGGAGCTTCCTCAAAACTAACAGCATATCCACGGAGTGCATGATGATGAGTGGGACGAAGCATCCGTCACCCCGTCCGTCCGTCTGTGCGACTGTCCGTCCGTCCACGTGTCCGTGCGTCCGTACGTCCACCCATCCTTCCGTGCACCCGTCCGTATGTCCGTATATACACGCATTCATCCATGCGTCCCTCCGTGCATCTGTCAATCCATGCGTCGTCTGTGCGTCCATCCATTCATCTGTTCGTACATCTGTCTGCCTGTCCGTCCGTGCGTCTGTCCATTCATTCATCAATCAAGTGTACACTCCAAGTACCGCCAACTCGCATATTTTCATCATATATTCGTCATATAGAAGTACCACCATCCAGCGAACATTCCAAGGACTAACCGAGCGGTGGCACGGCCGGACTAGAGGAGCGGCACGCGCATACTTTCTTATGGCTTGCGCTTCGTGTCTAGTTCCCACCTTTTACCGCCTCTCATACAAGGTCCTGCAGCCAAACCCTCGCTAAACCTTGTTTAGAAAAAATTTATTGCCACAAACGTCAATAACACTCAACAGAACATTTCCTTCTTAGACTTACTCTAACGATGATGACAAAACAGACGTCATTTACATGAACATGGATATGAGATGACGTTGAAAGAACATGTACATTCGATGGTTCACACAAACACAACCACAAAAATACTTCAAGGTAAACAAGAGACACAAATAAAACATAAATATGTACATTTTGCATATTTACATGTTGGCATGCCATTTCTGCCGGCGCATTGACAGATCAGCCTACCAATACCAGGCCGGCCGAGAGACAAGTTTCACTCGTCCGTCATAGGCCGACACAAAAGGGCAAGACCAGTGCCGAAGCGATTCCTCTTCACCGAGGAAGAAGAGCTCCTCCGACAAAACAGAC
This sequence comes from Rhipicephalus microplus, assembly GCF_013339725.1. Lineage (NCBI taxonomy): Eukaryota > Metazoa > Arthropoda > Arachnida > Ixodida > Ixodidae > Rhipicephalus > Rhipicephalus microplus. Next base: position 83,307,275 of record NC_051171.1, read on the forward strand.
AGCAGCTCCGAGTACAATCGTTCTAGGATCGTGTAGAGCGCGTGGCGGCGGCGGCCTGCTGCAACCGCCTCGCAGCGGTTGCGCCAGAGGCAGAAACAGCCGGCAACAATGAGAAGACAAGCGAAGCGGCCTCGCGAACGATGCCCAGAAGAAACGAAGCGATTTACTCTGAGGCAGTGAAATCCGGCATGTACGGCTCTCCAAAAACGCGTGCCTCAAAAACGCGTGCCTCGTGACGCAATGCCTCAGAAAATGCTGATTTGTTTCTCGAAGGGAGCAGTTCGGACATGTTGCTGACTGGACTATTCTCCACCTTTCGAGGCAGTCGAGAGTGGGAAGCACACCCCATCCCAGGCGCCACATGAAGTCCCGGAGGTGCCCAGGCAGAACAGAAGCCGTTAAGGTGCTCCAAGACATCCGTCTAGAGCGAGCACGGCGGGCTGGCGGGACCAACGGAAGCAACAAAGCAGCAGTTGTCTCAACTATGTGGTTGTTCAAAACATCTATGCCAGGACAGCTCGACTTGACATGGCGAAAAAATGCAACAGTTGTTGCATAAAACGCAGGAAGTGTTATTGACTGCGGCCCCCTGTTAAGCTGCGCATTAGGCATCAAATGCCGAAGGTGAGTACCCAGAAAGTAATATGCAAGCGTTCGTGCGGGAGATTTCTCCCCTTTCACTAGGCGCAAAGGGAAGCGCAGTGCCAGCAGCCGACAGCGTGTGGACACTGAAGGGAAAGCAAAGCCTCCCTGAGAACGCTGCTGTCCCAGTGCCGCGCGAGAGACCAACTCAGTATCACCTGACCAAAAAAAAAAGGAACACAAAGCAGACGGCAGTGATCGCACGATACGTAAAGATGGTTGCACGACGTGAGAAAGGTACCAGATGCGACCGCAAAATACAGTCTGCGCTAGGTACCTCCGCTCAAGAAGCGGGAAGTCAAAATCCCGTGCATCCTGAATTTTCAGTCTTACTTCTTCGAGAGCGTTTAACCAAACAAATTCGCAAATGCCGTAGTGGTTGTATAAAATACCTAAAATACGAAGGGACGTGGCCGGCTGAATGGAAAAACCGGCGCTAAGCCTGCAGTTTGGAGAGCCAATGAAGAAATACCGGGATTTGGAGATATTCAACGCTGTACCTGAAATGTCGCCATACTGGGAAAATACACGCAGGCTGCGTGAAGGGCTATCTTCATCTGAAAGGTACAAGGTTATATCATCAGCGAAAGCTGTGACTTTCAAGACACTGCTACCAGGAAGCGTAATGCCCCGGACGCGTGAATCCGCGTCAAGAGCACGCAAGTAAGGCTCAAGGCTGAGGACAAATAGCACAGGAGACAATGGACATCCCTGACGGACCCCACGTGTTATGGAAAAAGTGGCACTTTCCCAGCCATCCAGAACTAGTGTGCTTTTCAGACCAGTGTATGTATATTTAATCATTTCCACAAACGAATGAGAAAAGTCACAGGCTGTGAGCACATTAAGGATACACGCGTGCTCTAGTCGGTCAAACGCTTTTTCCTGGTCCAAAGACACTAGGATACCACGCGCAGATCGTGGCAGAGTATAGGCTATGATATTCCGTGTGGTATATGACAAGCTGTGTATTTCTCGTCCAAGCACTGGTGAAGTCTGGTGATGGCCTACCAGGGTGTTCAACAGACCCCCCAAGCGTTGAACGGCTACCGCCGCGAATATCTTATAGTCAACGTTGAGGAGCGTGATAGGTCTCCAATCTTCAGGATTAACAGAGGAAGCATCACCCTTTGGAATAAGCACAATGCGTCCATCTCGAAAACTTGATGGAAAGACACCGTCCTCGAAGGATCGCCGGATTACCGTGGTAAAGGTGGCACCAATCTCATCCCAAAATGTCAAGTAAAACTCAACCAGAAAACCGTCTGGCCCTGGGGCCGTTCCACGTTTCATAGATTTCAGTGCCGCCTTTACCTCTTCAGCCGATGGAGGGATGTGCAGGCAATCCGCCGCTTCTTGAGGAATACGGGGCAAATTTCTAAGCATATGCGGTGTTTCATCACAGTTAGTCCGCATGGCCGAACACGACATTGCTTCAAAATGCGCCAAGAAAACAGATCGATCACGTGTTGGAAGCCGCTGCTGTGCAGGTGGTATTTGTGCTGTCATAGAGACAGTGGCTCTGCCCAAAAAACGAATGTCTCGCGTAGCGCAGCACCTCGGGATGTGCACATGGGTTGTGTCTACAGCGCCATGCTGCTGCCGCCAGGGACGAAGCAGCCGTCAAGCGTTGAAAGTGTTCACGCAGTTCACGTTGCCACGCTCGCATCAGAGGAGAAGGCGTCTCGGTGCGCAAAGCAATGCGTAATTTCATCGCAGTATCAGCAAGCTCTTCGAAAACGCGTCGACGAAGCGAACGCCCCTCTACTGCGCAGTGCAGGCGCCACTGTGTTCTAAGCGCATCCCAATCTTCAGAACCAGACACCGTGAGCGACACACGTATTGCGCGTGACAGATCTGATCTTGAGCGCGCGTCCTGCAGGACGGGAACATCAAGACGCCATGGCTTTTCCGAAAAAGAAAATGGAACTTCGAGCTTCAAGACAATAGGCCGATGATCAGATACGTACACAGCAGAAGGTGGGAAGGTCGGAACGCATAAATCGGAGACAAACGCCTCTAACGCTCGAGGAATATAAGCCCGGTCGAGCCTGCTGGAGGATCGTCCACGTCACCATGTCCAAACAAAGGTATTTCCGTGCACTACATTGTGCGCGTCTAGTAATGAAAAGTGGTGGACAAGACGACGCAGGTCGCGTGAATTCCAAGCAGACCGGCCCCAGCCAGGACCTTGTACATCGGTTCGCGTATTTAGAACGCAGTTGAAGTCGCCAATCAGAATGACATCACGACCGTCAAGAAAAAACACATCCAGATCTCTAAAAAAGTCATTAGACTGTCCAGCTTGCGCTGGCCCGTACACACACAGTATCCTTAATCTGAAAGAAAAGTAGCTACAGTCTAAAGCCAAAACCCTGTCCACGCCATCGTAAAAAGCATGATGCTCCCGTAATAGAGCTCGATTAAAAATAATAATACCTACTCCCGTAAAACGAGATGTAGCGAAAGAGAAATAACAGTCTAGGTTGAACTTTCGTTTAAAAGCAAGCACGTCGGATAGCGAGAAGAAATTGGTTTCCTGGAGGCACAAAACGTCCCAATTTGCAGCGTGGGCGACACTAATCACTTCAGCCTGCTTTGCCGGGCTGCGAAAACCCTGAACGTTCAACGAAATAATATACAGTGTAGTAGCCATAATAAAAAATTCCGCCATATCCACGAAGTGAATGATGATGAGTGGGCGAAGCTCCGGAGGTAAAGCTGGTAAACCATGAATCCTCTGTACATTTTGCCCACTCGATTTTATTACATCGCTCCCCCTAGCGTACGTCGCCGCACTAAATCGAACGATTGCCTTCAACCAATGACACGCGCCATATGTGACATCATTCCTATTTTATAAGATCTCGCGTCTTTCATCAACTACAAGTACCGCTTTCTAGTTTATAACATCTTGCATCTTTTCATCATCAGCTACAAGTACCACCATCTAGTAAACACTACAAGAACTAAACGAGAGGTGGCTACATACAGGAGACGGTACCGCCATCTAGTGAACACTGCAAGAACTAAACTAGATGTGGCTACATACAGGGGACGGTACCGCCATCTAGTGAACACTGCAAGAACTAAACTAGAGGTGGCTACATACAGGCTACAGGGGACGCACAGCCCACGCCCTAAGGAGCTTCGCCCCTAAAAGTAAAGACTAACCTGGACGCATAGTTCTAGACGGTGTCCAGGAAAGTGTCCAGTGGACACTTGCTCAACCAAATTACAACGCACTGTTTGACCCTCCAGAAGAGGGTTGAGGTTTTTTGGACCGTTGGGATTTACCACGGCCATCACTGCGTTCATCGGAGCAAGAGCTGGAAGTGTGCCTTCGCTTTGTTTCACGTGGAGCTCCCATTTCGACGTCAAAATGGGCAAGGCTAAACAGTCCGATGCTAGTATCCAGTCCCAGGCTGAAGCCGTCTTCCGAAGACGTGTCCTGAGGAGGTAGGGACAGCCTGAGAACTGGGGTCATTTGCGCACTGAACATCAAGTGGCGTCAGAGAAGAGACGCCGACGCCGTTTTCAGGGCAGTGCGTTGCGTCTTTCGAACCGCATGGTTCCTGCACCAGCGGGGAGGCCGACGCGCCAAGCGTCGCATCGACAAACGCGCTTTCGTTGTGCGCTTCGTTTAAAGGAACTTGTAGGGGTGAGGCAAGCACAGCGTCGGTGACCTCCTCTGCGTCCCCGAGTCGGTAGTTGGTTCCGTTGCCGGTGTCAGTGGCGGAAAGGCACCAGCGGCAGCGTCTGAGTAAGAGCGGTGGACAGGGCAAACCACAGTTGGGTGACCGTCCCGCAGCGTCGACACGGGCTGTCACATCCTTCACTAACGTGACCTTTCACACCGCAGCGACCACAATACGGTGTTGTGCACTGGGCTCGTAGATGGTTCCCTGAGCCGCATCTTCGACATACACGCTGGAGACCACGGTAGTCAAACGTAGCACGGTGACCGGAGAGGCGCAGGTAGTTCGGCACAGGATTAGCGGCGTTCATCTCCATTCGAACATACGGCGTTCCAGTGAGTACGCCACGTCGCCCGCTCATCAAACCACTGGTGACAGTGAGCACCTTGCCATATGGGGATAACGCTTGGACGAGAGCTTCGTTTGAGACGAACGATGGCAGGAACAGGCAGGCGACGTTGGTCACTTGTGGGCCAACGGGAACGACTTGAACACGCTCGCCGCCAATCACCAGGCCCCAACTCGAAAGTTATCATCACGGACTCCTGGAAAGCATGTGCTCATTACTTGGTAGGAGAGATATCCCCCCTAGCCAGCCAAATTCTAAAACGGGCTCTCGCTGATCCAGCCCCGAAACGCATCGTATCGGCTCCTGGCCATCAGGGCTTACGAGGTAATGAGGCCGCTGACGCAGCCGCCCGAGCGCTTACCCACCGGGCTCCTCACCTTGGCTCTTATGACTCGGAGGCCAATACACCACTGCTGCGGTTCAAAGAAATTCTGACCTATTATCGCGACACTCACCACCTTTACCCGGCTCCTGCAAAGGGGCTGAGTAAGGCGGAAGAGCGAACTCTAAGGCGCCTGCAGACAGGTACTCTACTCTGTCCTGCAATCCTAAAACATTTCGATGCGAACACAGATGGGCGGTGCGCACACTGTGGGGAGACGTGTGATACCTTCCACATGGTATGGGAATGTCCGAAAAATCCCCACCTACCCCCTTCCCCTACCCCTTCCCGAGAGGCATGGGAGACTGCCCTCCTCAACTGCTCATCACTAGAGTCTCAACGGGCTCTGGTGAGACGGGCGTGAGTAGGGGCCTCGTCATGCGGTGTCCCGGACTAAGGACGCCGACCATGTAGCGGGGTCATGCTTTGGCCCCGTACCTCTATTTTTTTATATTAAATGTTTTTCATCATCATCATCACCAGGCAGCCAGCATTGACGATTAGAGACATGGAGGCCATGCTCTTCACGGTTACTTGGAAGTTTCGAGCTCCCCGATGCTGCACGCAGTATACCTCTGAAAAGCCGACTATTGAGGCCGTCGCATCAACGACGGTCTTGGCACTAGTCCCCGTAGGGACAACAACGTCGAAGACAAGCGCCTTCGAAGGCGTCCAAGACGCGACGGGCACCATGACTCGTACTGATGGGCGCCCCTGACGTAAAACGATCAGGGCTGTCCTTAGCACTTGCAAACCGGGTGAAACTTCTTATAGCAACAGTTCTTACAAACTATTGAGTAATTTAAACAATCTCGCTAAACCTGTGTTTAGAAAAAAATGTCTAACGATTTTGAGTACTTGGTACTCAACTATGGGAGAGCAGTAGGCCGCTAACTTTGCGAAAAGAAATTAGCCTATGCCCAGCGAGTTTAACGTGGCAACTGTTTCTGGTCACATAGTGCCCAAAGTCCGTCCTTGCCATACTAGTTTTTTTTAGTAATCATCAAGTTCAAGTCAAATCTTATTGGAGATTAAGTCACGGATACTCGTCTCTGTAGGTTGTTTTAACAGAAACAACCATCTTTTTATATATGATTAATGTGCGCGGGTTTCCTCCTCATGACGTAGTGTCACCTACGTCATGCACCAAAACATGTGAAGTTGCTGGCATATCAGTCCCTCATCAGATCGAAACTCGAATATGCCTCCCCCATATGGAACCCGCCCCAAACATACCTCATTAACGACCTCGAATCTGTCCAAAATCGCGCCGTTCGATTCATTCACTCCCTGTACTCATACGACATCAGCTTTTCATCCTTGAAAGCACAATCCGGTTTATCACCCCTCTCTGTTCGCCGCCGTATCGCCACCCTTTCTCTCTTTCATAAATTTTTTTCATTGTTCTCTCAATGCAGCTCCTTACATCCTCCCCCCGACATACATTTCACACCGCACGAGCCATCCACTTCAAGCGTCCCGTTATCGCAACAGAACTGCCACTTTTTGCCCTTCTTTTTTTCCCCGCGCCGTCAAGGATTGGAACGAGCTTCCCTGCTCCATTGCTTCAACCACCTGCCCATCATCCTTCGCGACAAATGTTACAAATCACCTGTGGTGCGAAAACTAACGTGTTCAAATGTTCTCTTTTCCTGTGTATCCACCCCTTATGTTATACCCCCAGTGGGGTCCTTAAGGAAATAAAAATGAATGAATGAATGAATGAATGAATGAATGAATGAAATTCGAATGAGTGCGCGCGTGTCGCTCTTCTAGTAAGGTCATGGAGGTGGCTACCTACTACTACGACGACGACTACTACTAATACATACATCGTGGACGCACAATCCAAGGCATAAGGAGATTCGCCCCAAAAATGAATGTCATCAAGGTCATGCTGCGAGCTGACGAACGGACACATCCTTTGGAACCAATTTCTTCACATCCCTGCGTAGATTTTTTTTATTAGGGTGCTTGACGGTATACGAAAGCAGAGCGAAAGCGCTTGAAGCGTGTACGACAAATCCACGCAACTTTAGCCGTACTTGGTAGATTCCCAATGTTCTAGGGCAGTTTATTCGTGATGCAATGAGCTCTCCTGATGGAGCTACTTGATTACTCAGATAGGTGTTGTATGGCCTTTAACTGTTTTACAGCGAAGTAATTTGCCTCTATTTTATGACAGCCATGCTGGAGGTGCCACCACTTTATAAGTCAACAAGAAACCAGGTAGGCATCTGGAAAGTTGTGTAAATTGTATAAATTTACTTAATTGCTGGCTTTTTGTTATGAGCCGGGTGATGACAACCAATTTTTATCAATTGAAAAGCCTTCATTCAGGAAAGGTTTTATCAATTTTCTTTATAGGTTCTTGCTTCAACGGGTGCGTTTTTCTACCTCTAACTTTTAAAACCTGTAACAAAAAAAATGTACAGCCTTATAGACTCCCGTCTGAAGCATGCGAAGAGAGATTGCCTGTGGCCTAGACAACTTTTCGTGTGGCAATGGAAACGACCTACGGCCTAATTGATAATGCTTCGTGATCTCGTTGAAGGTAGTCAAAATGTCCCTAAAATGAAGGCTGGTGGCTGACTCCTCTGTCTGAGAAGCACAAGTAAGTGAAGCCTCGCGCCTTGGAGTGGGCTAGCTCGTTGACATTGGGAAGGCCTCCAACCCTCAAGCCAAGGTGAGCAGGGAACCAAATAATTGTGTGGTGGGTGAGTTCTTTGTGAGCGAGAATTCTCAAAACTTCCTTGCAAACGGAACCAGAAGCGAAGGCCCTAGCAGCGGATTTAGAGTCCGTATAAATATCAGTCCTATGTGGATCAAGGAGTGCTAGTGCAATGGCCATCTGTTCTGCTTTGTAAGAAGAAGGGGTTCGAACCGACGCCGAGGATAAAATCTGACCCTTAGTATCTACGGATACTACCGCAAAGCGAGCGGAAACGCCATACTGGGCGGCATCAACAAAGCATGAAACAGACGATTGTTTGTGAGCTTGAGCTAAAAGAGAGGAGGCTCGAGCGACACGCCTGCCCGCGTTGTACTGTGGATGCATATTTCGTGGAAGGGGGCATACTTTGATGCGAGAGCGTATATAATCATCGAGTGGCGTATTTTGCACTTCTAGCGTCAGGGGGTTGACTCCGCTGTCAATCAGAATCTTCCTCCCCGCTGGTGTGATCGAAAGCCTGGCAACCTGTACCGTTTGTTGAGCCTCGATAACTTCTTCAAGCGTGTTGTGGACTCCAAGTTTCATAAGGTTCTCAGTGCTTGTGCGCATAGGAATGCCAAGAACTTTCTTGATGCTTTTCCTTATGAGGATGTTCAATTTATTTATTTCATGAAGTTGCCACCTGTGCATAGATGCGACATAGCTTATGCGGCTCATCAAGAATGCATGGAATGGTCTGAGGAGGTTGTGCTCTCGAAGACCACCCCGACTGTTGGAAATGCGTGAGATTAGTCAGATGACCCCTTCCGCCTTAGAAGTCAGACGGTCAATCGTGCGGCCGTTCTGTCTATTAGCCTCAATAATCATGCCCAGAACGCGTATGAAGTCCACGCTTGGAATACGCTGCCCCGATGCCGTGTGCAGCCTAATGTCGATGTCAGCCAGTGGTTGCCAGTTTTTGGGTTTGGGTCCCCGTCTCGTGGGTCGATATAAGAGAAGTTCGGACTTTGCTGGCGAGAGCTTGAGGCCCATTTTATTTATGTAGACTTCAACACAGTCTACGGTCTCTTGAAGAGAGTTCTCTACTGAGCCCTCCGAGCCACCGACACTCCATATGGTGATGTCGTCCGCGTAGATGGCGAACTTGATGCCCTCTTGGTTTGAGAGCTTTGCAGCAAGGCCGCACATTGCAATGTTAAAAAGCAGTGGGGAGACGACTGAGCCCTGCGGGGTGCCGAAGGAGCCGAGATCGTAGGGCTCAGACTTGAGATCCCCAAGCTGTATAGTGGCTTTTCTATTCCTGAGGAACGAGCTGGTGAACTTGTGAAAGTTGGCTCCTAAGTTGAGAGAAGAGATGGAGGCAAGTATGTGGGAGTGCGAGACATTGTCAAAGGCCTTTTCAAGATCCAGACCGAGAATAGCTCTAACGTCTTTTGTCTCCTGATCTATGATGTGATGCTTCACCATTTTCATGACGTCCTGAGTAGATAGGTGTGGTCTAAAACCTACCATGTTGTACGGAAACAGGTTAGTCTTCTCTATGTGCTTTGATATTCGATCGTTGATGACATGCTCGGCGACCTTGCCTATACAGGGCGTCAGTGAAATGGGTCGTGAGTTTCTAAAACTGGGACTCCGGCCAGGTTTATGTATGAGAATAACCGACGCCCTTTTCCATTGCTCAGGGAAAGTCTCCGTCTCCCAAATACGATTGATTTCTTTGGTGAGGTAGGTGACAGAGTCATCGTCTAAATTGCGTAGTGTCTTGTTTGTAATGCCATCCGGGCCCGGACTGGAGTTCCCGTTAAGATTGTTTAAGATGGTGCGGACCTCTTCTTCCTGGAAGGGCTTGTCCAACTCGAAGGCTGGTGATCCCGTGTATTGCGCGTAGCCAGAAGGAGGCCGGGTTGTGTCCAAAGGGAGGTATATCTGTGCCAGACACTTCGTTATTTCCGTTTCTGATTTAACCTTCCTTTCTGAGTGCAGTATTTGGTCTACCAAGCGCGTCTGGTTGGATTTAGATTTGGTCTCCTGCAGCAGGTGTTTGAGGAGGTTCCATTTTCCCCCCACTTTCATCTGACCATCCACCTTGTTGCAAATCTCGTCCCAATGCTGTTTTTCCAGCGTCTGACAGTAAGTTGTTATTTCTTGGTTAAGACTTGCGATGCGTTTTCGCAGTCTTCGATTCATACGGTGTGCTTTCCACCTGGCTAGGATGGCGCTTTTAGCCTCAAGAAGACAAGCAAGCCTACTATCCATTTTATTGACTGGTAGATAAGTCTCTATCGTTTTGGTGGCCGACTTGACGTCTTCGACCAGCTGAGACAGCCACTTGTCGAAATTCGGTGAGTCATTAATCTCTTCTGCGCTCTTCGCTCTGATCTTATGGAAGAGGTCCCAATCTGTAAATTTGAAAGTTTTAGGGAGCTTTGCTTGAATTTGTAATGTCGTACTAATACAATGGTCATACAATGGTCACTCCCCAAGTTTTCTCCTAAGTTTAACCATGATACCTCCCCCATGGTTGTGACAAAGGTGAGGTCTGGGGTAGTATCCCTAGAGCAAGAATTTCCAGTGCGGGTAGGAAACGTGGGGTCAGTGACCAAAGTAAGATTCAGATCTGATACCGCTTGCCAGAGCTCGGCTCCCTTGGCAGTGGTGCGAGGGTAGCCCCAAGCTTGATGGGGTGCGTTGAAATCTCCCGCTATAACTATGGGTGCGTCCACTTTCCTAGCGATCGTAACGGCTTCTGATAACAATGAGGTGAAGTGATGGTGCCTGCCTTTTGGAGAGCTATATATGTGGAGCATGAAAATGCTATTTTTAAGGTTGCTGCCAGGTATAATTTCTAAAAGAGAGTGTTCAATCTTGCTATTTGCCATGTGCAAATTGTGCTCAATGTAAGTGTACTTCTTGGACAAAAACGTGCAGATACAGCAGCCATCTGGAGGTTTCGTAATGTGATGGGTGTAGCCTGACAGGCTGATTGTTTCCGTAAGCGTCTCCTGTAGCATAATAACATGTGGTTGAATTGGCTGGGATTTAATATACTGCTGGAGAGCTGCCTTCTTTGATTGGAAGCCCCAGCAGTTCCACTGCCAAATTACGAAATTTTTGAGGTGTCCTTCCATTGTTGGGACCCTAAAAAGCTCTCTCCTGAGAGACGCGACGGGTTGCCACCTTCTGCACGATCCTGACCTTAGGTATTACTTGGGCCGGAGTAGCCTCGGCTGATTGTAAAGCTTTAACTTGGTCAGCCTCGATCTTTGTGACTCTGCTGTCCAATACCGCAATCGACTCGACCACCGCCCTGAGAGCATTTTTGATATCATTCAAGGTTTCCTTGACCTCTATTTTGAAATCTCTGTCCTCGTTATTGGCCGGTTGTGCTAGCGCTCTCCTTTTTGTTGGTTTTGCCCCTGGATGGACGTCCATGGGTACCTCATCGTGACTCGCATCCGATGTGGCCTCTGTACAGGGAACTGTGTTTGAAGGAGACGAAGACGAAACCTGCTGTGATTTCCTTAAGTCGGCTATTTCAGCCCTGAGTTGCTCGACAATGGCTCTGAGGTTAGCATTTTCCCTTTGCATCTGCGCATATATATCTGAGTGTTGCTCTGGATTGGTACCCCCCTTTACCTGTGGTTGGGAGCCCTTGATCTTGGATGCCCCGGTCTGGTGCTGATTTCCTTGCTGCACACCATTGCGGACGGTAGGCACCCGTGAGTTAGAACGGCCCTTGGATCTAGAATGTCCTCTGGATCTCGAACGGCCCCTTGCTCTGCCTCTGGAACGGGATCGCCCTCGCGGTGGTTGTAGCTGTTGCCTGACGTCACGCGGGCGCCAGCTGCTGCTCGGGCGCTCAGTCGTAGCGCGGCCGCCTGCAGCAGCTGGTAGCGATAGGAAGTCTCCTCCACTATCTGTGAAGTTCATCTCGTCGGCGTCTTGTTCCGCAAATTCCATCGTATATTGCATCCGTCGCTCTCGTCTTCGTCGATGGACTATGTAGGGCACTTAAAAACGATGCTTACACGTCTTGTCTGCCGTGAGATGTGGACCCCCAAACAACTTGCATTCTGGAGTGCAGACATGACCCTCCGAAGGAGATGACATACCACACCCTCTACAGACGGCCTCCTCTGGATGGGGACAAACATCGGCCCGATGACCTAGCTTTCCACAGGCATAACAGACATCGGTCTGTCGACGATACAGGGTGCAGCGAACCAAACTATTTCCACATATGACGTAATTTGGCACTTTTAGTCCGTCAAAGAGGATGATTACCGTGGTGGAATTCTTGATTCTTTTCACTTGGAGTGCAGTCGGGTTCCTTGGGTGTACAATAAGTGAATAAAGTTGTTCTTGACCGATGTCTGCGTCAACACCTCTGATGATACCTTTGCAGGTGTCGTCGGGGGCAGCTCGGTAGGCACTAACATCAAAACTGGCGGTACCGAGAGTAATGGCGGGGATCTTGGAATACGCTCTGGCGTTCCTCTCCGCTGGAGTGCTTATAACTGCAATGTTCTGCATCATATTCGGGCATACCACGTCTTCCGTGACTTCTTCCTCACTGAGCGCTGCAGCCACTGCGAGTGCCTTCGCGAACTTAATTTGACTCACAGTTCTCATGTCCAGGCCATTTCTAGGTCTCACGATGACTCGATGGTGATCTCTTGGAAGGTAAGGAAGTCTAGAAGCAGTGATAAGACGCTTCTTCACCGCAGCCCGGGAGCGCTGAGGCGACCACGCGTCGCCGTGCATGGAGACGCTTGCTTACGTCTCGGTCCTGGGGGTATGCGTCCCACGAAGTTTACGTTTAGTGGTAGCCACAGACCATCCAGAATCTAGAAGATCATCGGGAGTGTTATCCTCCCCATCGACAGAGACTTGCATAGACATTCCGTGCGTAGAGTGCTGAAACACCCTTCCGAGAAGGGCCGGCGGTCGTTCCGCCGTAGCCTAAGCCTAGCGCGCTCAGCTGAGCAGATGGGCAAACAGAAGAGTCTCACAAAAGTGTCAAAAAGCTCACCCACAGTGAAATACTTCAAGACACTTGGGATTCTATTTTATTACAACCAAAAATATTGTCTTATGTGTAATGTTTGTGTGTTATAGTAGCTTATCCTAGTTAAGTTTTAATTAAACACCTCTTCGTCCGGAAGTCAGTAATGCTTTAGTTAGGCGTAAGAAGAATGAAATCTCGGGCTAGAAGTATAGTGGCAATTCATTTTCTTTATGTTCATTTTGAGCGGAAGAAAATAACTTTTTTCACGTGGATTCGCAGGAACCGGCAGATTGAACGGTTTGTCGAACGTGGTAGTGCCTTCACCGGAGTGTTCAAACAAAAATAAGTTAAATGAACACAAATTCATTATGCATTAGGTTCAATCCATCCGTGGTTTGATATATATATTGATGTTCATTCGCCCCTAGTGGACACAAACAGCAAAACAAGTAGTATACACAATTTGTGTACACGGTGTCACTCAATAAGTACATTTCCATTCGCAGAAAGACACCCAGATGGACGCCTACCGACTGGAAGCCCTGGCGGCGATTCTGCCAAAAGGAACGCCTCCAAACAAGCTCGGCCCAACTGCTTGCGAAATCACCATGCTGCCTCTGGACGGAACCAACGACGTCGTCAAGAGAAAAGCGATCGTAAGTACAGCGCGGCATGTGCGACATGCGCTGCTGTTGTGGTCACACTTGTATTGGCGTGGCCGTAAATCTCCCGAAAAACATCCTCAACAAGTGTGCGATAAAATCATAATATGGAATTATGTATATGACATTTTTTGTCGCCTATATATCGCGTGAAATTTTTTGTAGCCAATCTACCAACAAGCACAAACCGCCACAATTCTAAGCAACCTATCGCGTCAAAGTGCTTTTTTGTTGCCTTGGCTGCAGCACTCCGGTGTCATGCAAAAAAATTGGCAGCATATCCACGGAGTGAATGATGGAGAGTGGGGCGAAGCATTCGTCGGTCCATTCATTCTTGCTTCCGTCCGTCCATGCGTCCATCTGTGGGACCGTCCATGAGTCCATCCGCCCGTCCGTGCGTGCGTCTGTTTGTGCGTTCGTCCCTGCATTCGTCCATGCATCCGCCCCTGCGTCCGTCCATGCGTCCATCCATACATCTGGCTGTGTGTCCGTTCCTCCATCTATTCAACACTCCAAGTACCACCATCTCGCATCTTTTCATCATATATTCCCCATATAGAAGCACCGCCATCCAGCGGACATTCCAAGGACTAAACGAGAGGTGGCGTATGCACACTTTCTTACGGCTTGCGCTTCGGGTCTACTTCCCAGCTTTAACCACCTCGAGTTCATGGTATATACTAGTTCACTGTATTCATGGCACTGCAGCTCAACGCTCGCTAAACCTTTCTACAACCAAGGAAGTTACAACCAGCGAGTATAACGTAGCAACCTTTTCCTGTCAGATAGTGCTCAATGTACATGCCAATGGCCGCTAAAGGGAAATGAAAGACAGGAGAATTCGGCTTTTACTTTCTTACGGCTTGCACTTGGTATCTACTTCCCACCTTTATTCACGTCGAGTTCATTCATGGTATATACTGGTTCATTGTATTCATGGCACTGCGGCTCAACGCTCGCTAACCCTTTCTAAAACTAAGAAGGTTACAACCAACGAGTATAACGTAGCAACCCTTTCTTGTCACATAGGGCTCAATGTACATGGCAATGGCTGCTAATGGAGATTGCAGCGTGCGCGTTAACTAAAAGCCGAATTTTCTTGTGTCTCATTCCCTATTAACAGCCATCGGCACGAACATTGAGCACTATTTTTTTATTGTTCAACAACGCACAGAAGAAATAAATCTCTCACCGGCACCACCTTGGAGGTCAAAATGTTATACTTGTTACACACTAAAACGGCTACGAGGGACGAATGGGTGTCGCTATAAAGAGTTTCGTCCCTAAAAATATATACTAAAATTTGCAAAGGATTACTGCTGTCGTGGGTCACAACACACCTGGTTCATTATTAAACACATGCGTACGGGCAGTATGTTTGGGATCGCTGATATGATTGCCAGGATCGAAAAGCTCCGCTGAAAGTTATTCAGAGTTTCGTGACGTAGCTATGGCCCCGAAAAACAATAAATGAAGATGTACGCCAGCTTTCATTTGTTACAGGCTAAACCTTTCCTTACTTTCTGGTGGCACGAATTTCGAATTATGAAAACATTCTTTTTTGATGGTCTCGTAAGATTCGTATCACCAAGGTTTCATTGTAGTTATCTCTCAATATCTTTTTTTTTTCATTTGTCATCACAAGCAAACCACATTTACCAGCAACACCATATTGCAATCATATTGGGAAGCATTCATGTGTTGTTTTATTATTGTGTTTATGTTCACTCCTTTCAGTTAATTCTTTTGTTACCTCGCAAAATTTGGTCATTTTTCATACGTGTCGGGTAAATAGTTTTTGGAAGTTGGAAAATCACCCCCGCAGACATAAATAACAGCGTAGCAAGTTTTGCAGAGAAAAATGCTCTTTTCAAATATATATATAAATCTTGTCAAGCAACAATATTCAAAAATGAATAAAAAGTCAAAAGAGGGCAATTTCTTGTTACCAGCTGGTAAACAGTGTAATGAAAACACAGTATATGGAAAATATTAAAAAAAAAGAAAATTTAGAATAGACATTTTGAAGATGAATGACCCAGGAGGACTATAAAAATAATAAATGTTTAAGCCAATGTTTTAAATGCAAAGCATTTCTTAGCAAACTTCGGCGACGTTGCGCGTTTCTATCTATCTATCTATCTATCTATCTATCTATCTATCTATCTATCTATCTATCTATCTATCTATCTATCTATCTATCTATCTATCTATCTATCTATCTATCTATCTATCTATCTATCTATCTATCTATCTATCTATCTATCTGCGTACGACTTTTAGCTCTCGTGGCCGTTTCGTTAATGGTGATAGTGGTATCGACACTAAAATTGGTATGGCGCAACATGACTGTATGACGAAGAAAAGTGACTAGTAATAACATGAAAAGTATGACACGTGTGTCATGAATGCAGTGATTTACGCTTCATGATCTTGCAGCTCTTGTGGTGGTTTCGTTCACATGACATGTTGCTAAACTGGTATGGCATGACACGACTGTAGTTCGAACACAAGTGACAAACCCTAACGTGGAAATAATGACATGCGTGTCATGTAATAACATGACTACATGCTACGGTCACGGTGCGCTCGTGAACGTTTCGCTGGCATCGCATATAACAAATTTGGTGTTACGGAACATGAATGGATGACGAAGGTATATGACTGGTGCAAACATGATAATCATGAGATGCGTGCCATGCAAGAAAATGACAACATACCACGCTCATAATGCCCTCGCAGCCGTATCGCTAGATTTTCATATAGCAAATTTGGTGTCATGGTACGTAAATGGATGACGAAGGTATTTGACTGGTACAAACTTTATAATCATGAGATGCGTGCTATGTAACAACTTGACTACATGCCACACTCATGATGCGCTCGCGGCCATATCGGTAGCTTCACATATAGCAAAGTTGGTATCCCGAGACGCGTATGCACGACAAAGGTGAATGACATGTCCAAACATGATAATCATGACTTGCGTGTCGTGCAAAACATGACTACATGCTACGCTCATAGTGTGCTCGCGGTCATTTCGCTAACTCCACGTATACCAATTTTGGTATGACATGACATAAATAGACGACAGTGCTAAATGGCACGTCCAAACATGATAATCATGGTATGCGTGCTATGTAAAACATGACTACATGCTATGCTCATAGCTTCTCGCGGTCGGTTCAGTAGTTTCACATATATCAAATTTGGTATTACGTGACGTGAATGGACTACGAAAGCAAATGATACTTCCAAACATGCTAATTTTGATATGCGTGCGTTGTAAAACATGACTACATGCTGCACTCATAGCGCGCTCATGGCCGTTTCGCTAGCTCAACATAAACCAAATTTGGTATCTCGGGACGGGAATAGACGACGAAAGTAAATGGCTCGTCCAAACATGATAATCAAAGCATACGTGTCACGTAAAACATGACTACATGTTACGCTCAAAGCACGCTCGCGGCCATTTAGCTAGCTCATCATATACCAAATTTGGCATCACGTGACGTGAATAGACGACGAAGGTAAATGCCACGTTCAAACATGATAATCATGACAAGGAAGTAATATATGGCATGAAGTACGTCGGCCTCATACCGTGTTGCCCATTTTAATGTGACATATCAACCTTCTCCATTCGTGCTTCGCCTATCACTCATTCACACTGTACGTGGGATCTGCCGAATGTTTTTAATATAGACAAAGAAAATCGGAACTCAGGTGTGGCGTCATTGCTCGTATCATGCGGTGCGCATTACTTGGTTTTTTGTGAAGCGCTTTGTACACTTCCCTCAATAATTTCTTTTTGGGATAAAAGACTCCAGGTGTTCCAATAGAGATGTATGCTTATGAGGTAACTTAACTCTCTATAAAGCAGATGTCCAACGAGCTTCGCAATTTCGTCTAGCGTCCCCTCTTTGTATCGTGCCCCCTCGCTCCGCATATAGGTTTGACTTCCGATCATATGCATCCAAGCATATTTCTGTGCATTTTTCATACCATAACAAATAAAAAAAAGAACAATATGGCGTGCGCTTCCAGAACGTTTCACGCGGCTCCATAGTCAGGGCCAAGATCTGCACCAGTGACCTGCTTGTCGCAAGGACAAGCTCTGCAGCTAGTGCCAGGGCACCGCACCTCAGCGATGTGTGGACCTCGCACGTAACCAGATTAGCTATACGATTGTGCACAATGGTCAGCAGCTACGCACTTGATAGAAGGAGACACCAAAACAAACATATGAGTGGCTGCAGATATCTCCGGCTGACACAATACATCATCGCCATAAAACTGAAAGCTGAGGTGCTGTCCTCCTCGGACTTAGAGATAAGATAAGAAGTTTATTCAGACAGTCATGGTCTGGGATGAAGGGGCTAAAGGCAGATGCAACTGCCTGACAAAGGCCCCCAACCCATACATTGCTCAGGGGTGAAAAGCCGCGGTACATGCGCAAATACAGGTAACAACTTAAGGCAAAAAAACTGAACAAAAAAGAACAGGCGCACAGGCGATCAAAACACAAGCGGTAGAATAGTTACCTTCGATACACACTAATGATGCGTGACATGAAAATGTTTATACAAGCCTTGATGATGATCAAAGTTACAAAACAGTATAGAACAAAATAAAAAAAAATCAAAAGACAGCAAACGCACAATATAAAGAGAAGATTAGTAGCTAAACAAGAGGTAATCTTTAACTTTTTTCTGTAGGCTGTATGTCGAACAGTTGTCCTGGATCATATTGGCGATTTCTCGATTATTATTCAGAAAATGTGACAATAAATAGGCTAGTGTCTGAGTACCATATTTGGTTCGGAACATAGGTGTTCTTAGTCTATTTTACCTTAGGTGATATTCGAATGTACAGATAACGATGATCAGGACAGGATTTGGGGGTCACGCAAAATTTGCCTGTGTGTATGCATTGCAAGTCTTAGTTGGAATAGCTGATCTATTCTGAGTATATTAAGCTTTGAAAAGGATGGCGCTGTGTGGTCATTTCGCTTAAGATTTTCAATGCAACGGACAGCTCTTTTTTGTAAAATTATTAATCTATCAAAATTTGTTTGAGTAGTCGTACCCCAGATTAGGAGACAGTATTGCAAATGAGAGTGAACGAGGGCGTAATATAACTGCAGTTTCAACCATTTAGGCACCAAGGAGCTAACTTTATACAGTATTGAAATTGACCTGCACATATTTGCATGAATCTTATTTACGTGAGGTGTCCAGCTCATATTCTCTTCAAAAACAACACCTAGAAATTTATAACTAGGAATCTGTTCGATAGCGCAGTTTTGAAATATTATACAGGCATTATGATCGTCAGGCTTATTACGGCTCTTGAAAATAATATATTTAGTTTTTTTTACATTAAGTTGAAGTTGGTTTAAATGCAACCAGTGTGAAAGTTCAGTTAGCCATCTATTAGCTATATCTTGAAGTTCAAGTAGATGTTTACCTGAAAAAAAGTACTCGCGTCGTCTGCATAGAGAATTATGTCAGGAGTTCGCGGTATGTTCACAATATCATTTATGTAAAGGAGAAAGAATAAAGGTCCCAGAATGGAACCTTGCGGAACGCCATATTTTATTGGCTGAGATTGAGAAGAGTAGCCATTTAGACTAGTGAATTGTACCCTGTCAGATAAGTAACTGCGGATCAAATTTAATACGATACCTCTAACACCGTAGTAAGGGAGTTTGTGAAACAAAATGAAATGCTTTATGGAATCAAACGCCTTTTTGAAGTCTAAAAATATCGCAAGAGTATATTGCTTATGATCCATGTTACTAAGTATTTTTTCTTTAATATCCAAGAGTGCCATTTCAGTTGATTTCTTTTCACGGAACCCGAACTGTTGCCTTGCAAGCATTTGATGGTCACCAAGAAACTTCATTAGTCGTGATTTTAATGTATATTCTAAAACTTTGGAAAATAAAGGTAGCACGGAAATAGGCCGGTAGTTATTCAAGTCGTCGTGAGAGCCACCTTTGTGGATGACTACCACCTTAGCTATCTTCATGCCATCAGGAAAAATTCCAGTGGCAAAAGCTTGATTGCAGATATGCTGCAGTGGGCCACACAGTAATTCGGCGACATGTTTAATTGGTTCTACCTTTATGTCATCGTAACCAGCGGCAGTATTTTTATTTAAAGACTTCAGGTACGTAAGTATTTCTAATTGACTACAGGGAGTCAAGAAAATAGAGTTCGCAGAGAAAGAAGAAATGTATTTTTGGCAGTCATTTGCTGCGTCCCTTGTCTGAGCTACTGCACCCGAAGTTAAGAAATGAATATTAAATTTATCCGCCAGACGAGCTTCTCTAAACTCAACACCGTCAATTGTTAATGCTGAAGGAAGAGAACCATTTGTTGTTCCTATGAGTGTACGTACCAAGTTCCATGCTTTCTTTGGATTGAAAGAGACCTCTGCAAATCGAGCCTGATAATACTGAATACGGGCTCTCTTCAAATCAGAGTTTAATTTGTTGCGAACTTTTTTATATTCATGTAATATAGATATGTCTCTTATCTATATTACTTATAGATATGTCTCTTATCTATCTTATCTATTATCTATATTATTATCTTATTATATTACATGTCTCTTATCTTACTTTAAGCTGATCCTCCCTCAATTCATGTACGGTCGCAAGACAGTAGCCAAGCGTGTTTCTTGCAGTGCAGGTGTGCACGCATGTGCGCTGATGACGACACCATAGGAGTGACGAGTGACACTAAATGCGGCCCTGTGTCTGATATAACGATACTATAGCTAAACGAATGCTGCTGTAAACTGGCTGAGAAGACAACCTCCACCCTTTATACATGCGGGGGACCTTCGGAAATATATTTTCGTAGAATAAATGTTTCCTGACTCCCTGCAGCAGTTCCGTATTGAAAGGCTGGCATAAATTTCCGGCAAATATTACTGCTCAACACTGTCAGATTGCGAAGCTTATACCGTTATTTGCTATTTGACTTGCAGAGGCTCCTTATATTACAGAACTGTCATGGTGCTACGGTATAAGCATGAAGAGCACGCACTTCTGTCAAGTTTGCCAGCCAAGTGTATTTATAGAACAATACATGCACATTAGTGCGCACAAAATTCAGTCAGAAGTCACAGTGAAATTCAGGTTCTTTTCGATGTTGGGAATCTAACTCTCTCCACTCTGCACCCAAGACGCATCAGCCGAAGTGCAAAGCAGGAGAACGTAACGGGCTTCTGCTATGGAAATAGCGGCGACTGACTTGCTGGTCGATTGAAAATGAAGTAAAAATGCTTAAAAAGTTCTGGTTAGGCTTAGAAAAGCTTATATTTACAGACTGTACAGAATTTACATAAGTACAAAAATAAAAGTTTACAAAAATAATTTGAAAATGTACAGTCTTTTGTAGGCCGACCCTACGGAATTCGGCAGAGCCGATGGTGCCTAACACGTTAAGCCCGGTTCAGAACACCTAACGAAACTCCGGAACTTCTTCCTATTATCTCGGTACTCCGCCCTTACAGAACTCTTCGGCGAATCATCACCTGTTTGTCCTCTGATAGTACGGTACACTGGGTCTATCAAAGACCCCCACATGGGCGCCACCTTTGTGCACGTGAGGGCTCATGCCCTCTCCCCAAATACCACAACAACAAGAATGTAAATAAAACCAAACTAGACAAAGTCTTGGAGTCCTGGGCATGCTCATTGGCGCACAATTATCGAGACTTAGAGCAACACGTACCGGGGTTTGCGGCCATAGGAGCGGCTTCTATGGTAACACGTCAACTTTTTGACGACGGGGCAATATTCTGCATCATGTACCTTGTGCGCTGTAAGAAGAACCACTCGCTGACTCCTCGTGGTTCTACTTACGAGCTCATTTGCAACGATAAATGCAGAAGCAGTCGAAGACATGCCAATGCGACAACACTCACCAAAGGCGCCAACCAAGCAATCGTTTACCGCGACGTAGTCTACGCTTTCACGTGTCGCAAGACCGCCCGCTTCCGAGAGCCACCAGAAGTAAGCCGGACCGTGGCGAAAGATCGATGGTGATCTCACGCTATGGCAACTCATGCCGCCGAGTTGCAGGCGCGCGAACTGTACATGGCCGAACCGATGCCAGAGGTCACCCCGCCGCACTGAGTCCTGGAAGGGACCCATTCAGGCGCAGGCCGACAGTGCCGTGAGGTAATTAGAGGGTCGACACTTGGTGTTTCTAATCCCACCCCTTTTGTTGCCCACGTGGGGGGTTAATTTCTTTCTCCTGAGTTTACAGGAACTCGAAACGCTCGGTAGTCTGAGGCGCTGCTGCACTTCGTGGGGTGCCATGTGGCAGCTGTAGTGTCTGTGTGGTCAGGGCTAATCCAGTCAGACAGGCTTCGATTAAGTGCCATCAAATTTATATTGCGAGCTGCGGTAAATTCAGCGCAACGGCTGGCATGCTTCCCCATGCAACCACTTTTTACCGCGGTCCTACAGTCACTGTGTTGTCAAAACGGGCAAATTAAAGTTTATTCTGAAAGTAGAGTGGCTGGACTAACTACTAGAAAGTGCTGGGTGCACGAAAAACTAATTAAACTTGCCGAAATCGATGATGCAAAGCCTCAATCACCGGTGCTCGATTTGAATAGGCGTGGTAAGGAAAGAGTTATTCTTCAGCTTTTTTTTGTAATCTTTAATGTCACCTTCAGTAAGAGTTCCAAATATGCCTGTAAAGTTTTTTAAAACGACCTTAGTAATTGTAGCTGTTCGCAACACGCAGAACAACTCTGATGCTGTCACTTCGCGCCGCACAAAAATGAACTTTCTCGTGCTCGTTGAAATAAACGCCTGTAAGATAAGCGATTACGCAGGGTGAAGTCAACGACAATGACCCTTAAGAAGAACTAACTTAGCTGAGTCTGAATAATGCGAAATGCATAAAACGCAGAAAGAAAGAAGAAAGAAAGCAAAAAAGAAAAACTCGGGCAGATGAGCATACTAAAAGCTTGTGCGCAGGTATTAGTATAATAAGTACAATCTTACAATGTTGCTTTGGAAATCCAAAATCAACATGGGAGCCGTCAGGTGAAAACACGTAGTAGAATAATCAGGGTGAACAGAAGTGCCTGAGACAGGCTGGCCGACACTTCGATAGGATGACCTATCTTTGTCAAAGGCGCCTTGTCATCCTTGGTGAGTTATTTTTATGGGAGTTAGTGGTAACGTCATCTCCTGGTGGTGGCGTGCATCCGTGTTGGTAATCTCCGTCTGAAGAAAAAAAAAGTCTATAAAGCAGAAGAGTGCAGCCCTCGCTTCATTTCAAGTTAGGTTGTAATGATAGCAGTGTTCTCTTCTCGAAGGTTGGGGGAAAGAGAATCAAAAATATAGAAAAAAATGGCCCTGGATCTGCATGTTACACGGCAAATGTCGTCGAAAGACGATAGTCTTGCGTCCGGAGAGAGTGAACAAAACACTTGTTTCATGTTCTGTGCAAGAAAATCGGTGAATGGTATTCTGGCAGCGCTGCGTTGGAATGCCTCGAGCGTGCAGCAGAGGCGAACGAGCGCATCGAGGCACGGTATACACGAGCGCCATCTGGCATTTATCATGGAAAACGAAAGAAGGCATGCGCACCTGCTGAGAAATATGCGTGCCATTCTCGGAGGCGATAAGGTGTAGAACGCAAAGCGATGGACAGGTGCCACCACCGTGTCATTTTAGCAAAGCGTTGGTAACACTTGCCTTTTTGAGCATCGCAATGCACAGCCAGCGCAGCGTGTTTAACGCTATGGTCCTTAGAAGTGATTGTGTGTGCCTTCTCTAGTATAAAGGCACACATGAAAATTATCGACGTGTTGTTTTGGTACCTCAGATATGCGCAATAATTGCTTTTCATTTGACAATCGCACAAGTATGAACGCTAAACTTTGAGCATTCTTGGTGGGCGCTGTGGATGAGGTCGGCCGTTTGAGGTATCGTTAGGAGCGGAAAAACCGACAAATGTACACACAGACAGACAGACAGACAGACAGACAGACAGACAGACCAAAATCACGCTGCGCTAACCATGCAACGCTCCCACGAAAAAGCAACTGTTTCCAACGCTTTGCTAAGATGACATGGTGGTGGCACCTACCAGTCGCCTTGCGTCCTACACCTTATCATCTCAGAGACAGGCGCGCACGCTGCACGCTTCGTTTTCCAAAGTAACTGCCAGATAACGCTATGTATCATCACGTGTAACGTGGTTTGATGCGCTCGTTCACCTCCGCTACACGCTCGAGGCACTAACGCAGTGCCTCCAGAATACCATTCACCAATGTTCTTGCGCAGAGCATCAAATGAACGTTTTGTTCACTTTCTCCAGACGCAATACTATCATCTTTCGACGACATTGGCAGTGTAACATGCAGATACGGGGCCAAGGTTTTAAATGACAATCCCACAAGTATGAACTCTGAAACTTGAGCATTATTGGTGGACGCTGGGGATTGGGTTGACCATTTGGGATATTGCTGGGTGCCATTTAAAGTAACGTTACGGCAAACAAACAAACAAATGTACAGAGAGAAAGAGAAAAATTTTTGCGTCGATGTACCCCAGGAAGGACTATCGTCTTCGATACTGCTATCTGCGCATCTTGGCGTTCCTGCTTTTTGAGATGAAATTATATATGGCTAAATTCTGCGGACATAACATCTATATTACTAAGCCGAGATCAAAACGCTCATTGTGTTGATGTCGGCAGTTCTTGTTTTGAGATTTCTTCATCTTTTAGCAGAACTAAACCAAATTCTTTATCTTTAATGCGAGATATGATCAGAGGTAGGCACTTTTTCTTTCAATTCGCGGAATCTCTCTGGGTCGACTGGCGCGAACCTATTCCGGAACTTGAGCTTCGTTGTAAAGAACGTACCGCGATGTAGGCGGTGTCATTTTCGTCTCTGGAGAGGCGAAGAAGGATCAAACAAAAGCAGAAAGGTTTTCCATACTATAGCTGCTCATTGGATGAATATAAAACAAGTTCCTAAATCAAGGTTGCCTACGCTTCCGACCTTAATCTGCATAATTATTCTATTTTACTTTATGTACACCACATTACTGTTTTTACCACTCTTTCTTTGATTCTCGTTTTACTTATGGTATAATAAGTTGAATAAATACTTACAAAACTCGTATTTCGTCTCTACAGGTTGTCTGTAATCATGCTATTAGATTATATGCATCTCGTTCACGTCTTACCAATGCTAAAATTTTACTACACGAAAATAACGTCCTCACTATTGCTGAACTCACTAAATGGATTCTGGATATCTTTTTTCTACAGACATATTCATAACGAACTTCCCCGAATATGTTTCCGTCTTCTAATTTTATGATTTATAGTAGTACCCAATTCATATTAAAAACAACTTTCTTTTACCCAGTATTTATACTAATTATGGCCCACAAACTGTAACAATAATGTCCATGTTAATATGAAACAGTCTGTCATTTAACATGAAAACTACAGGCTAATTTCATTAATTAAAAAAAAACTCCTGAAACTGCGTTTGCTTCGCACGGACTAACCGTGAGAGATATGGTTTGTTTTATTCAATGTGTGCTTATTATCAGTATTTCTTTTGTTTTTGAATGAAGATTATTAAACTGTTGCATCGCTTTTTTTCTCTTTTCTTGTACTTTTTGCTTTGAGTTTATATGTTAAGTTTATAGTTTTTATGGTAGCATTCATACATTTTTCTAATATATATATATTTTGTTTTGACCGATACTTTTTCGCTACTGTTGCTATCGGGTGTTCACTAACACGTTCTTTTACAGCGAAATCTGCTATGAGATCACAACACGGGTCTCGCGCATCGGCGTAGTTGTCCACCGATGGTGTCTATAACCACATTGTGCGAAATTAGACCAATGGCACAGTGAGGCTCAAACCCGGGTCCACTGGGTACCAGCCCAGTAATCTGCCGCTGAGCCACGCCGGTGCTTGGGACTTGTTGGCAAACTTGCCTCAGGAAAGCTTGATGTCGGGAAAGCAACCGCATTAATACAACTTATAAATCATTTTAAAACAGCGAAAGAACAAGCAATCGTCGCACAATGCGAATAGCGTAACCAGTGGGTAGTTCAATGCTGCAACTCATTACAAAAGCTTGTTTTTGTTCAGCTATTAGCTGTGGCACATACCTACTACAGGCAAAATTCTTCATCGTCGTCAGCCCCTGCAAGAACAATCGGCAGAAAATTCCTCGCAATCATGTTTAGTGGATACCACGCTTCTCAGAAGAATGACGAAAAATAGCATAGCGAATAACAGCTTACTACCCTAAAATTTTTATTATTAATGCCGTAGTGGGCATCAAGCAAGTATGCTTGCAGGGAGTGTTTAGAAAAGGCTCTGAAAGACTGCTCTTCTATAGCTTTCGCTGTGACTGTTCTGCGCCATCCGTGTAGGCCTGGCGTTTTTTTTTTTTTTTTTTTTTTTTTACAGGAGGTTCCGATATATTCTCTTGCCTATGGGCATCATTTCTGTGTACTAAATACCGGTTATTTTACCCAATTTTTTAAAATAAAATTCTAATTATGATTTTCAGGTCACGACGTGCATGGAGAAAGAACTGGAGACGCGGGGCTTTGACACGGTGAGTTTTTCTGTCACGCTTTTCGCGTCTAATCTACTCCCCGCTTTTTCACTTCTCACTATGAAGTGTGGCCGCAAACATAATATCAAGTTGGCCTATATCATAATCTGTTTATATCTGTTTTCCTGTTTTATTTTGTTTTATTGTCTCATGCAATGGTTGTTGTTGTTGTTGTTGTTGTTGTTGTTGTTGTTGTTGTTTTCCTGTGCAAATGGCTCGTACCCAAAGAAGGGGATTGGCCGATTATAAGGTGAATTTGCCGTAAACTTTCAGCATTGCGTCATTCCTACAATTTTTTTTGTAACTTAATTTTGATTTGAAATACCGATATCAAGTTATGCAATGGTTCTCTCTAACTCACAGACTTACATCTCCCTCTTTTTCTTCTGCCATCAAAACTTATTCGATGAATGTAGCTGACTGCTTTCTCCTTAATTTGCAAAAGTACGAATACTTAATAAAAAACACAGTGATCGTTTCCATTATGCGAGTACACTTGACAGCGCACAAATGTCAGAATAAAATTATATTATTATCTCAGTTGATGGGAAGGAAAGGAGTAGAGACACCTTGACGCGTAAATAATCAATGTCATTGACATCATTTAGTAGGAAAACGGGCTGCTTTGAGCCCATTTAGCCGAAATAATTCTGACGAGTACTGCTCAAGTTGTTTTCGCAAGCGTTGGTTATTCTTTGATGAACATCACAGACTTGACTGCCTGATCGTTCGGTTTTGATGGGCTGCCCATTGTATTACCTCAAGAAAATTGAGTGCTGCATACAAGAGCAAGCTTCAGGAGACGAATAATACAGTATGTTTTCTGTAACTGGAAATAATAACGAAAGTATTGATTGCCGTAACGTTTGCCAAAACAAAGTACACCATTCTGGATGACAGTACAGCGCCCCCCCCCCCCCACCCGCGACACACTTCCCTATCATGTCAATTCACGGGGCTTGTTCTTTTCGCTGACATTAGCGCAACTAAGAAAACTTGCAGGTTGTCCGGGCATTTCGGCGCATCGCAGCGCAATTTCAGCAAATTTCTTGGTTTGGGTGCAGTTCGGCGCAACAATGGGGAAATGTATCAATTTGGCACAATTAGCGCAGCTGGTGCACCACTGGGGATGACTTTGTGCCTTCTCTCAACCCCTCCGTATCATCTCAATGTATGGGCATGGCTTGTGCATGCTAGCTTATGCATGGGGCTAGCTCATGCGCGCCCATGTATGTGGGTGTCTCGTCATATTGGCGACGCCTCTTAAGAGCCATAACTGTTCATCATCACGCTCAGAATTTTATTGGTCTCCGCTAACAGCGGTCAAGGTGACCCTAAGTGAATCAGCTACCGGTGTATCGTACGAACGAAAATATGAGGAAAACGAATGCTGTCGCCTCTGATTGATTTTGTTTACTCCAAGTGCCCGGAAAGGATGTTTTTCTTTTTCATAACATAACATGGAAAATGCAATGTTTTCCATCCGCACCACAAGATAATCTACACCTCGTTCTGAGTAATGATGCTCACCACGTGGTTTTATTTGTTTCAACTATTCAAACTCTCTGTAACGCCAGGCTGGCAGCTCGCTTTGATTTCATGCTCGTGGCCAGCGAGGGTACCATATGCCTCCTTCCCCTCTTCCACCTAGCCCGACGCTCTCACGAAGGGAAGGGGAATTTTCACCGGAAATAAGTAATGAAAATAGAAGTTTTTTAAAGACAAAGTAATCATCAAAGGTTTCTCCCCCCCTCCAAAAAAAATGCCAGCATATACACGGAGGGAATGATCGAGAGTGGGGCGAAGCATTCGTCCGTCCTTTCGTTCTTGCTTCCGTCCGTCCATGCGTGCGTCTGTGTGGCTGCCCGTGCGTCCATCCGCTCGTCCGTGCGTGCGTCTGTTGGTGCGTCCGCACGTCCATCTGTGCGTCCGTCCCTGCGTTCGTCCATGCATCCGCTCCTGCGTCCGTCCATGCGTCGATCCGTCCGTGCAGCCATCCGTGCATCCGTACATGCATCCATCTGTCTGTGTGTCCGTTCGTCCACCAATTCAACACTCCAAGTACCACCATCTCGCATCTTTTCACCATATATTCCCCATATAGAAGCACCGCCATCCAGCGGACATTCCAAGGACTGAATGAGAGGAGGCACACGCACACTTTCTTACGGCTTGCGCTTCGTGTCTACTTCCCACCTTGAACCACTTCTAGTTCATGGTATATACTAGTTCACTGTATTCATGGCACTGCTGCCCAACGCTCGCTAAACCTTTCTAAAACCAAGGAGGTTACGCCCGGCGAGTATAACGTAGCAACCCTTTCTTGTCAGATAGTGCTCAATGTACAGGCCAATGGCTGCTAAGGGGGAATGAGAGACAGGAGAATTCGGCTTTTCGTTAACGCACACGCTGCGATTTTTTTATTTTTGAACAACGCACAGAAGAAATCTCTCACCGGCACCACCTTGGAGGTCAAAGCGTAAGACTGGTTACACACAACGACTACGTCTACGAGGAACGAACGGGTGCCGCTATAAGGAGCTTCGCCCCTAAAAAACAAAATTTCTTGCTAAGGGTCTTTGGGATTCCCTGTGGTCACAGAAGCCTAGACACACTTTCGCATTTGCGTCTAGTTGTAGCACGTGTACACTTGCTATAGCGTAAACTGCCAACAACATTTATGTCAACATGGTCTGCATTTGGCCAAAAAATTATTGTGGAGTATAGCACACAAGAGGATACTACATTACTGTGCCGTGTCGGTTTGTGTTCAAACCTATGCGGGGTCATTTGACTTAATTGCATGAGGCGACAATGTGGCTGCGCTTACGTCTGTGCGATTGCACCCGCGATCAAATGACATAAATGATGTTTTCGGCGTATCTCAGCGTGTGGTGTACCTCTGTGAATACATTTAACGTTCACTAAATGATATGCACTTTGCTGTAGCTTCGAGTAAGCGTCATATGACTGACCACATACTTTGCAGAAATAAGAAAGCAAATGCAAGTCTATTCTGGAAACGAAACATCTACCATACCGTGGTTGTCAAGGTCATTGATTGCGTCCCCGGGACCTTCAACTACCGTAGTGTGAGCATCCAGAGTTCAAGCGTGGCAGACGTGAAGTCATGTCACGTGATATGCTATCGATATACGCGTCACAGCTGCTCTCACTAGCACCATCGCCACTGCGGTACTGAACTTTAATGAAACGTTATTTCGATAGCCTTTGCAAAACCAAGCCAAAGATACCACACGCTCGTGAAAACTAAATTTACAATAAAGAGTTCGGTAGATATTTGTATTTTGTTTTCTTCGTGCAGCCAGGACTTGACATCAAGGCCATTCAAGCAAAGTGTCTCAAGTGTGCTTTTCCGAAGCTGTCTGAAGCTGACGCGGTGGCACAGTACAAGGGTGTGGTGAAGAACTTCGAGAGTTACGAGGAAAACGCCTTGCGCGTCAGTTCAGAGGTAAGCTATGTTTCACGGGTTCGACATTTTTTCACTAGCAAGTAAGAGCTCAGCTGTCTGCACCTGAGGTCAGCAGACCTCAAGCAATACTGGTTGTGAAGTCAAGAAACAAAGAACTCTTACAAAACAAGAGAAATGCTACCTTCAGCAGCAATAGTTCACCAAAGGCTGCAACACCGATTGGAAAGTCAGAACGGCCTATTTTATATCATGTACATAGTGCGTACAGTAAGAGCCGACGAAACCGCATCAGTGTGTAAACAAAGGCTGAGTGTGATTTTTTCTTAAAATCAATCGCGGTGACATAAAAGCAACAAGTAAGATTTTAGTTTGAACATATGAAGGCTGTTCTAAGTCTGAACACTAATGCCCCAAAAAACGTATTGTTGCCTTGCAAATAAATCAGCTATGCCAATCAATCAAATTATGTCAAATACGTAAACCGGCATCCTCGGGTGCCGGCTGGCTTTCTTGCATCATCCAGATACCGGTGTCATGTTGTGCGAGTCATTCTTTTCTTTTTGCATTTGTTGCACAAAATTTAAATTTTTATAGCCATAAAGTAATTCAGGAGCCGTGGCACTGTGTAAACAAACCTTCATACCAGGTACCAAATATTTATCATTGTAAAGCTAAGACAATTTATTCAGCACAGAGGTCACTTGAAAAAGTTAAGCCAAGGCGGGGCAGCTGTGTGTGACGTATATCTGCAAGGAAGATGCAAAAATATCAGGAAATGAAAACACATCCAGCGGCTGGCGCTAAAAGCACCTGCCGATGATAGCTCTGCAAGTTTCTCCCCCAGCAAACTTGGGAGATGACGACAACCCGATATTCTTGCGGGACCCAGTCCATAATTAGTGATCTCAGAGTAGGGTATATATTTCCGTTGACCAAGACAGTACACTTCTGACAGATGATAGCTCTACGTTAAAATTGAGATGGTCTGCTGAAGTCTACAAAGATGCGGACATCTCAGCGTTTTCTGTAGCTGAATAGCAACGAATCGTTTACTTTTGAAAAAAGAAATATTGACGATGAAAAATCACTAACGTGAAAATCTAAACACCGTCGTACTCTCTGATGGACGGAAGTATTATGAAAAGTCAAGACGCATGCTGTAGTGGAGTAATTCTGATTCATTTTAACCACTGGGGGTAGCTTAGTAGGTGCCTAAACCTCAATACACTTGTTGGTGCCGTCGAAATCTGGCTGCCATGAACGGAAAGTGAATGGAAAGCGAATCACGTCCTCGAGTTTAGCAGCATAGCACCTTTCCCGCTATGCTATACCACATCGCTAGACCGCTGTACAACACTACACCAGAACACCACACAACAACGTCGCTATACTACCACAACGGCTAACATACATCTTGGAAATAGCGCGATAACTTTAGGAAAAGGGCAGAAACAATAAGCACTCCACATTTGAACTTCGTGTCAAAGGATTGATATAAAAGCGAGGGGTCAGTGCAAGGTGATTTATACAAGTTTCTGTTAAATTATGAGGCAGCTGGCTGGCGGTTACAACGGTTCGCACGCCATTATGGGTCATACCTCCAGGGCGTAAGATGGCGGCGATGGTACAAGGAATGGCTCATCTGCATCAGTGGACCGTTGCACTATAATGGACACGAGTCGCAATTTCAGTGGCTGTGACATCTCTACAACAATAGCGACGACCGTGATGGCCTAGTTCGTCGGCTCATAAGGTTTTATGATAAAATAGCCTACGTGTTTGAGTGCCTTATCTCGGCGACCTTCAACGTGATGGCGGTTATGAATACCACCCACAGTGCATTAGATTGCACGAGAGTGAGAGAACAGAATAACAAAAAAGCACGACGTTTTTTTTCATGTGTTGTCATTATGTACATGGGCACGCACTGTATATTAAAATGTAAACAGTAACAAAAAGCACCAGCACGGCACGAAATATGATGCGCAGGTTTCGAAAGCCATAGGTCATTTTCCACTGTAGCAGTGTAGCAGATAACGCTTTTATTTGGGGTAGTTATTACACTTTTGCAGCGTGCTATATAATAATAAAATGGGTACTCGCAGAATTTAGCTTTCGTATAAGAGATAGCCTGACATGTAACAAAATGGCAGTGTTGGCTTTTGTCTAAACGCTTGAGTCGAAATCACACCGATTTTGCACAAACTTAAGATGTTGCAAACAGAATGATGCGCATTAAATAGACTAGCCCTGAATTGTTGTGTTTCAATCCAAGAGTACCATACATGTTCTGTATTGTTTGTCATCAACTCTGAGAATCGTCATGAGTCTTAGGAAAGGCGTCATAGTATATTGTTCGTGGTGTTCTTTTTTCTCACAGCTCAAGGCTGCCATGCGGTTTATGTTGGACGAAGGGCCAGTAAGTGATCAATATTTGCATTCGCTTATAACAAATTTTATCAGCATATAGTAATGAGAATGAAAACGTTATACTGGTTTCAGTTTCCGTTGTGAAAATGTCAATATATACCAGCCACGTCTTTTGTCACTGTCGTGTGGACGCTGGTGTCATTCATAAATGTGACTGAATGCTTCGATACAAAACTAAAAAAAAGGTCTATTGGTACAAAGGTATTTTGATTCACTACGCTGTGTGTAGTTTGTGGAAGATGGCGAATATTTTCAGCGCAGAATCGAAACTTAGGTCCACGTCGAAAAGCTTAAGGAAACATTGAAGTCAAATATTGAGAAAGATGTTGATTGCTGAAATAGCGGTACAGAAGCATAGTAGTGCTACCTTTGCGTTAAGTAAGTGTTCATTTTAATATAAAACACGTTTTAGTGACCTGCATCGTGTTAACACACTTCGAATTCCCCGCCTAAAATTGTCCGTCTCACGTCACTGTGGCTGTGCACATCATTGCCCGGCTTCACTACGCGGCCGCCGGCACTAGTAGCAGCAGATCGATAGTACAGTAGCGGAAATCACAGCGGTAACAACGGCCACTGAACAATTTTCGGCCATGGCCTCTGAGGTGTCAGACGTGCTTGGTTCAACTGGGCCCCGCTAGATGGCACAACCTGTGCAGTTTAACCAGGTGTAAATTGAACTTTTGAAACACTCACGCATTCCCCATAGTAACGTCCGGTGGTCCTTTTTTCCATGAGTCAAACAGACACAAACAAGCAGTACTTTATTAGATCTTTTGATACACAGCAAGTTCTTTATTTAGTGCAGCCAGTTTGATTACTTGTGATTATTTGTAGGCGGTACCTCTCACTAACATTTCTTTTGGGCCTAGTTGGTTTGTGATCATAGGGGTACCTCTCGGGTCATCTCTGTATAATTTTGCGAATGCCTTACGAGTAGGGCATGTGTACACGTGCGTTTGCCTTAATTTATTGGTAAGCAGGACAGTGCTGTTGATAATATTGTCGTTTTAGACGTTGTCGTACATTGAGCTATGACTCTGCCATAATGTTTTTTTTTTACTTTAGTGTCATTTCAAGTCCTTGATATAGCACATTTATCGTCATATCTCATTATCGTTTGATCTACGAGTAAATACGAAGGAATGAAACACTGAAGCGCATTTATCGGGGAATACCTCAAGCGACGAATGTAGCAATCAGCACGTAAAAAAGTTACAATGGCGTGATCTACGTTTCAATAGAGAGTTTTATAAGTGGCGCACCAAGAAGCTTGGAACCAAACAAACTGTCAACAGCTTGAGCGCATGAACAAAACCCGAGCCACTCTTGCGCTGTTGCACTGCCTAGGTATATCCATTGCTCAAACATTGAAGACAGGCGTGTGCCCCCAAGACACCTTGGGTCACAGCGAGACGACACAGACGAAACGCGGGGCGGCACAGTATGGCACGCGTATCGCATAATTTTAAGTTTGCCATAAGTGGCGACACATGCCTCTGACCCAACTATCGAACTCTGCTGCACATCCGAAACACACACACACACACACACACACACAAAAAAAAAAACAGCCTATATCTAACCTGGTCTCTTGAGTTCCCAATCCAGAAAGTCCCTGATTACTCTTCGTAGAAAGAATTCACCAAAACGATATCTAGGCGTTGGGAAGGATCATTGTTTGTAAAAGTTCCCAGTATTTATGTTTTAGCAACAACAGCACCCCCCCCCCCCCTGAGTAGGTTTACAAATAAATTGAAAACGTTACTTACCAGTTCACTAAGACAAATACGGAATTGTAAAGGACAGCACGAGCAGTCATTGTCCCAGGTAAGCCTCTTGAACAACAAGTTATATGCAGCACATAAAGGAAGCCCAGATGTTCCAATTAAATCTGAAGCCCACCATTACAGCATGCCTCCTGAGGACTTTGGCGCATGCAATTCTTCATGACTGATTGCCGGAGCAAGTAAACTGGCGCAAATGATTTTGCCTAGCTAAGTTAACTTAGCACCACTGTTTTCGGGTAGCTAAAGCGCTTCACGTACATTGTGGACAACGTATAAAATAGTAAGCGCGAAAATTGCGACATACCCACTACGACTTTCAATACAACTGAAACGAAGTGTGTGCTCCTTGGGCAATAAATTGCCTTAATCCAAACAAAAAAAAGTCAAGCTAGAACTTGTGCACTCTATTTCTTTCTCCATATCACACTGTTCTTTTTCTCGTGTTTTTATGTGCAAAACTTACCACACAAGCAGATTTTGGATAACAAGCATGCACAGTTCCTTTGTATGGTGCAAAACAAAAACAGACAAGAAGTAGACAAGGACTTATTATCGTTTAGCGTATTTTCTACCCTTTGTTATCACAATTGCACTTGTCCTATTTTCTCATTTCTGTATGAATCCATCGTGTTTGCTTAGCTAGAGTAAATTATTCTGTCATTGCATATGGTTGCTTGCATTGAGTAATAGCCTTAGTTCTGAAGTGCTTAAGTTTGATGGCTTTCGTTCTGCTTTGCATCATACTTAGTGCATGCCCATTTCCACGCAGACTAAACAAATGAACGATGCCGCCCGCACCGTGTGCCTTAAAACTATGGCCCCTGGAGTCACTTCCGACAAGTACATGTCTCACGCCATTGGCATGTTCAAAAAAGGAGACCTGGAGGCCAAGAAAAAGGTACGTCTAACAGTCCCCTATCTCTGAAGGTGCATTGCTGGATTTGCTTTTCTGAGCTGTGTTAGGCTTGGATAGAGCAATGTCGATTGACATGGTGTGGCAAACCTAGTCGTAAAAGCTCATTTCATGATGAACCACAGTGAAACTTCAGAGACGGGCCTGTAAGAAGGATCATCCTCGTCTTGGTAGTCACGCGGTGGCTCATGACGTGTTACCTACGCAACCAAGCTTTCCCGCAACTGAAGTTCGCCTAGTTTACGAGGAAGCCCTCTCGGAAAAAAGTTCGCGCTATGTGTTCTAAGCTAACCTGAGTGATGCGCAATGTCATTCAGCAATTGTTCTCTCATTTACACCTCATTCATTTTTTATGCATGCAAGTTTGCTTTTTATTCAGAGCTACCAAATGATGAGGCTTCTTACCCTTCGTATATAGAGCTTTGAATGGTAGTTAAGGAGCTCACAAGAGGCCTCAAGTTCCCCATACAGGCGTGCATGGTGTAATATAATATCAATGAATGGCGCGGCAAGTCACTTACTTTCTGCGTTCTACTTCACTTCGCGATTGTGGGAATCACGTGATACGCGTCGGTGGACCTAAGTCTGTCCCGTGAGTACTTCTCAAGCTACGCTCCTACACTTATGACTTATCCATCGTGTGACCTGGTGATTGCAGCTTTGAAAGAAGGGAACTAACGAAGAAAAAATAAGCACTATTACACATTGGCAAGCTGTATAAACATGCATTTCAAGACTTTCATAAACAGACAAACACAGGAGTTTCAGTGGGAGTCATTTGTGCAAGCCTCTAACCAATTGGCAAGTTTTGTGTTCTGACTGAACACCGCAATACATTTTTTTACAAAAGGCCCCTCAAATATCAGTGTAAGTCACATATTGTTCGAACAATAAATTTCGTGAGGCAAGATGCTCTGAGGTGAAGCAACTCACTCCTTCACTTTATAATAAAGTTCATGACAGCTGGGTAGGCTCCCCACAGTACGAAGAACTACGTGCAGTTTTATTCCATTGTTTTCATCAGATCTTTATCACGTGCATCGCGAGAAAGTGAAGGAAAAGTATTCTTCGGCTAGCTTTGCTGTTCCATAAATACAAAAGACGGCTTTGTGAAAAGCAATACAGCTCTCTGCACTATTTTATGCACCTATGGTTCCGCGAAGGATTGTGAGGGAAGGTGGATGTCGTGAAGACCCAGCAGATTCTTGGAAGGTTGCACCTGAAGTCATCCTTTTTCGCTTTCACTTTGCAGATTGACGCCTGTACGTACAAGAATTCACTGAAAGGAAAGGTGCGTACCATAACGAGTAATACCCCTGTCACATGGCCACCACCTTTTTTACTCCCCTAAATAGATTCGGTCAAATGCATTGTTCGCAACTTGAGGCCCACGAGAACGCCGCGAAGACACGACGAATTTTCTGTTTATTAGCCCGTGAACTCTGACACACCTGCATCACGTACCACAATTTCGAGACGAAGAACGAATCGCAAACCGCAGATCTCGAGAACTTTGATAGGTGACCCTCCTGTGACCTACTCGCCTTCAACTGAATTTATCTTGCCTGTTCTTGCCAATAGTCATCATTGTCTTTGTAGTGTTTTATAGCTTCCCCTAGATATTTGACAGGTGTCGTCCTCCACTTCACATTGGCGGAAAATTTCGGTCTGAATGACCACTCTCCGAACGAAAAACCAAGTACTTTCCCTAGTTCACCCGACTACTAGTGGCATTGCTGAAACTCTTCACGACAGCGATAACCTCTGCCACACTTTCTTTGTGCAACAAACTGCCCCATCATCCGCATATGCCCGAATTTAAACTTCTGATGCCTGCAACCTAAAACCGTTAATGCTGCTGTTTTCAATTTTTGCTTAGCACAAGGTTTCTATATAGATGCTGAACAAAATAGGGCTGAGCGGGCATCTCTGACGGACGGAACCCCTAATGTTAATGGGGGCACCTAATGAATTATAAACTACTGAACGTATCTTGCAGTTGCGATATGCCAAAGCAATGCCATCTCTGATTACGGAACCAACATTCACATGGTATAGTATGGCAATCAAGAAGACATGAGAGACACAGTGAAATGCCTTTTCGAGATCGAACTGCAGTATCGCCACATGCACGACCGTTAGTGGCGCCGCAACACACGAGGACACATCGCAGTTTATTTATATTGGTCACAATAGAACGTCCCATATTGCCGCAAGTTCCATGAGACCAAACCACTTCTTTCAAGACACCCTGTAGTCGCCGCGCTAGTACTTTCATCAAAATTGTGTAGTCACAGTAAGTTAATGATATAGGCCGATATGACGGCACTAGATTCTATGACGGAACTATGATGGAACTCGTCTGTCTCTTTGGTCTTGGGTATCAAAGTAGTATGAGCTTCACTAAAAGACCGTGGCAGACTATCTAGTTTATATGACTCGTTGAAGACTTCTGTAAGCAGTCCGGATAATTCACATTTAAATGTCGTGTAAAACACAGCACTCAGGCCGTCAGTCCAGTGATTTACCAGGATTGAGCTTATCTGCGACTTTTTATACTTCGGTTTGTGATACAGGCTGTCGTAACACTGCTTTTGTGTCATCAGACAAACGTGGCATTCTTATGAGAAACAACTCTTTAAACACCTTCACATGAAATGGTGTAGTCATGAATAATGCCTCGTAGTGTTTAAGAAAAAAAATTGCAGCATATCCACGAGGTGAATGATGGAGATTGGGGCGAAGCATCCATCCGTCCATTCGTTCTTGCTTCCATCTTTCCTTGCGCCCGCCCGTGTAACCATCCGTGCGTCCATCCACCCGTCCATGCGTGCGTCTGTTTGTGCGCCCGCACGTCCGTCTGTGCGTCCGTCCCTGCGTTCGTCCGTACATCCACCCCTGCGTCCGTTCATACGTCCATTCGTCCGTGCAGCCATCCATGCGTCCGTTCATGCATCTGTCTGTGTGCCAGTTCATCCATCTAGTCAACACTCCAAGTACCACCATCTCGCATCTTTTCATCATATATTCCACATATAGAAGCACCGCCATCCAGCGGACATTCCAAGGACTAAACGAGAGGTGGCACACGCACACTTTCGTACGGCTTGCGCTTCGTGTCTACTTCCCTCCTTTAGCCACCCCGAGTTCATGGTATATACTAGTTCACTGTATTCATGGCACTGCGGCCCAACGCTCGCTAAACCTTTTTAAAACCAAGGAGGTTACTCCTAGCAAGTATAACGTAGCAGCCCTTTCTTGTCAGATAGTGCTCAATGTACATGTCAATGGCTGCTAATTGGGAATACGAGACAGGAGAATTCGGCTTTTAGTTAACGCGCACGCTGCGAATTTTTTATTGTTCAAAAGCGCACAGGAGAAATCTCCCACCGGCTCCACCTTGAAGGTCCAAGCGTAAGACACGTTACGTACTACGACGTGGGACGAACGGGTGCCGCTTTAAGGAGCTTTGCCACTAAAATCCCACACAATGCCATCATTGTCTGTCATCTATACAACATTGCATTCGATAGTTTCTATATGATTCCACCTGGCGTGACTTTTCTCGAGTCCTAGTGGCCGTTTGCTGAAACTTGATACGGTAATTCTATTGCCGTCTCAGAAGGCAATTTACTTCATTTTTACCGATCACGAACTACGTACGGCCAAGTGGACACCGTCTAAAGTTGTGGCGTCATTGTGTTAGTTGCGGGAACCTCAAGGTGGCGTCGCTACCCACACGTTTTTTATTTATATTTTTCCGCATCTTTCCATGTCAAGTGGCGTGATTTTGATGTCATGAATGCGTAAGTTGGTAGTACGCGAAAAGACGTCTTAGATGTGAAGCAGCTTTTGCTTGGGGCTCTGTCCGTCCTTCCCTCATGTGTCCACTCCCAAACTGCTTATGAGCATCCCAACCCCCTTTTACGCTTTCCCTCTCCCGTGTCGGTGGCGAAGGCAACGTTTTCGTGAGACAAAGTGCATCTGCTTTGTTCGTAGGCGTTGATCGTATGTCTTGCGGCGTTCCATGTTTCCATGAGTCTGAGCCTGTCTGCTTTAGTTATCGCGTTCGATGTATGTGGCGTATGCACTGAGAGACCGGCTATTTAGCAGTGCTACAGTCATGATAACTGCCAGTGTTGGTGACCGGCAGCATTAGTCAGTGAGAGGCTCTGGATGGTGGGGCACCTGCTTAAGGTGACGTAGACGAGTTTCTGTTGTTGCCGTTCAGCATGTCCCCGCTACTACGATTCCACACATGGTTTCCTTTAGCGGAAGATGATGTAAATTTGTTTCTCTTTAGTGCACCTTACCTTTCAAGTCGCCGTACAATCATGTTCTTATGCTCCTGATATAAGCGCTAATTATGTGACTCCCCCCAGCCTGCCCACCCCCTCAGACAATGCTCCAATGTTGGTGCCTTTCAAGCAATTTCAATAAGTGAATAAATAAATAAGTAAATAAATGACGCCAAAGCGCCTACTACTGAAGTGTTACCGCTGAAAGAGCACGTGACCTGGATTTTCGTATGTCGTTCTATTCACAGTGGGTGCGTGCCAGACAGACAATGATTCGCGAGTGTGCGCTTGAAGCCCAGAAGAAGCTGCCCGCGAACCTCAGGGGTGACCTGCAGTTCCTCTACGCCCTGCATCTCAACTCAACTGCCCTGGAAATTGTGAGTTTAACATACGATTATTTCGAATTAACCACTTCATTCCACTTGGGAGATATCACGTTGCTCTATATCGTGAAAGCACTAGACTTTTTTTAAAGAAATATTTTTGGTATAGCTTAGGATAAGAATTTGCCTCAGTTGTTATTCAAAAAGGAGAGCTTTCCTCAATAATTGTAGCACATCGTATCTTTGAGATTGATAAAACTTTTACGCATTTGAAAGGAAGCAACAGGTGCCTCGTAACTGTACGAGTTGACTTGTTATTCTATGTCTTCAATTAATTTTAATATAACTTGAAACTCGGCCATAAAGAACTACAAAATTATCCAAGCGGCACCTATTGGTACATTTAAATAGCACCGGAGTTGTGTGACACAAGAGAGAAAACCTTTATAGGAAGGAATTATTTATGGATGCGGCTTTAGTCCAGGTTCCCACTGGTTCTAACCCCTTTATAAAACTTATGCACAATCATCAGCCAACAAGCAGCCGCTGTGCTCAATTTACGCCGTGAAGAAGGCTAAACGCGCACGCAGCGTCACATCTGCACACACGGACCGTAGGTATCAGCGTGTCACGGCTCATGGTAACGCCAATTCCGATATGTTTTCATGTGTCGGATTACACAGATTAAAGACATTAAAGAAAAAGAAAAGATTAAAGAAAAAGGTATGCAGGAAATTAACCTTTGGGTAATTAGATTTGCTCGTGGCTCTCTAGAAGCAGGTGCTCTACCTACTGCTTACGACTAGCCCAGCCTTTTTGTTTGGCGTGCTTAATAAATGCGGCATGTGACAGCATCGCTACTCATCAGAGCACAGGTGTCACGCTGAGAGGAGAATTTTTTCGCGCCATGCGCTTGCAGGAACCGGAAAAAATAACTTCTTGTATACGAGCTGCATCGTGTGTACTCGTGCATGCCTATGCTACTTTTAAAACCATACTTAGGATAGCAAATAAATGTTAGACAGGCAGCCCGTGTGTGTCATTGATTATCAGCGAACAAACTTATTTGGTTGGAACGTGCTTTATGCAGTTTCCTTCAACTGTGGAATTATGGATGGTAGCGTTTGGTGACATGCCTAGCGCACGTAATGCTTCATTTCTCAAGCATTTGATTTGCTATCATTACCGAATTCAAAGAGCCGGTCCGGGTGTACTGAACAACCGCCTCTCCTACATTTTTGCCCTAGGAGCACATATCAGTTTGCCCAAAACTTGATCCTCCTCGGAAAAATCCGGTATTCACCTCTCTGTTCTAAGAAAATAGTAACGGAGGCTTCAAGAGTCAGGCGCTTTTCTTCTGAAACAGGGAAAAAACTGCTGTTGCGGTATATGTGTTAAATTAAAACGAGGCTGTGCTATCATTGGTTGCGCTTTGACGTGGTTAACAGCACTTTCTTAGTGTCATTGCTGTGCCTAGCCCCGGTGCATTGAAAACAGACATACAAAATTTATAACAAGCGTAAAGCTTCATTCTTGAAAACGGCAGGCTCTCACGTGACTCGGTGACACACTTATACTTTTTCATGATTTCCAGGCAATTCTCTACCCGTAATAGCTGTCAAAGTCGCAACTAGGAAACACCGCTAACGAATACAGGCCCTTGCGCACTTGTCTGACTTTTTTATGCCTCGATTGCCCATTAACAAAGCAGATACAAACAAGAAGCTATAGGAACTGCAGCAGTACATATCAGACGCAAGCCGCTAACATGGCGCCTAATTGGTAGCTTCGTCAAACCTTCGACAGATGGCAGCCCTTTTGCATGGCAGTCAATTAGACACCTTCTCACCTTGCCGATCAGCCTTTTCTTTTTCGCCAGGTCAGAGCTGGGCAAGTCGCTCCTTTCACTGCTGCAACGTCTGTTTTAACGCCATTTCTGTTTCTATCAGGTGTCGGCAGGCTTGAGCAGCCCCTGTGATCAAGCGAAGGGCAGAAACCATTAAGGACGTGAGTTTTGTGACATGTAATCAAGAAGGTTTCAAAAAAATCACAGCATATCCGTGGAGGGAACGATGA
The DNA here is from genome assembly GCF_013339725.1 of Rhipicephalus microplus. NCBI lineage: Eukaryota > Metazoa > Arthropoda > Arachnida > Ixodida > Ixodidae > Rhipicephalus > Rhipicephalus microplus. The sequence continues at coordinate 83,348,595 of NC_051171.1, forward strand.
TGAGTGGGGCAAAGAGTCCATCCGTCTGTCCATCTGTCCGTGTGTCCATACGTCCATGCCTGCATCCGACCACGTTCGACAATGCAGACGGCATACGGGTAACACTGATGACACGTGAGCCAAGGAACCCGAGTGCAAGCGTCTTCAACGAGCCCGCCGCTCAGCTTTGTCCGTGCCACAGCAACGATCCGTTCACGTACGGCGACGATCCATGAAACAGGTACTCGTTCTCTACGCACTCAGCCAAAGTGCTTGCCGCAGCCAATCGGAGAGTAGCGGCACTTCGGATAGTAGAGGAAGAGTAACGCCATCTGTGAAATGAGACGAAAAATGGTCACACATTTCTTTTGCCTCTTTTTCTTTCTCGTCTCTACTCTCGGTGGCGCGTGACCAGTGACAAGGTTGGACTAAGAGGAGCTTTGCCCTGAATCTCGAGAAAGATAACCTGATTCGGCAAATCGATGCAATTACAGTGGCTCCGACATGGAAATGAGCCATCTAATTTCAACTATGGGTCAAAACAACGCACATCTCTAGCGCATGTTCGTTTCATAAATGAAAGGTCGCTCGTTCGAATCCCACAAATCAGGCCGACAGCAGTATTCGAACCAGTGGCCTCCTGGTTATGAAACAAACGTGTGACTAGGGCAATGTATCTTTTCTTGCCTATTCTTCAAATTAAACTTTTAGTTTCCATGTCGGAGCCATTAAAATGCATCAATATGCCGATTCAGACAAAGTTTTTCGAGATTTTTTGAAGGTCATATGCGCTTATAACTTTCGAAAGATACAAAAAAGGAAGATCCTGAGCCTGACATTGCGGGTTGATAATTATGGCATGATATCGGCTGATAGGCCAAGTGTTCGTTTTATAACAGGAAGGTCCGTGGATCAAGTCCAGCTTTCGGCTTTGTTGCCAACAGAATTTTTTTTATGAAATTTTTTCACACTCATACTCGCGGCAACTTGGCGGCATGGAACCGTGAAGCCTGGGGGTTTTCGTGCCACCAAGTTCCACAAGGTGGACTGTCATGAAACATAAAAAAAAAAAATAAAACTTGAACGCTTTGGCGAATTTTAGTTGGAAGTCGCACCGACAGCAGGATTCGAACCACTAACCTACGAATTATGATTCGAACATTCAACCTCTCAGCCGACGTCACGCCGTGACACTTGTACTGCAATGTTGGACTCGCCAACTTCCTCTTTTAGGTCTTTCGAAACTGATAACTACATCTGACCTTCAAAAATCGCAGAATATTATTGGAAGTGAATGATGATGATGAGCAGGCCGAAGCTTGCGGTCATTCATTCATTCGTTCATTCGTTCGTCCATCCGTCCGTACGTCCTTCCGTCCGTCCGTCCAGTCGGTCCGTCGGTTGGTCGTTGGTCGGTCGTTGGTTCGTTGGTTTGTCCTTGTGTCCGTAAGCCTGTGCAGGCGCCCATGCGCCCGATCACGTTCGAAAATGCGGATGGTGCGTGGGTGACGTCAACGAGACGTGAGCCAAGGAAGCTGAATGCAAGCTTCTTCAGCGGGCCCGCCACTCTGCTTCGTCCATTCCCCACCAACGATCCGTCACGAGCAGTGACTATCCAGGAGACTGAGAGAGGCACTCGTTCTCCATGCACTCAGGCAAAGCGCGGACAGCAGCTAATTGGAGAGTAGCGGCACTTCGGAGCCCTTCGCGCCCACTGCTTCGTTTCGTCAATGCCCCACCAACGATCCGACACGTACGGCGACGATTCAGAGATTGGGAGAGGCACTCGTTCCCCGTGCGCTAAGGCAAAGCGCGCACAGCAGCCAATCGGAGAGTAGTGGCATAGTAATGCCATCTAGTAAATGGGACAAAAAATGGCCTTCGATTTATTTTGCCTTCTTTTCTTTCTCGTCTCTTCTTCTCTCGGTTACGCGTGACCAGTGACAAGGTTAGACTAAGAGAAGCTTTGCCCCTAAAATTGCGTAATATAAGGGATGATGATAAACCCTGGTTTGAATACATCGCCACCTCAGGACCTTATATCCTGTTAGGCTTGTGTGTAGGTTTGTATAGAGCTGTTTCATGTTCGGAAGAAACAGTTAAGACATCGTCGACATGGTTAGGTGGTTGTAGCGATAATAAAAATGGCACAGCATCTGTAAATCTGCCTCCGAGAACAGCGCGTAGAACAGACTCCCATCTGTTCATGCGGTATCTGCTTTAATCTAGAGGAGCAGTATGCAAAGCACAATGGCTTACTTCCAAATCTGGCAAGCTCTGTAGAAGACTTTAGGGCATAAATAAAAAAGATGCGTTCCTGACAAACTAAATTTTGACATTTTAGCTTGTTTTTGATATCTAGCTAGGTAATAAATTTACAATGTTGCTAATGGGAACCTGTTGACGTTTTGTATACATTTGATGAGAGTAAATTTTGTTTCAGCGCGTGCTATGACTGTCCTAAACGACAAACATAAAAACTGTGGTAGAAGCTTCCTGTTGAGAGTGGTGGTGCATACCTTGGAAAACATATTGCGGAGAGATATATGGGTGTAGTTGTAAACTTGCATTATTTTCTTAGAATAATATAGTTTTATATAGTTATAGGGCGGGTATATTACATTGTTATACTCCTACATTGTCACAGGGTGCTCAACTTCACCTGCTATAATCACACATCGTCATAAGATGACTAGCCTACATTGCCTTAACTTCGCTTAAATTATTACAACAATGCATCGTTACAGCGTGAGTAGCGAACGCTAATCAACGTCGAATAATAATTAGCCAACTTTAAAAATATAGAATTCGTGCGAGCAAATGCTCAGTTCACTTCACATACCACGCTTCGTACAAGCTCGGAGAACGCACATTTCGTCCTAGTTATAGGTTTATATCAAAGTTTCAACCTCCTCAGTCCCAAGAATGCACCAACTGGAAGAGCTTTAGCAAAACTGAATTATTTGGCTTCCTGCGCTGTGTGTTAAGAAAAAGTGGGTAACGATTCAGGAGGAAGCAACAAAAGGGAGAAGGCAGGGAGGTTAGCCAGAAAGACATCCGGCTAGCTACCCTACACCGGGGGATTAGGGAAGGGCACAAGAAAGATGAGAAAGAGGGAAGATAGGAAAATAAAAAAAGAGAAAGACTGACAGTAATTTCACTGCAGCGTGTAGAACTCCACGGCATGTCAGAGGCGTTCACTTAAGCCTGTCTTTCTCAGGGAACACAAAAGGGCTTTCACTGCCTTGTGGGCTGTCGAGACATGTGGACGTTGCTGTAATAGCACCTGCACAGAAAGAGGCCGATCATCAAGTCGCCGCATTGCGTTGGCAAGTACTTGTTTGTCTGAGGCAAATCGAGGACAGTGGCACAGCAGGTGTTCGATATTTTCGTCGGTGCCGCGACAATCGCACACCGCACTGTCAGTCATTCCGATTAACGTGGCATAAGCTTTCGTGAAAGTAACTCCCAGCCAAAGGCGATAGAGAAGTGAAGCTTCACGTCGATGTAGGCCGGGTGGAGGCCGGAGTTGTAGTGAAGGGTCAAGCTCGTGCAGTCTTGTACGTCGTATGCTTGGTGTGTTCCACTCAGTCAGTGTGAGACTGCGGGCCAGTTGACGAATCTGCCTCGCCGCGTCCACTCTTGAAAGCATAATCAGAACGGTTTGCTTCTTCATGTGACGTGCGAGCACCATGATCTGCATAATCATTCCCGCCTATACCACAATGGCCAGGTAACCACTGAAAGACGATGTCGTGGCCTTTTTGTATTAAAAGGTGGTGAAGTTTCATGGATTTGGTAGGTTCAGAGTACCAGGTACTCTACTATGGGAGAGCTGAAAGCCATTCCGCGGACCTCACACACGTCCTACCGAATTCCTTGAGTAAGTCTGTGTTTAGAGAAAAAATGTTTAACGACTTCGAATGCTTCATACCCAACTTTGGGAGAGGCACATGAGCCGTCCCGCTAAAATCACTAGCAAAAAAAGCTCAGAGGATTCTAAGGGTGGCTGCATCAACAAAAAGTAAAAACGTTATGAACTCGAGAAATTAAACAGTTGTCTCAAAGTGTGGTGGTACCCATTGTGTACTCCTCAACTTGGAAAGAGATGATTTCTGAGCACATCACCCAATTCGACTGACTCCACCCATGTGATCTTCGCGGAATACCGAGGTATTAACCATCCTTTTCATGTCAGTTCTCGCTAGTGACAACATGAGACGCCTTAACCGAGAAGCCAGTGTCTGTAGCAGCTAGAGGCACTGCTGCCGAACGAAGTAAAGGAAGTGAGAGTGAATAGCCGCAAAAACATCCTAGTGATTGACGTCAATCATGTGAGCTACGCTTGACAGATTGCGTGAAGTAACGGAACGTAATGGAATGAAAGTCCACTCTCGTATACCGCTGGGCAAAGAAGTGAGCACTGGGGTGATATATCATGTTGCCGAAGCCATTACCGACTCCGACCTACCAGCCTTGATAAGGCCGGCTTCGGAAGATGGCAAGATTACTAGTGTACGTCATCGGGACATCACGATGCGTAATAATTACATTTAAGGGGGAATCACCTCCATCACACGTAAAAATGGGTTACTTCCGACACGCAGTTCGTCCGTTTATACCAAAGCCACTTCAGTGCTGGAGGTGTATGAAGCTAGGTCACGTAAGGGGTGTGTGCATGAACTCTACTATCTGTTCCCCATGCACTGGGCACCACAACAAGGATACGTGCCAGGCCACGACTATGAAGTGCTCAAACTACAATGAAGTGCTCCTCCGATGAGGGCACATGATGCCTCATCGAAGGGCTGTCCTTTTATTTGAAAGGAGCTAACAATACTAAAGAAAAGGGCCCGAGATGACATCTCATACCGAGAAGCAGCTGTATCCATTACGCGACGACTGTCCCGTCGCCGGCGCTGCACCAAAGCCACCAAAACCTCGTCGCCTCGCGAAGCACGTCCAAAAGCACTCCCACCTCCCCCACTCCGGCCAAGTGCTGTCGGTTTCAAGAACAAAGGCACCTCTGCTAGGCAGTGGAGCAGACGCTTCATCCTTATTCCCCAGTCAGAACGCAGTCGTTTTAAAGGAAAATGATGTCTCTGCCAGCAATGCGGGTGACGCTTGGCCCGAACTCCCAAAGATACAAGCACCTGATGAGAGGCACCAGATTTCGACAGGGAAGGACTCTTCATTGGTACCTCATAATTTGACGGACAAAGGACAACTCATAGCCATGGTTAGCGCCCTGGTCAGTGCTATGCGCGTGCTGCTGAGAAAGATGCAGACACCGACAGCTCGAAGCGTGTTGCAACTGCTTGTCACCGTTACTCCAGTTCTCGCAAGCCTTCAGAAGTCTGCTGCTTGAGAACGCAAGCGGCACCATCACGGCTTCACTATCGGCAAGATTTTGGGTGCATGGAACCTGCGCATACAAATAAATGCAACGAATGGGCTTAATTGATTAAGACACGGATGTGACTCACTGTCTGTAATGTTAAGCATATAACCTGCCGTTTTGTCAACTGGCATGAGTGACATTTCGTTCCTCTCTCTCTCTAACTTTTATTCCCCTTACCCTCTCCCCAGTGCAAGGTAGCCTACTGGGCTCAGCCATGGTTGACCTCCCTGCCTTTCTTTCAACCTTATTCTCTCTCTCTCTCTCTCTTCTCTCTCTCTCTCAGTTTCTGAAGTCTCTATGATTGCATGCAACAAAAATATCAGACAGAAATAACTTTATACATGATCTTCGGGGCGTCCACAGTTAAAGGAATGGACTACAGACAATGTTCTTTATGCTATAACTAAGAAAAAAGGGTTTAGTTTTACGTCAAGACACCGTCGAACACTCGTGCACGGCTCAACCATTTTCGTTCACTCGTTTTTCGAATATGACTAGACACATGGCGCCGCTTCTCTGGGCTTAGGGAAATCAACTCATGCTTATGGTGGCAAGGTATTTTTGGACGCGAGGATATCTAATTGTGTTGAACTGTACACTTTAAAAAAAAAGGTAGCCAATTGGTTACCCTGGGACCGAGGAAGTCAATGCCTACGTAGAAAGCCCAGCCTCGTAAGTGCGTTTTTTATGAGCTCAGAGTGAAAGTTATTGCTGTATTAACTGTTAAAAGTTATCATTCGTTAAACAGTACTTTCGACGCAAAACAACATTGCCTGTTTCTTTGTTCTCTCCTTCCAGTACCTATCGTGTGCGGAACACGAGGAAGACACTATAGTGGATGGGGTAAGCGATATGTTTTTCCTTTAATACGGTATAGGCTTTCTTGGGATACATCGTTTGGGATACTTCGAAACAAAAATTTTGATTTGTCTGTCTGTCGACTTGTCTGTTTTTTCACCCTTAACGGCTTGTCTTCTTACCTTTTAGTTTGTTGCTCTTTAGTTCCAAAATCCAACCATGCACAATCGCAGCGGCCACTAATATTGCTCTGGATTCTGCGTTCAAATATGTGCATAATATCGATTAAAAATCAAATGCTGCCCATATACGTGGCAGAACACCAACACCTCTATATAATGTGGCGCGTTTCTTTGCACTATAAAAGCGATATATAAGCAATGGTAAGGAACGTAGCGTTTATTACGCTAAGCTGACAATGAAAAGCTGTGCACGAAAAGGCGGGTGTCCTCTGCGTTTTTCTAAGACGATAAGGTGTTGGCACCTACACGCTGTGCGCATCCAGGCAATTATACACAGCGCCTCCTAAAATCCCATTCACCGACTTTCTCGCACAGAACATCAAATGAATGCTTTATTCACCCTCTACAAAAAGAAGACTATTTTCAATCGATGACATTTGCAGTGAGACATGCAGATACGGGGCCAATTTTTCATATATGAAATATTTGGCGCAGCTTAGCCTGACTCGTTCTGGCGCCAATAAACCCAATATAACTAGCTACATATGAAATATAGGAATTTAAAACAAAGTGTGCGCATTGTTTTCATGGTCAAATAAAACTCGCCGGTATTATACCCGCCGACATATGCGTCCCATTCAATCTCGACTTGAAGCGCTAAAAACTTGAGCTGTAAAAACGGCCAAATGAATTTCGCCGGGTGAACTTTAGCTGAGTTAACTTTAGCAGTGCGAGCTTTACCAGTGGGAATGGTCATCTGCACAGCCAATGTTGTTCTGACATTCTAAAATTTTGTCTCAGTTCTCGACAGTTGATGAATGCCACGCATTACCGTGTTCAATATAGGATGTAACACGCTATCTGCGATCAGAGCAACGCTGTCGATGAGCACACGAATAAAAATCCAGTGCTTCAACAATACTCGTGCTCTTGGGCTGTCTTGTTGGAGCTATAATACTTTGACCCACAGAGGTTTGCGGGCAGTTTTGGTAAGTATACAGCGTTCTTCGTCATGGCGCAACACTGCCTTCACTTCGGGCACGTGCTGCGCGGGGAACGGCAAAGCCCTGCCAGCTTTTTAGAGCACAGTCCTACATGGCTATGATGTTTGTCGGTTTGTTCGTTCCTGTGCAGACAATCCTAGAGCAGGTGTGCGTCATAGGGATCGGGCAAACACCAGGGTCGCCACTGAGTATGAATAAGGAAACACGCGCGCAGAAAACACGAACGTATGTGCCGAACGCTTTCGGCAAGCCTCACTACTCAATGCGGGAGGTCAGACAAGGCGGCTCATGACGGAGAAGAGGACGACGAAGTGATAGAAGAACGTTCTTTGCTTTCTGTGCTCCTGCAAATTAGGTTTTTCCGGCCGTGAAAAGCTATTTACAGTGTTGAGGACAACATCAGCTGTGACGCCTGACAGCAGAAAGGGGCGTGACGGTACTAAACGCCGACGTTTCACCGTCACCGTGGCGGACGGAACCAGCCAGGATGTGCAAGAGTGGCAAGGGCCACCTTTACTACAGCGTGGCTTCGGAACCAATGAGCGTAAAAGTCAACCTGGTGCTACCATGGTTTCTTACATTAGGGCACCAACACTCGTTTTGGAGGCGATGAGGAAACCTGAAGACATGTCGAACGAAGGAAGCTCTGCGAAAAAGGCTGAGAGTGGAAGAGCATACGGACAACATGCAGGAGGGGACATCGACCTACTCTTTTATTGATGAAGATATTGAATCTCAGGAGGACGCAGATCCTTTCACTCAAGTGACATATAAAAAGAGTGAATTTGAGGGAATTCCTGTGGTGTTCCGAGCAATAGAGGAAACGAGAACCTTCTGGAAAGTAAACCCAAACGTTGTAGCCTCGGAAATTGTTGCACTTGCTAAAGAGAAAGTGCGTTCCTTCCGAGTGAACAAAGATGGAAGTTTATCAGTCACCGTAAGCTCTCTTGCTTCAGCCAAAAGCTTGTTGTCTTGTGCGCAGGTGGCTGGCTTGCTGGTGAAGCCATTCATTCCGGAGTCTTACATGCGAAAAGTAGGCAAAATCAGACATGTGCCTCTAGAGTACACAGAAGAACAACTTACAGAATATTTATAGAGAGGCAGGAGTGATGTCGGCTAGATGCCAGATTCGTTACATACGACAAGAAGATGGCACTGTAGCATCACACCCACTGAGAAGTGTGATTTTACAATTCACATATGACAGACCTCTTCCAGAGAAAGTATTCCTTGGATTTACAAGCCATCCTGTTGAGGAATATCTGGGCCCAACAAGACGCTGGTATAATTGACAGAGGTTCGGACATTTGGCGAAAAATTGCCGAGGAACAAGGCGCTGCAAAATATGCGCCGAAGACCACCATCACAAGGACTGCAAATCGATAACACAACCGAAGTGTGCCAATCGCAAGGGGCCCCACGCTGAGTCGTTCTCTGGATGCCCACAGAACAAGGCGGCTTCTCTTCAATATCAACATGACATCATCTATGGTCGCACGCAACAACATGACGCGCCTGAGCCCAACGTCAACACCATGAACCCAGCACGACCTCCTCGACCGCAAGCACCTAAACGCCAGGACCATGTAATGACGTACGCGCAAGCTGCAAGAGGACAACGAAAGCATGGAAAAAGTGCGGGGACATCAACAAGCCAGCAGCAAGCTCGACAAGAGTCTCAGGAGGGACCTCAAGAAAAAGTAACCACGTGGTTAACATACGAAAAAGCACTAGCACATCGCATCCAGTAAGTGTAACGCAACCAGAAAACTCCTCTTTGTCGATAGCTCATATTGTCATACCAATGTTATTCTCGGCTTTAAAAGCCATACTAGCCGCGATCCCACAGGCTAACAACCTTCCTGAGGTCAAAGCCATCTTGTCGATGGAACAGGTAGTGTTCCAATTAGCCACAACAGTCACTGCGCAGGCAAAACATGAATAATTGTTATCAAAATGTCGTGATCTTCCAATGGAATGCGAATAGTATTCGCCCTAAGTGTGCAGACCTCCGAAAATTTGTGGCTCAGAGCTCCTTTCCAGTGTTATGTATTACAGAGGCCGGGTTAGACATCACTTTTCGGTTATCGAACTACGTTGTGTATAGGTTCTCTAGATATACAGGACCGAGCAGAGCAATGATGTGTGTGAGAAAAGATCTGCCATCAGTACAGTTGAATGCTACATCAGCGGATTATCCAGAATATGTTGCATGTGAGGTTAGATTTGGTCGAGTAAATATAACAGTAGTCAGCGTTTATCTCCAGCCTTCCACAAATATCTCGCTTTCTGCATTGACAGCACTTTTCCGGACGTACACGAAAACTGCGATATATTGCGGAGATTTCAATGCTCACAATGTTATGTGGGGAAGTGCGTACTGCGATCGTCACGGAAAGGACCTACAAAAAGCAATTCAGGATAGTTCATTATGCTTGTTAAATGACGGTTCAGTGACGTTCCTACGGGGTTTCAATTACTAGAGTTGCCTAGACCTTCACGCTCTGCTCACATTATATTGCATCTGGGGCGTCATGGCAAACAGACATTGAAACAAGGGGTAGTGATCATTTACCTATCCTAATACAGCATCCAAAACTACGCTTTACTAAATATAGGCCCTCAGCAAAGATAACTAACTGGCAAGCATTTCGTTATCACATATCACATCAAGCTGATACTGTTACTGACACTGACAGCTTAGTATCACTCATAGAAAACAAATTAAATCACTGTTCCAAGTTAGTTAAAATTCCTGAAGGTTACGTTGGAGTAGACGCTGAATACGAAAGACTTAGGGCCATTCGCCGCAGAGATGAAAGAAAAAACAGACGCACGGGTCTACTTGATGATTACCGCGACTGTCAAAGAACGCATGACCGCATGAGACGACAACTGGATAGACTAGGCAAAAAGCGCTGGCGGGTTTTCCGCATTTCCCTAACGCCATTTACACCCGAGTCAAAATTATGGAATGTTCTACGCTCTTTAAGTGGGACAGTAACACATCAACAACCACTTAGAGCCTTAGCGTTAGTGAAGAATGTACCGGAAACAACCGTTGCGGACGAATTTTGTCAGCATACTACACGACCTAGTGCAGCTGGGCACACGCCTGAATACATTAAGTCTGTTGGGGATAATTAAAGCATTGATTACTTTTTCTCTCAATACACATCATGATGACCTAGATCATCCGTTTTCACTGCAAGAATTAAATAAAGCTCTTGCAGTGTGCCGATAGAGGACAGCAGCTGGTCCTGATAGGATAACATATGTAGCATTAAAAAACCTGGGTTCTGTGGCCACATATACTTTGTTGAAGATATTTAATAATGCATGGACAACAGAGAACCTTCCACCCTGCTGGAAAGTTGCAAGAGTGGTCCCAATTCTCAAACCCGGAAAAACGCCTTTATCCATAGATTCTTTCTGCCCTGTAAGCCTGACTAGCTGTCTTTGTAAACTTATGGAAAAGATTATAGATGCTAGACTTCAGTGGTGGGTGGAATGTACGAACGTGCTTCCAAAAAATGTGGCAGGTTTTCGTAAACGCCGCTGCACCATGGATGCCATTCTAGACATTGTAACTTATGTAGACCATGAAAAGAGCTGTGGAAGAATCGCCGTTGCAGTATTTTTAGATATAAAGCGAGCATTTGACACAATCAGCCACGCTCATGTACTACACGGTTTAATTCAGTTGAGAATAGTAGGCAGGACACTAAGATGGATTGCAGAATTTCTAACAGACAGGAAAATCTTCATTGACACGGCTTACGGTAAAAGTAAAGAGCATGAAGTTAGTCAAGGAGTCCCACAGGGTAGCGTACTAAGCCCATTTTTATTTAATTGCTTTATGGCTGAAATATCCCATATCTTACCTACTAGTTTGAAATATTCCATATATGCAGACGATCTGTGCATTTGGGCATCAGACACGAGCATTCAAGCAGTTCAGCAAAAACTTCAGGATGGGCTGACAATAATCAATGGCTTTTTCAAGAGCAGAGGCATGATTCTTTCCCACGAGAAAACATCTGTACTTCCGTTCACAAGGAAATGCCTTAAGAAATTCATACTTCAGTTAGACTCTCAGCGCTTACAACTTGTGCGGCAGCACAAATTTTTAGGGGTTATTTTAGACAGACGTCTGTCTTGGGCACCCCAGATAAAATCATTAGAGGACAAAGTCAACTCTCTAATCAATATATTACGTCGACTAACCGCAGTGAGATAGGGTAGTTCATGTTCTTCTCTATTACGTGTACAGTCAGCAATAATTCGACTAAGAATAGCTTACTCTGCCCCTGTTTTACATGGGATATCACGTAACTTGGAGGAGAGGATTCAAAGATTGTTGGCCAGAAGCCTTCGTATATGTCTTGGTGTACCGCGAGCGCCTGCCAGTGCTTTAGTGATTGCGGAGTCTCGTCAACCGACTTTCCATGCTATGAGATTTACGGAAACTTGCCGGCATTATCTTCGGTTGGCAACTCAACACGCTAATCATACCATATACCGAGCTATTCAGGAGAGATCAGCTGCAAGAATGCATAAAAATATACTAGAATTCAAGAGTTCACTGCCTACGCACGACTATTAGCCTCCATGTGCATCCCACCCACCATGGCGACTCTATATCCCAGATATTACAACTTTGATTCCGGGAATAAATTGTAAGAACGATCTGCTCATAATCGTAATAAAGCAATTAACTCTAACACACCTTTATACTAACTATGAAGACTATATTCACGTGTACACCGACGGATCATGCCTGAATCAAAGCTCTACGTCGGCATTCTTTGTACCTGCATACCAAGCGAGGAAAGCTTTTAAACTCAGCCATTTCACAACATCCACAACGGCAGAACTCTATGCAATACTCTGTGATTTACGCTTCATATGTTTACAACCAGGTCCATTTCGATGGGTAGTTATCAGTGACTCACAGTCTTCATTAGTTTCTTTAAAAGGAATCAGCTTGGCAAACAAAGCTAGTGAGCTCGCATATGAAATACAGAGGACGTACGCTATAGCAAAAAATTTAAACCACACAATAATGTTCCAGTGGGTTCTAAGCCACTGTGGAATCACAGGAAACGACATAGCTGATCACATTGCACGTGCAGCACATGAAGAAAATAATATATCACTGCTACCTCTATCGATGAGCGATGCACGTTGTCTTATAAATAAGATGAGCTGTCAACTGTCTAAGGAAACCTGGTTCGAAAATGGGGCGCAAAACTCTCTGTTGTATAACATTGATCCCGGTATAGAATTGACTATTCCGTTAAAGGTTAGCCGATCGGTAGAAACAGTCATCCATAGGCTTCGACTTGGTACAACCTACACGAAGGCTTTCCTCTATAGAATAAGGAGAGCTGGCAGTCCCCCCTGCTCATGTGGAGAAGTTCAAGAAGACGTGGAGCATATTCTTCTGCATTGTAAAAATCATGACGTACCCCGAAGAACCTTTTTCAAAAACTCAATTCTTTGGATAAGCGACCTCCATCAATTGCAAAAATCTTGGGTCCATGGCCAAGAGGAAAGCTACAAGCCACTGCAGCACGTGCAGTCGTTCACTTTCTGGAGGAATCAGAAATAGCTCAAAAGTACTAAGCAAAAAACAAAAGTTAACCGCGGTATGTTTCAAAACAGTATTTTCCTGCTTCACTACGATATTTTTGGGAAAACCTTTCTGAAAACATGTCAGTATTTAAGCGACAAGATCACCTTACACGTTTCATTGAACTTTCACGTTTTTGTGTGAACACTTAAATTGGCGTGATTGCTTGTGTGGATTTCTTTTATTTTTTTTTACAAACTCAGTGTGGTGCGGACACAGTTCTACGCAGTGTGCACTCATTTCTGTGTGGTGTGAACACTCAGTGTGGAAAAACGTCAACTGGCACCAACCTCTCCTTACATACATTTAATTTTAAAAAAAAGGCGGCTCATGTCATGGCAAGAAGGCGCCTGCAAATGAAATGGAAAATTTTGAAGGAGCATTCACTCAATTCACAAGGTTCTTTTAGAAAAAGCATCGCAGATTTGGTTGCAGGTTGTCTAATTGATGGTGGCTCTTAATACTGATTGAGAAACTTCCATGTCGTTTCCTAAACAACTTCACTGGTCCCACAAAGAAAAATAGCTGTTGGAATTTTTTTTATGAACGCGTAGCTTCGCGATCTTTCAAGTATTCGTTAAGCGAACATGCGAAGCGCGTATACAAAGGGAAGCAAACGAAGAATGCTGGTGTGCTATTGCGCAGATGGCTACTATAGTGCTAATGTCAGGGCACGCCCTTCGAATGGAGCTACAGGTTTATATATCGCCAATCGTCATTGGCGGCTTTCGAGTTCATTCAACCAGTGCGTGTTCAAACACTTCCCAATGGACTTTCTTCCAGAGAACACACACACTCTCTCTCACACATGCGTGAACGCAAGTACACGCACACATACGGAGACAGACAGACAGACAGACAGACAGACAGACAGACAGACAGACAGACAGACAGACAGACAGACAGACAGACAGACAGACAGACAGTAAGATAGATAGTAAGACAGACAGACAGACAGACAGACAGACAGACAGACAGACAGACAGACAGTAAGATAGATAGTAAGACAGACAGACAGACAGACAGACAGACAGACAGACAGACAGACAGACAGACAGACAGACAGACAGACAGAGAGACAGACAGACAGACAGACAGACAGACAGACAGACAGACAGACAGACAGACAGACAGACAGACAGACAGAGCCTACACTTTGGTATTTTCAGTATCCTCACTCTCCGTACTTAGTTTTACATCTGCGCCCCCACAAGGCCAATTCATCACGCGGTAAAAAACTAGAAGAAAGCAATAAAATGCTATGCCGTGGGTTACGTATTCATCGGCTACAACACAGTAATCTCAGTAAGACCGCTTAAGCTGGACCTCTTTTATGCGCCTCTGGGATGCGCTTCTGAGCTCAAAAAATATTCGCGACTTTTCTTCCCTCGAAAACTTTGCCAAAACCAACATTTGAAAGCTCAGTTTGCAGCTATTGCTACCTTACTGTCCCTATTGACTGGCAATGTGAGCAGACATTAAAAATAAGAAGAAGTCTCCCGCACTAATAGATTAAGCAAGGCTATACATTAGGAGAGTCCGTAGAGTTTCGTATCCAAGTGCCAAGCTAACAGGAATTAGGAGTAATTAGGAGACCACCAGACGCGTAATCCGAAAGTCGTAAGCTCGGTCCCTGCCAGCGGCAAGTTATCATTTCGGCCATTTTTCTTCTTGCCCATTTACAGTTACAATTACTGCTAACAACACGCCATATGTTTGACTTGGTGGTGTTGTCGGTAAGTTCTCATTAACATTTCCGGGTGATGTGTTTTGGTTTCACGTGAGGGACGCATGCGCTTTCTTCATCTGTGCCTTTCGTCTTTTCTTGCGTAAAAGGAGGCACGACCATGTCTGAATGACAGTGTCACGTTCCATTCTGTTGACTCGACGTGTCGCTATGGCGCCAGCCTGTACATTGCAGCCTGGTGTAAGCAGCGTGCGGCGCCGAACCACGAGCGTTGTTTCTTACGGAACACGCCAAAGCGCAGATGCGCCTGTAGGATGTTACCGCCACCGATGTAGGGTGTCAGTTACTGCCCACATGAGGTGATTGCCCCAAGTCTGCACTCAAAGTCACGCTGTAGAAGTCACTACACCACGTGACAATATTATGTCCAACAAAGCAAAACTATTCCTTAAATTTCTACTTCTTTCAGTGATATACCCGTATACGCTAACTTTCTCGTCACAGCTCGCTGAAGTCGTGAGCGTAGAAAGAAGCATTCCTAACTATAGCGGGTCCCACCTGATGACGCCAATATTTCCTAACTGTAGCGTATCAACACAATGCAAACAAAACCGCATTCCGCCACTTACCCATCACGTTCTCCGTCTGCTGTCACTTCGGGGGAAACCACATTTTCAGTCAGCCATAGGTGAGATCAGCATATCTAAGGTCTTACGAAGGTCGAAAAAGTTAATTTGGAAACTCACTTAATAAACTGTATCCGTTTCGAGGGTAAATCACAATCTACGACATTCCTAGTTTAGAGCTGAACTTTGAGTACAGTGCGTGTCATACAGGGAACCTGTAGCGACCATAGCGGTGGCTCACACAGTTGCATCGAGGCCGACACACTGCCATGACACCGTTCCAGTACCTCTTTTTGTAGTATTCTATAGATGTGCAGCTATGATGGACGTCCTCTAATCACCATTTTTCTTTTTTCGCTGGTTGCTATGGCATGACACAGCACTTTGCCAGGCTATCTCACTGTGACTGGCATACAACTAGAGTTGCTGCTTCATGCTAGCGTGCGCACGGAAATTATTGCTTGGTTTCAGTGCGGAAGAGCATTCGTGGAGAAAAGTTTAAATTATAAAGAAGGCCTCTCGACTGTCTCGACGTTCTAATTTCGATCACATAGGGCCAGCAAGCGTAAAGATTGCTGGCCCTATGTGGCCCTATGGTTGAACTTCGCTGCCACTGAAAATGGGTGTCGCAGGAAGCCGGGAACGCTGAAGACAAAATTAAATTCTTTTCTTATTACCATTTGGATAACTTCATTGTGCCAGGCGTGCACGCACCATTGGAGAAAGCTGAAAAATATGCGAGTGCTGCGCAGCTTGACTGATCAAAGGTAACGTAGTTTGTCGTCATTGGAAGCAAGACTGGCAATACCTTGTACTTGGCCGAATCGCGGATATAGGTAATATTAATAACTATATATCAGCTTTGTAAGCGTTTAAATTTAAAAATAAAGTATCAGCACAATACGTTGACAACTTCGTACACATTACCATGTCCATAGTTTTTTGGAATGCTCTTTGAATAGCACAGGAAGCATTTTAATCAGGCTTGGAATAAAGTCCGCGCAATCAATGGGAGGTAAATGGGCCGCGAGACGATATGCTGACGTTTGACAGCCTCTGCGCAATTAAGATATTCAAGCAAGTGACCACAAAAACGAAACTCCGCATATCGTTAGGCTCTTTGTAGTTTCACGTGCGCGTACATCACTGTCCGATGGGCGCGCACAAATATAATATCAATGAGTAAAACCATGCCTCGCGCAGCGTAACGCCAACTCTGTTTTTTTCTGTTTCGAGAACTGTAATCGGCATTCATCTCTTTCCCCCTGCCTCTGCTTTCATTTCACTGCCAAAAATCTCTTCTTGTCTCTTCGACAAGTCACCAGTGAACTTTCAACTTTTCTTAAACTTTTCCTGCAGGCGAGTGAGTGGGTGAGGGAGTTATTGTAGTAGTTAGCCCGTTAGGGTTTTGACGTAAGAACAACAGTTGCTATGATGCGCCAGCCAGAAAGTAATCTTGAATAAAAAGTGAACTTGAAGCGACTAAAGGGCCCCACCGCAGTGGTCTAATGGCTATGGTACTCGGCTGCCGGCCTGCAGGTCACGGGCTCGAATCCCGGCTGTGGTGGCTGCATTTTAGATGGAAGCGAAAATACTGTCGGCCCGTGTGCTCAGATTTGGGTGCACGTTATGGAACCACAGGTGGTCAAAATTTCCGGAGCCCCCCACTACGGCGTCTCTCATAATCATACTGCAGTTTTGGGACGTTAAACTCCACATATCAATCAAGTGACTAACGGTAGAAAATCAATAATATATAACAGGTGGAAAGCCGTTCTTTACGGCTGCTTTAAAACACTCGTGGTCACAGGTGTCTCTTTTGAAGCTACAATGCGGGAAGATCGCAACACTATAGCCACCACTTGTACAACGCACATCTCCATGTATGACGCATTGGTTCCGGACATCAATATATTGAATTAACTGAAGCTGTCATCACATGCACAATGCGTGGTATGGTGTCATTCAAGAGTTCGGACTAATTCTGCTACTCTAATTGAAAGCAAGCGCCACAGGCGTCTCATTCTGGACAGTGTAGCAGGAATATTATCTAAAAGGAAGAATAAAATAGTGTTGGAAGACACGTACTTGGCGCTGAACTAATGACTAAGGTTTATTGAAAAACAACTGCAATATATAGGAATGATGTATCTGTGCAGAAAACGACACATCAGTAGAAGTGCGCATACAAGTGATAAAAGCCGTACATCGAACATTATTAACAAACTGCCTCATTAGAGGACCCCAGATATTAATTTCACCGCCGCGAAACGAAATTGATTAATTTGTGGTGTTTAGCGTCCCAACGCGAAGCGAAATTGAGAGCAAGTTAAGACAAAAGACATCATGCTGTTGTATGCGGCAGGTGTCTCTAATATCGTGTTCGTGCTG
The DNA here is from genome assembly GCF_013339725.1 of Rhipicephalus microplus. NCBI lineage: Eukaryota > Metazoa > Arthropoda > Arachnida > Ixodida > Ixodidae > Rhipicephalus > Rhipicephalus microplus. Next base: position 83,366,298 of record NC_051171.1, read on the forward strand.
CTCATATCGTGTGCGCTTGGGTTCGTGCAATGCAGCCCACGGGTGCCGGCGGGGTCGTGGACGTGTACTGCACCAACAATGGCAAAGCTCCTCGAAAGTGCCCCCAGTGCGCCTCCGAGGTGTACACAACCGTTGACGCAGCTAAGGTGGAGGCCACGGTAAGGAGCGCGAGGTTGCTTGCACAATACCACTTCTCGAATGTACCCGGGAAGGTGACAAGTCGGGTGAGAGGGGAGGAGGTCGAGATAGTATTCAGTATGTGGACATATTTGATTGTATTCCATGTGTGTGTGTACTTCATAAGCCCCATTTCCACGTGATGAAGATACATTAGGAGGCTAAAAAATGTACGCCTGAGAGATTGCAGTACGCCTTCTGAAACAGCAAAATGCAGGCTCGTTTTCAAGAAGAACGTGATCACCAGAAAGACTGGTATAATCAAGGGGTGTGTTTGATAAAAAGCAAATTCACTTTTCTTCAATTTCTCATGGAAACGCAGGCCGCGGTTTCGAATCCCGGCTGCGGCGGCTGCATTTCCGATGGAGGCAAAAATGTTGTAGGCCCGTGTGCTCAGATTTCGGTGCACGTTAAAGAACCCTAGGTGGTCGAAATATCCGGAGCCCTCCACTTCGGCGTCTCTCATAATCATATGGTGGTTTTGGGACGTTAAACCCCACATATCAATCAATCAATCAATTAATCAATCAATCAATTTCTCATAAAAATAGTGTTACATCTTGGTAGTGCCACAGTGCTTATTTTTTACTTGGGAGACGTGTTGTTTTTTTGTTTAGGATGAGGAGGAGGAAAGTTTAAGCGGAAGGACACGGATTTTTTTTTTGTTTAGATTTTTCAAACAGCCAAATATGGCGAACGCGTTATGTAAGGTACCTTACATTACGTGTTCGCCATATTTGGCTCGTCCAAAAAGTCAGTTTTCAGCTTAATCTCTGATGTGGTGTTTTTCTTTTTGCGTAATATTTGTCTTTCCGAATCGCGCGTTCGTGTTGTGTTCTTACGGTGGTGATGTGCCAGAATAATGTATGCTGTCTCTGTGCTTATATTTATGTGCGCCCCTTTTTGCATGCCATCACTGCTTGCTTAACTGTAACTGGCTGGGAAGCTTAGTCAAGTTCACAAGAACGTTTTTCCCCGTGCCCTCCACGTCCTAAAGTGGTAAATAAAATGATTGTTTCAAAGGCAGGAAATGTAGCCTCGGCGTACACAAATCACTGACTTGCTACTCTGCTTGGGGGCAGGGGAGTGGGGATGGAAAGACAGGGAAAGAGAGCGAGAGAAAATTAACATAAATCATCTTACAATAGAATTTAATAAATAACTAAGCACAGCAGTGCATTCTCGGTCTCCTGAGTGGGTATATACTTGCCCTGATAGAGTACCTAGTTGTGTGCAGTCAAGGTACAAGTGAAGTTTGTCGAGCTGACCGATCTATCCAAATATGAAAATAGAAGCTTCATTACACACCTCTGTTGCATGAGGCGGAATAGATCGGTATACACTTCGGCCAAGCGGCAAGGCCGCACTGCAACAACTGAGGCTCAATCTAAACTGTGGAACATAATTTGTTTGATTGTTGAGGGTATGCCGATGAGCGCGCGTTCGATGTCAAGCAGATCGTTCAGACTAAGTCATTCGGATAAGACCACCTAATATGTGGAAGATGCCAATGGCTTGCAATTGCCTTTATTGCTTTTTTTCTTTGTGCCACACTAATATTTTGTTCCATGAAAGTGCACGACTTTTGTGGTGGTGCAATTGGCAACCGCTCCTCTCACGTATTCATGATGGAGTTTTTTGTGCTAACAAATAGGACGTGTATGCACGGCGCAACAAGAAATGCCGGTGGAAAGTATACGTTAGAGTGGACGAGGATACGTGTATACCTGTTGAAATATTGGCTTCGGCAGCATAACTTGTTCGGCAATTGCCGATTACTTCAAAAGCTTATAGAAATTACATTCTGCAAAAGAACAACATGGGCAGGATGGGAAAACAAGTGCCGAATGAGTTAATGTGCGATACTTCCGAGATGAGTAGTAAGAAAAACAAGCAACATAATATTAACTTGGCCGGTACTTTATCAGAACTGTATTAATACTCGTAATTTTAGTCTTTCCTGCAAACTAATGCACCTTCTCTCGAGCTGAGGGACGTGTCACTAGTGCACTCGTGTATACGTTTTGATTCGTTAAAAAGGAGGAAAGAAAAAACTATGTTACCTCATCTCACACACTTTATGTTTGTACCTACTAATTTTATGTTTCAGAGGAAGGGGGAAAACATACTCTATTGGCGGAAGGGTTAATTCAGCAGGGCCTGAACAGCTACTTTCAGTAGATGAGGGGAGCTGAAATACAAGACGGAGGGTAAACTCGTATAATTCTCTCGACGTTTATTTTGTGTTTTTCTTTTCTTTTCAGGTAGACGCCTGCTACAGCAAAAAAGAAGCGGCACATCCGGTAAGTGACCTTCTTTATGTTCCACACTTGAATCCCGATAAAGGAAACCGGTGAGTGTTTGGGAAGTAAGTACTTCGTAACATCACGATCTTGGTTTTATTAGGGTGTGGTACTTCACCAGCGCTAATGAAGTCGCGCATTCATGAAAGACTCTAGCTTTAGCTGCATTTTACATTGTGCATTTCTGTTAGAATTCATCTTATAGAAAAATGTTGACCAAATATCCGATGGCAACGCAAGTTGCTTGATAATTGGGGGTTGAACACTGCCACTGAAAAGTTTCACGAGCCCACACGTAGCTCTATCGAATACTACGTAGTGGACGCTTTCACCAAAAATTAATACAAACAAAATCAGCTGCAGCAGCCTTTTACTTGTGGCAATGCAAGCATGTTCATTGTCACTTGCTTCTAAATGTCACGCCAACCTGGCGGACCGTGATTATACATCGACGGCGGGATTATAGCGTGGTCGCCTCTGATAAGGCGGGTGGGTTATCTTAAACGCACCCGCTACGGTAATCGACTACTCACTCGCAGGTCGCAGGGTCGAATCCCAGCCGCGGCAACCGCATTTTCGACAGAGGCGAAGATGCTCGAGCCCCGTGCACTTCGATTCAGGTGCGCGTTCAGGTGCCCCAGGTAGTCCACATTTCCGGAGCGCTTCCTTACGATGTCTCTAAAAATCATATCGCAGCTTTTAGGCGTCAAACTCCGTCAATTATGATAATTATTATTTTTTGAAGCGCTTTTCGAAATATGCATACTAGAAGCGTATGCATACTAGATGTGTATGCATACTAGAAGTGTATGCATACTAGAAGCGTATGCATAGAAATGAGTGTTTTTCCAAGTGAAACAAAATTATCGCGTTTTCGTAATACCACGCTATCGTGTACAGAAAGTATATGTCTGCCATGGTGGATCAGTGGCTGCGGTGCTCGGCTGCCGACCTAAAAGTCACGGGTTCGATTCCGGCCACGGCGGTCGCATTTCGCTGAATAGTAAATGAGAGAGCCTTGCACTCTGTGAAGTCGGCGCACGTTAAAGAACACAAGTTTGGGGACACAAGACCCCTGCTATATTAGTATATGTACAGAAAATATAGTTTCATGTGTGGCACCGGTCCTGTGCGTCATTTTTCTCGGCATATAACGAGTGTTTAAACGGAGCAAGAAGATTGATCTCGCAGTTCAGTGACACGTACACGGTCATGTATTACTGAAAGAAGCCAAATCTGTCTAGCAAGCTTGTAGAATATCGTTTTCGGGCTTGCCCCAAGTCCGCTCGATCAGACCTTGGACGCAATTACGTGCATGTCAATGAAATGAAAATAAGAGAGAGTGATGTGACCGAATAGGGCTGAAGCTGACACCGAGGATTCCACGTGCAAGAACTTTTGCGAGGCTTCTTACAAAAAATACACCCAAAATAATTTACATACATGTTTAGAAACAGTGTGTATTCACTTAAACCACGTAGTACTCTACTATGAGATGGCATAGCAGTCCCAGTTGCCATCAAGCCAATGCATCTCTATTTAGAAAAAGTGTCTAACGATTTGAAACACTTCGTATTCTACTATAAGGCAGCGCTGAGTCGTGTGCGTAGAAAAAAATAGGTTACGATTTAGAGTAATTACTACTATGGGAGAGCAGAAAGCCGTCCCTGTTTCGATCAAAAAAGAAGACCAATTCGTGTGTTTAGGAATAGTGTATAACGCTTATGAGTAGTTTGTAATCGACTGCAGCGAGCGCTATATAAAGTTGGCTTCTGCGTTTCTGATGGAGGCGGAGATGTTGTAGGCCCGTCTGCTCAGATTTAGGTGCACGTTAGAGAACCCCCGGTGGTCGAAGTTTCCGGAGTACTCCCCTACGGCGTCTCTCATAATCATATGGTGGTTTCGGGAGGTTAAATCCCACATATCAATCAATAAAGTTGGCTTGTTTAGAAAAGTGTTTTACGATTTAGACTGCTTCGTACTCTACTATGGGGGAGTTAGAAGCCATCAAGAGCTTAGGTGGCCATTCAAAGCACAGTGGAAGGGTTTGACGGGACATTAAAAATAATTTGATTCAGTTTAGATTGACACGCTGCCCTCTGACAATTTTCATTTCATACGTTTCACTACCACAAGTACGTTGTTGGCGGAGGAAATCAATCTTGAGGCTGTATTTTAAAATTTTGTGCCGAAATCATCATGCGTGGTGTCGAAAATTCCAAAACGTATGTTTTTTATTCTTATGACATACGGCTCGAATATGTTTTCCGAGACTGCATATGCTAGGTATGGCTTACACTGGGGACAATGTACTTCGTTTTATCAACTGGATTCTATATACGTAGACACCAGCAGACGCCTTCAAAATATAGGGCGTCATCGTATTTGGTGCGGGAATCTCCAGGTGGCGCCTCCACCCACATTTCTAAAGACGATAGTCTTTCTTGGGGACCTTCGACGCTTCGACGCAAAAACTTTGGTCTGTCTGTCTGTCTGTCTGTCTGTCTGTCTGTCTGTCTGTCTGTCTGTCTGTCTGTCTGTCTGTCTGTCTGTCTGTCTGTCTGTCTGTCTGTCTGTCTGTCCGTCTGTCTGTACATTTGTCTGTTTGTCCACCATTACCCCCGAATCGGGTACTTTAAACAGCACCAGCCAATACCCTGAACGGCCGACCCCATCCGCTGCGCCCACCAATGTTGCTCAAGAATTAGCGTTCATACGTGTGCGATTGTGAATTAAAAAGCAAATATTGCGCATATCTAAGGCATCATACCAACTCGTATATATTCTGCATGTTCGTCTTTTACTAGAAAAGGCATACAGGAGTAATTCTAAGGACCGTAGCGCTTATCACGCTGCGCTGACCATGCAACGCTTGCACGAAGAAGCGAGTGTTTCCAACGCTTTGCTAAGACGAGATGGTGGTGGCCCCTACCCGTCGCCTTGCGTCCTACACCTCTGAGACGGGCGCGCACGCCCGTCTCAAGGCCACGCGCTATGTTTTCCAAATAAAACTTCCAGATGGCGCTCATGTCTCACGTGTGACGTGACTTGATGCGCTCGTTCGCCTCCGCTGCACGCTCGATGCACTCTAACGAGCGCCTCCGGAATACCATTCACCGATGTTCTTGCGCAAAACATCAAATAAATGTTTTGCTCACTCTCTCCACACGCAAGACTATCGTCTTTCGATGACATTTGCAGATTACATGCAGATACGGGGCCTATTTTTCCCTCGTTTTCTCACTTACCAAGCGTCTTGTCACGGTAATAGTGGTGTTTTCGGGTCGCTAAATTGTAGTTTAGTAATACGCAAAAATTCGTTTGATCTATCGTGTTTCTTCAAGAAACAAGGCATCTGAACATCACAACAGCACAAAGCCATGGAGAACACACGAAATGAGAAGGCTGTGAAGGATAGCGAGAGCGCTACTTTTATGGCGGTCCAAGCATGCGCTTCTCGGCAAGTGTTTTAAGGGCGAACCCGATTATGGTCTAGTGCAGTCCCGCGTCCCTCCGGCGTAGCCAGCCCGGCCCGGCACCGACCGACCGACCGACCGACCGACCGACCGACCGACCGACCGACCGACTGACTCTTCACCCCACTCTTCATTATTCACTCCATGGATATACTGTAATTTTTTTAGGTGGTGGTGGTGGTAGTAAACATACGTTTAAAAATTGGCAGATCCTACGTACAATGGGAATCGTTGATATGCGAAGCACGAATGAGGAAGCTCTATATGTAACTTTAAAATCAGCACAACAATAGGAGGTGAAAGTAAATGATGCCGTAAGTGACTTTCATGATGATGATATGTGGGGTTTAACGTCCCAAAACCACCATATGATTGTGAGAGACACCTTAGTGGAAGGCTCCGGAAATTTCGACCACCTGGGGGTACGTGACTTTCATGTGATGATGATCACGTTTGAACGTGTCATTTACCTTCGTCATCTATTCACGTCACCTGATATCGAATTTGGTATATGTGCAGCTAAGCGAAACGGCCGCGAGCACGCTATTAGCGTAGCGTGTAATAATGTTTTACACGACACGAATATCATGACTATCATGTTTGGACGTGTCACATACTTTCGTCGTCCATTCACGTCCCGTAATACCAAGCTTGGTATATGTGAAGCTAGCGAAATGGTGGCGAGCGCACGTAACGTTGACGCGCACCCACGCTAGGCGCAGTGACGCTACGCTAACAAAACGCGAGCGCTCTATTGTCTGACACTAGGCGCGACCAGCGTCTGTCAGCGAGGCCCGGCGGCAACCGGCTCGAAACGGGACAAGTTGCATTTTGCGCCGACGACGTTACCTATAGACAGCACCGCGTCTGCTTAGCTTCGTGACGGAAGGACACCGGGCGCGTTGAAACGCGCATGCGTCAAAGCAATGCACCGCGGCGTGCGCCTGCGTGACGAGTATATGTCAGGCAGATCGGTGCCTGGCGGGGCACCGCCAGCGTGATGCGCGCCAGGTTTCGTCGAAGTGTTTTGGCGCCTTGAGTGTGGCACATAGTCATGTTCTTCCATGACACGCATCTCATGATTACCGTGTTTTGCACCAGCCACATACTTTACCATTCATTCACGTGACGTAATACCAAGTTTCGCATATGTGAAGCTAGCGAAACGGCCGCGAGAGCATCATCAGTGTGGCATGTAGGCTTGTTACATGACACGCGTTTCATGATTACCATGTTTTCACCAGTCACACACCTTCGTAATTCATTCACGTCACTTAATACCAAATTTGGTGTATGTGAAGCTAGTGAAACGGTCGCGAGCGCATCATGAGTGTGGCATGTAGTCATGTTGTTACATGACACGCGTCTCATGATTATCATGTTTGAACGAGTCATATACCTTCATCATTTTTTCACGTCTCGTAATACCAAATTTGGTGTATGTGAAGCGAGCGAAACGGCCGCGAGCAGTTTCACGACAAGTTGGTGCCTCGTGACATGAATAGATGACGAAAGTAAACGACGCATCCAAACATGATAATCATGACACGGAAGTCATGCATGGCATCATTTACCTCCACCTCGTAATGCTGTGCTGATTTTAAACTGACATATCAACATTTGATATGTGGGGTTTAACGTCCCAAAACCACCATATGATTATGATAGACGCCGTAGTGGAGGGCTCCGGAAATTTCGACCACCTGGGGTTCTTTAACGTGCACCCAAATCTGAGCACACGGGCCTACAACATTTCCGCCTCCATCGGAAATGCAGCCGCCGCAGCCGGGATTCGAGCCTGCGACTTGCGGGTCAGCAGCCGAGTACCTTAGCCACTAGGCCACCACGGCGGGGCGACATATCAACATTTCTCATTCGTGCTTCGCGTATCATCAGTTACCACATGGGATCTGCCAATAATTAGGGGCGAAGCTCCTTAAAGCGGCACCCGTTCGTTCCTAATCGTAGTCGTAGTGCGTAACCAGTTTTACGTTTTGACCTGCAAGGTGGGGCCGGTGGGAGATTTCTGCTGTGCGTTGTTGAACAATAAAAAAAAATCGCAGCGTGCGCGTCAACTCAAAGCCGAATTCTCCTGTCTCTCATTCCCCATTAGTAACCATTGGCATGTACATTGAGCACTATCTGACAAGAAAGGGTTGCTACGTGACACTCGCTGGGCGTAACCTCCTCGGTTTCAGAAAGATTTAGCGAGCGTTGGGCTGCAGTGCGATGAATACAGTGAACTATAGTATATACAATGAACTCGAAATGGTTAAAGGTGGGAAGTAGACACGAAGCGCAAGCCGCAAGAAAGTGTGCGTGTGCCCCCTCTTGTTTAGTCCTTAGAATATCCGCTGGATGGCGGTGCTTCTATATGCGGAGTATATGATGAAAAGATGTGAGATGGGGGTACTTGGAGTGTTGGCTAGGTGGATGAACGGACACACAGACATATGCATAGACGAATGCACGGATGGCTGCATGGAAGGATGGACGCATGGACGAACGCAGGGGCGGATGCATGGACGAACGCAGGAACGGACGCGCGCATGGACGTGCGGTCGCACGAACAGAGGCACGCATGGCCGGGCGAATGGACGCATTGACGGTCACATAGGCGGACGCCTAGACGGACGGAAGCAAGAACGAATGGACAGACGGATGCTTCACCCCACTCTCCGTCATTCACCCGGTGGATATGCCGCCATTTTTTTCTCTTCGGTGGTGGTGTGGTGAGAGTTGCTTGTTGACGTCTTCAGTTGGGCTTCTGGCAGTTCCATGCTACAGTGAACAACAATAAGGAAACTTCAGCTAAGGCCAACTTCCCGGCCTTTCAGTGAAAAAATTCTCGCTCTTTCTTTCTCTCTCTCTTGAGCCAGCTTCGCACTTGTGGCGCCAAGACTGAAAGAAGTGTGGGGCATGGCAGAATTCGTTGTTTGATATCGGTTTTCTCTTTCTCTTCTCATCTTTGTTCTTATTTTTTCTATTCCTATTTCTTTTCTATTTCTTTTTATTCTTTTCTATTTCTATTTGGTTTATATTTTCATTCGGTTTTAACACGAATTCATTTTATCGCGGGGTCCGCCAAGACTTCAGTGACGTATTTCGTCACAGAAGTGATGTTGAACAAAGTACACGATCAGGTGGCAAAGAAAAGAAAAATTACACCATCTCCCCGATGGGCATCGTTGGTGAGGCGGAGAAACGCGAGGAGCTTCAACGGTGTTTTTAACGGCGGTGTTCACCGGTATGTGGTGTTACCTTTGCGGTAAACCTTGCGTATTATTACGTTAACTTTGTTCGTTACCACGCATCACGTGAACTTTGTGTTAGAAACTCCCGCGATGTTCCTCATTACCCTATGGTTCCGTTCGGGAAGATGGTGTAATTACTTAGTTATGCACACGCTGAGAAATTTTTATTGGTTAACAACGCACAGGAGAAGTCTCCCACCAGCAATACTTTGGGGGTCAAGATCCAGTGCGCCTATATGCAGGGTAATCAGTGAATGGTTGTGCAGCGCGAGCAGTTGGCGTTTTAGAAGCGAAGCAGCTCTTTGACTAGCCTGTGTAACGCTGTCCGTCCGTGTCTCCATTCCAACATACCGCACCACGTTTTTTCCATCGCAGCTGTTGAAACGATGCCAAGTAGGTCAAGTCACAGCTGCGCGTTGACGTCACTGACTCCCTCATCTGCAGCAGCTTATGGCTCCTCCCCACACAACTAGGTGGTATTGCTCCTTCACCCGCACGACACACTACGACCTCGCTTCCCCTTCTCCACCAACCACTGCGCTCGACCGCACGTCGAGTGGAAACACAATTTCGGCTCGTTTATCTGCGATGACACAAACACAAAGCCTAACCTGCTTACCGTGTTTTTTGCGTTTCAAAGAAAAGTTTACTAGAGTAAAGGCTACTCCAAGTCGCGCTTTAAACCGTTCTTCCAGCACACGCGTTGACGCCATTTTCAGCCGGGTCAACGATTTGCGTACCGCTGCTGCTTCGCATTCCATCATGGTTCCCTTCGGGAAGATGGTCCATAATTTTTTCAACCAGAAAACTCCAAACAGGCGCTGCCTGCGTCGGCGTCACGAGACGCCGCTGGTAGGATTGCCGAGAGGAGATGAACGAGTGATCGCAGGTTAAGTAGAAAATTGGGCCAATTGGGACATACTCATCACAATCAGCGCAAAAAAAGCACAAAAACACAAGAAAGTGCATGACACAAGAGCTGGTTTAACTCAGCTGTACATGTCCCGCCGTAGTTGTCTAGTGGCTAAGGTACTCGGCTGCTGACCCGCAGGCCGTGAGATCGAATCCCGGCTGCGGCGGCTGCATTTTTGATGGAGGCGACAATGCTGTATGCCCGTGTGCTCAGATTTGGGTGCACGTAAAAAAACCGCAGGTGGTCGAAACTTCCGGAGTCCTCCACTACGGCGTCTCTCATAATCATATTGTGGTTTTGGGACGTTAAACCCCACATATCAATCAACTCAGCTGTGCAGCCGCACTGTGCTTTTTTAGGGGCGAAGCTCCTTATAGCGGCACCCGTTCATCTCGTGTAGCCGTTGTAGTATGTAACAAGTATAGCATTTTGACCTCCAAGGCAGTGCCGGTGAGAGATTTCTTTTGTGTGTTGTTGAACAATGAAAAATAGTGCTCAATGTACATGCTAATGGCTGCTAATTGGGAATGAGGGACAGAAGTGTTTTCTCCTGTCTATCAAGTTGAACTTCTTGTGTTTTGCCTGATGAAGGCCGGTCCCCGACTGAAACGTAGGAACAATAAAAAGTTTTCGTTTTGCCCGTCCTACACTTTTTGGTGTTTTTCCACTGGATCCAAGGACACCTTCTTTGTCATATATATATTTCATTGGTTCTAATACCTTCCCCTGTACATTCCTTGGCATTACTGTCTGTTAGATCTCATTAATGTTGTGTTAAAACACGGAAAAACGAGCCCTTAGGTATACACTTCTTTCCCTTATATATATATATATATATATATATATATATGAGTGCGAATAGCGTGAGGCATATTTTATTTTCAAATTTCGAACATTAGTAGCCGGCATCAACGAGGACTTCGGAAAACTCAACTGCCTCCGAGAAGTAAGCCAGGAGGAAATTGGTGACAAAGATTGATAGCTGGAGACCATGCTTTTTTCTGACTGACTCGTATGTGTACACTGTCATTTCTTGTTTTTTGTTTTTCTTCTTTTTTTCTTCCTTTTTTTTCTTTTTTCCACATGCACACACAAAGTGTTTACGTTCGCCTACCACTAGATGACCATTGAAGGGAAACGGACGAAGATTTAAGGTAAAGAGCCGACCGACCCATTAAGAAAAAACCTTTCTTTACGCACGCCGCACGCCGAGCGACCCATTAAGGGGAAACCCTTTCTTTACGCACGCCGTCACGGACCCTCCCGCCACCACGGCGACAATCTTTGGTGGCCCGACACACATCGAGAACTGAACAGCACGTGATAAGAACCGTATGTGGACGTACACGGACAGTTGGTTTCGTTCTCAGTGTTGACAGTGGTTCTTCCTCTTTTTTACTTTCTTTCTTTTCTTTGTTTTTCTTTTTTCGTCTTTTTTCTTTTCCCTTTTTTGTTTTTTTTTCTTTCCTTTTTTAGTTCCCTCTCACTCTCGCAAACATCTTTCAAGGCGAGAGGGACGCGGCAGCAACGAAGTTTGGAAGTTCATGTCAGTATAACTCATCCACTGATGAAGGGAGGACCCCTCCGGAAACTGTTGGGAAATAAATATATTTATCCTTGTTGACAACCGTTGTCCCATATCCCATACCTTCAAGAAGACTAACTCCCACTATATATATATATATATATATGTGTGTGTGTGTGTGTGTGTGTGTGTGTGTGTGTGTGTGTGCGTGTGTGTGTGTGTGTGTGTGTGTGTGTGTGTGTGTGTGTGCGTGTGTGTGTGTGTGTGTGTGTGTGTGTGTGTGTGTGTGTGTGTGTGTGTGTGTGTGTGTGTGTGTGTGTGTGTGTGTGTGACGCTAGGATGACTGGACGACGTGGCCTGGCTCATATGCTATGTTCATTTTCTATTAAGCACTTCTTCATCGGCTTCTACCAACTATCGCTATCTTCTTACATCACACGATCCCCCTCCCCGGAAGAACTCGCGTCGGACACTTAAGAAAATAAGAAAAACGCTGAGTTTTAAAGCGAAAATGCCAAAATGCACCGTAGTTCAATTTCAGAAGGGAGTTCCTTAACTCGCACAAAAAATCCACAGCAGATGGAATCAGTCCGGCCATAACTAAGAGAACTCGGGTGGACGACGTTGGCTGTTGCGTCCTGGATGGCATAACCACACCCTGGAGATCTCCACAGGTGATGACATTGGTTGAGTTCTTGTGAGGAACGGACAAGGTCGGGAGTCCCTGTAGTATTTCAGGTTCGGATGTCGAAGGCGTCGATTTGTGTGTCGTGGCGGGAACAAACGGTGTGCTTTCAGTTTGCGAGTGTCGCGGCTAACGGAATGGTGTCTTGCTCTCTGCGTTCTGCAGATGATGCCTTTTCGTCTCTTTCGTCGTTTTCTGTGGCTTCGGAGCTGTAATCGTAGGCGTAGTCTTGATCTCTAGCGCCAAATGTGTTTGTGGTGCCGATACTTTATGCGTATATGCCTCACGTCTTGAGTTTGCTTTAAGGGGCTCGCTTTGCGTCGTCGTCCTTGTTGATGTATCCATTGGGGTGTCTCGAATCCTTGGACTCGCTTTTGCTGGCGTTGCTGTGGTTGTATTGGAACATGCTGAGGTGGGAGTGCTTCTTGAACATCATGCCGGTTTTCTTTACAAATTGATGCAGTGTCCATTCGGCAGCTGGTAGTCTGTGTGCTGTTGTAATGCAGTTCGGGTAATGAAGATAATGCTTCATAGTTTGTTGAAAGTTCTTTAGAAGCTTCTTTTACCATGTTCACTACGAGAGGCTCTTGCGCATGGCAGCGTGCATCGTTCGATGCGTCTGAGCCTTCAGCGTTGCTTCGACTGTCGAGTGTGTATGCACCAGACGGTGATACATGAACACGTGCGGAAGGAGCATGGTTCGACATGGTATTTTCCCGGTGCGTCAGCTCGTCTGTCGTGAACACGGCGTCGTTATTAGGCAAACGGTGAACGTCAGGAGCGCTTGAAGAGCCGCGTGATGAAAAACCGAGTGGTAGACCACGTACGCGAGACGAAGAATGAAGTGCATCAGATGGATAAGCAACGTCTCGTGTCGTGTGCAGGAGCGACGAATTTCAAAATACCGGTTTTCGTGAACAACAACCTGAGGGAAAGCTATGACCCTTGACAAATGAGCGTGGACTGTGATGGCCGAGTGTGGTTGTATGCAGATGGCCGGTAATGAGGAAGTCTTTGTTGTAGTCGTTAAAACGGGCAGTCATCTCTTCTTTGATCTTTTGCCATGATTTGTCGTTTTCGAATATGTGTGTCAGGTAAAACCTAAATGCCTCACCGGAGTTGTACTCAGTGAAGTTGGCCATCATCTCCCGTTCCGACCATGATGTAGCAGTAGCTTAGAGCTCGAACAGGTCGAACCATTCCTGTGCAGGTCCATAATCCACTGCTCCGTTGTATTTGAGGACGGGAAGGTCAGTCGATGATTCCGTCATGATGCTCGTCGGTGTGTACTGCTAGGTGCTGGTTCGGTAGGGTGTCTTGTGGAGAACTGTGTCGATGATGAGCGACTGATGAACGGCAGGCAGGTCTCCATCCTGTCGACTCGTGTGACACTATGATGACTGGGCGACGCGGCCTGGCTCATACGTCATGATTATTCCTATTAAGCACTTCTTCATCGGCTTCTACCGATGAAGAAATACTTAATCAGGATATATATATATATATATATATATATATATATATATATATATATATATATATATATATATATATATATATATATATATATATATTGTTAAGGCGTTTAATAGCCGGTCCACAGCGAGCAAGCACAATGGCGACAGTAACGGCCAAGCACGGGCTCTCAGTGCGAGCGGCGTCCTTGTTGGGTAGCCCCACTAGAAGGTACTCAAGAGTTCGACCCATTTCATAGTTCGAAGGCTTCGCTACAATTACCCCGGGGTCGAAGAGGGAGCCGCCTGGCGACCTAACAGCTTGTTGTTATGAGCGGGTCATAATAAGCCTTCAGGCGCTCAACGTTGACGATGTCTCGCCCACGGCGGCGCATGTCCGAAGATTGTTCAACGGGTTCGATCAGATAGTTGACGGGTGAGGTGCGCTCGATGACACGGTAGGGGCCTTCGTATTTGGGGCGTAGTTTGGAAGAGAGGCCAGCTGCAGAGGTCGTGATCGAGAGCCATACAAGCGCACCAGGAAAGAACGTGGGCTCAGAAGTGGTGGATCCATCACGAATACTCTTCTGCCGCTCTTGCTCTAGCGTCGTAAAAGTCTTGGCAAGCTCGCGACACTCTTCAGCAAGCCTGGCTGTCTCGGAAATAGGTGTACACTCAGATGGATCCGGCGTGTACGGGAGTATCGTGTCCATGGTGTGCGACGGGTGCCTTCCGTACAGCAAGTAGAAAGGTGAAAAACCAGTCGTGCTCTGAGGGGCGGTGTTGTAGGCGTAGGTGACGAAGGGCAGTATATTATCCCAATTAGTGTGGTTGGCAGCGACGTACATAGAAAGCATGTCGCCGAGGGTGCAGTTAAAGCGTTCGGTGAGGCCATTCGTCTGTGGGTGGTAAGCAGTAGTTTTGCGGTGGACAGAATGGCACTCCGTCAGAATGGCTTCGACGACTTCCGACAAGAAGACACGGCCTCGATCGCTGAGAAGCTCTTGGGGTGGTCCGTGGCGCAGTATAAATCGATGCAGCAGGAAGGACGCAACATCGCGCGCAGCAGCCGCAGGGAGAGCGGCGGTTTCGGCGTATCGCGTTAAATGGTCAACGGCAACGATGGCCCAGCGGTTACCAGCCGACGTCAGAGGAAGTGGTCCATACAAATCGATACCTACGCGCCCAAAGGGACGGTCAGGGCAAGGTAACGGTTGTAGACTGGCGTGCGACATGTGAGCTGACGGTTTACGGCGTTGGCAAGTGAGGCAAGAGCGAACGAACTGCTGCACTTAGCGGTACATCCCGCGCCAGAAGTAGCGTTGTCGAATGCGATGGTAGGTTTTGAATACCCCAGAGTGGGCGCATTGCGGATCAGAATGGAAGGATTCACATATCTCTGACCGCAGACTGCGGGGTATCACGAGTAACCACTGCCGGCCGTCGGCGTCGTAATTGCGTCGGTGTAGAAGGCCGTCACGAATGGCGAAATGGCGAGCTTGACGACGCAATGCACGCGTGGATGGCGTTGCGGATGGATCAGAGAGCAAGTCGATCAGCGGGCCGATCCAATTATCCTTTCGCTGTTCGGTAGTGATTATGTCAACGTCAATGGCAGAAACAGCAGCCGAGGATACTGAGGAGAGCACATCACCTTCAGGCAGAGGGGAGCGCGAGAGGGCGTCGGCATCAGCATGCTGGCGTCCATTGCGGTACAGCACGCGGATGTCGTAGTCTTGTAAACGAAGAGCCCAACGGGCGAGACGGCCTGAGGAATCCTTCAAGGATGAAAGCCAGCATAGTGCATGATGGTCGGTGACGACATCGAATGGGCGACCATACAAATACGGTCGAAACTTTGTAAGAGCCCAGACGATCGCCAGGCACTCTTTCTCCGTGACGGTGTAGTTTGTCTCAGCTCTCGTGAGCGTACGGCTTGCATATGCTACGACATATTCAGGGAATCCGGGTTTGCGCTGCGCCAGGACAGCGCCGAGGCCTACACCGCTGGCGTCTGTGTGCACCTCCGTCGGGGCCGTAGGGTCGTAGTGGCGTAGAATGGGAGGAGATGTCAACACATGGCGGAGCTTCGCGAACGCGTCGTCGCACTCAGACGACCACGAATTGAGGGACCCGTTACTTCCAAGGAGCTTCGTCAGCGGTGATATGATCGTGGCAAAGTTTCGTATGAAGCGTCGGAAGTACGAGCACAGGCCCACGAAACTACGCAGTTCTTTGACGGACGCAGGTTTGGGGAATTCGGCCACGGCCCGAAGCTTGGCTGGGTCAGGAAGAATGCCATCCTTGGACACGACGTACCCAAGGATGGTGAGTTGCCGTGCTGCAAAGCGGCACTTCTTCAGATTTAGTTGCAAGCCGGCATTGCTGACACGTGCAAAAACTTCTTTCAGACGTTGGAGGTGCGTAGAGAAATCTGGAGTGAACACAACAACGTCATCGAGGTAACACAAGCACGTGTGCCATTTCAAGTTGCGCAGAACGGTGTCCATCATGCGCTCAAAGGTCGCAGGTGCATTACATAGACCAAACGGCATGACGTTAAATTCGTACAAGCCGTCGGGTGTGATGAACGCAGTCTTCGGTCGAGCGTCATCAGCCATGGGTACTTGCCAGTACCCCGAGCGCAGATCGAGAGAAGAAAAAAATTCGGCTCCGTGAAGGCTGTCAATTGCGTCATCGATGCGCGGCAGTGGGTAAACATCCTTGCGAGTGATCTTATTGAGCCGTCTGTAGTCTACACAGAACCGCGCAGAACCATCTTTCTTCGCAACAAGAACAACAGGAGACGCCCATGGACTGTCCGAGGGCCGAATAACGTCGCGTCTGAGCATATCATCAACCTGCTCGTTAATTTCCCGACGTTCAGCAGGCGACACGCGGTAGGGACGTTGCCGTAATGGTGGATGGGCACCAGTGTCGATACGATGCGTAACAGCGGACGCATGACCGAGAGAACTTCGCCCGACATCGAAAGAAGAACGATATTCTCGCAACAGGTTCAGAAGCTGGGAACGCTGTACCGACGTGAGGTTGTCATCAATGCAAGGGCCAAATACATCAGGAGATGACGAATCAGAAGTGGAAACAGCACTGATGGTACGCAAATTGGGACAACGCGAGTCATCAGGTACGTCCAGGACTTGTGCGTTATCCACTGGTTCCACTCTGCCGAGACATTCCCCTCGAACCAAGGTAACAGTGTACGGGGATGGGTTGGTCACGAAAATAGAGGCGTTGCCCTGGGTGATTTGCACGGTCGCGAAAGGTACTAGCAACCCTTTCCTTCGGCAAGCACGGTCGGATGGCGAAACGAGTGCAATTGTGTCGGAGAGTCCAGCGCAGTAGACAGATACACCCATCGTGGAGCTTGGAGGCACTATGGTATCGTCTTTCACGAGAATCTTGCTCACTTTCGAAGAACTGTCTTCCGGCGTCAAATGCGAGAAGGGGGAGAGTTCAATTTCGGCGGCGGCACAATGGATGACGGCGTCGTTGCGGGAGAGAAAATCCCACCCCAGGATAACGTCATGAGAGCATGCGGGAATGATGATGAATTGGGCGACATACAGAACGTCCTGAACGACAACGCGAGCTGTGCACCCTGCTGTAGGATGGATACGATGCAAACCGGCGGTACGAAGGGACAATCCAGAAATTGGCGTCGTCACTTTACGAAGCAAGCGGCAAAATTTTTCGTCCATAACGGATACTGCAGCTCCTGTGTCAATAAGAGCAGATGCGTGAATACCGTCCACAAGCACGTCAATGACATTAGATGGGCGGCTCTGAGGGCTTTCACAATGCGATAGCATCGCAGTCCTTGCCTCGGGGACTGCGACGACTAGTTTTCCCGCTCGTGAGCAGCTGAACTTGGCCGCATGGGGGACGGGGAACGACGTCGTGGAGACGGTGACCTACGAGAAGATGAAGCTAGGCGAGTTGGCGGTGGCATAGACGGCGTTTCCTCGTGATAGGTACGCCTAATCTGGCCAGCAACAGGCGACGAGATATGGGGCGTCTGTACGCGAGTGCAATAACGTGCTACGTGGCCGGCGTAACCGCAGGCAAAGCAAATGGGCCGGTTGTCGGATGTGCGCCATTGGTTTGCCGGTGTAGGTCTTGTCCATGACGCAAGAGCCGATGGACGGAACGGTGGCTGGAAAGGCTGCAGGGGGTGCTGGAGCTGAGTCCGAGAGGTCACGTCAACATACGTAGCCGGCATACCCGCTGCAAAGGATGGAGGTCGTGCGGCAGCTTCGGCGTAAGTCAGTGGGGCGGGCGCTTGAACGACTGGAGGCGGCCTGGCGACCACTTGGGCGTAACTTGGGGATACAGGAGCCGGAAGCTGTTGTGGGTGGTACGCAGGCATAACCTCCGCTATTTCCTGCTCAATCGCTCGGCGGATGGGGGGGAAAATGGTAGTGGCCGATTGTTGAGCAGCGGGTGGGTGGGCGAAGGGCAGGAGAGAGAACTGCCGTGCGATTTCCTCACGTATGAAGGACTTGAGGTCTGCCAGCAGTGCCACCTGGTCACAGCTCGCCTCCAAGCCTGCAAGCCCTGCATCTCGTGGTGTGGAGCGACGGGTCATCGAACGCTGCCGGCGGAGCTCCTCGTAGCTCTGGCACAGCGTGATGACCTCAGCTACTGTGCCTGGGTTTTTGGCCAGCAGCATCGTGAAGGCATCATCGGCAATGCCCTTCATGACGTTCCGGATCTTGTCTGATTCGGACATGCTGTCGTTGCATTTCTTGCATAGGTCCAAGACGTCTTCAATGTAGCTGGTGAATGATTCACCGGCCTGCTGAGCGCGTTCGCGTAAGCGCTGCTCGGCTTGCAGCTTACGAACGGCAGGGCGGCCAAAAAACGTTGGTGATAGCGGTCTTAAAATCAGACCAGGTTGCGAAATCAGACGCGTGGTTGTTATACCACATGCCAGCCACACCCGCGAGGTAGAAAACCAGGTTGCCGAGTTTACCAGCCTCGTCCCAATGATTGGGGACGCTGACGCGTTCGTACATGACGAGCCAGTCCTCGACGTCGGTGCCATCCGCGCCGGTGAAGACAGGTGGGTCGCGGATGCGGGGGACACCGGAACATGGCGTCGGCGCAGGAGGAAGCGTTTGGTGGGCGGCGTCTTGTTGCATGGTTGAAGGCACGGTACGGGATCTAAGCTCCAAGGGCATCGAATGTGAACCGAAGATGTTTGAAGGGCACAGCACTCTCCACCAAAATGTTAAGGTGTTTAATAGCCGGTCCACAGCGAGCAAGCACAATGGCGACAGTAACGGCCAAGCACGGGCTCTCAGTGCGAGCGGCGTCCTTGTTGGGTAGCCCCACTAGAAGGTACTCAAGAGTTCGACCCATTTCATAGTTCGGAGGCTTCGCTACAATATATATATATATATATATATATATATATATATATAATATATATATATATATATATATATATATATATATATATATATATATATATATATCCAGACTGACGAGCAAGGTAGGTTTGCCCCCACCACTCGCGAAGGAATTGGTACGCCACTGATCGGAGGGTTCAAGTTAAAGGTGCTGACGGCTGTACGTTTGCATCTGTCATTGCCGAAGCGTAACTGCTTGTCCTTTATTTAATTTAGAGTGTAAAAGGGGGTGAACTCTGCACTCTAGTTTATGAGCTGTGGTGATCTCGTGTAAGGTAACCAACGGATCTTTCAAGTCAATCCATCCGCGTTCATACCCGTGTGAGAGGCCGCTCACCACCGTGGGTAGCAAACAAGAGAGTTCGGTCTCAACAACACGCAGAACCTTGACTTATGGAGTGAACGCAGGTATGCGGGTTTCATAATTGTTCCGTTACTTCTGCTGTTCCTTCTACGGGAAAATGTTAGTTTTTGTGTTGTGGTGATATGATGTACGATTGTGAAACTCTTAATGTATTCCTGAACACTGATTCGTCGTGCATAATTTGCGTTCTGTAGACAGTGTAAGCAATATTTTTAGGGATGAAGCTCCTTATAGCGGCACCCGTTCATCCCTCGTAGTCGTTGTCGTAGTCGTAGTGTGTAATCAGTCTTACGCTTTGGCCTGCAAGGTGGTGCCGGTGGGATATTTCTCCTGTGCGTTGTTGAACAATAAAAAATTTCGCAGCGTGCGCGTTAATTAAAAGCCAAATTCTTCTGTCTCTCATTCCCCATTAGCAGCCATTGGCATGTTCCAGTAGAGAACGTTAGTAGAAGTAGGTGTGTTGAAAGCCGACTTCTGCTGTCTCTCATTTTCAGTAGCAGCTGTTGTTTATTGATTGATTGATTTGTGGGGTTTAACGTCCCAAAACCATGAGAGACGCCGTAGTGGAGGGCTCCGGAAATTTCGACCACCTGGGGTTCTTTAACATGCACCCAAATCTGACCACATGGGCCTACAACATTTCCGCCTCCATCGGAAATGCAGCCGCGGCAGCCGGGAACAGCCGTTGTTTACCTCCAAGGTAGTGCCAGGTGGTAGTGGTGAAAACATTTAATAACCATTAAATGGTTACAGAGAGGTGATTGGGTTGGGGCCTTATTGGCCTCCTACCCTCACAGCACTAGCCGGAACCCCTATTCCGGGGCTCCATTGGCAAGCAACGCCGCCCGCGCCCGTTGAACCAGAGCCTCTTGGGCCTTCAGGTCTTGACAGCCGAGCAGGGCCGCCTCCCAGTCCTCTCTCGTGGGATTGGGGTTGGGGGGGATAGATGGATTAGACTGGCACGCCCAGACGATGTGAAAGGTGTCAGCCACCTCACCACAGAACTGGCACGTGCCATCAAAGGATGAATTGAAATGTTTTAGCACCGCCGGGCACAGTACAGTATTGGTAAACAGTTTTAAAAGAAGGCGCTCGTCAGCGCGATGCAGTCCCTTACTGGATAGCGCCGGTGCTCCTCCTTGTAATA
This sequence comes from Rhipicephalus microplus, assembly GCF_013339725.1. NCBI lineage: Eukaryota > Metazoa > Arthropoda > Arachnida > Ixodida > Ixodidae > Rhipicephalus > Rhipicephalus microplus. The sequence goes on from NC_051171.1 coordinate 83,387,031, forward strand.
ATTGGTAATATTTTTGAATGAAAGGGCCGAATTGTCTGATTGCGAGTAGGCTTCCAAAAACAGGGAGATAGCCCGGGAAGAGAGTGCGCGGGTGGCCTGATCGGCCTGTTCGTTACCCCTGAGTCCTTGGTGACCGGGTGCCCAAACCAGATTTCGCGGAGTTGGATTAACGTATCGGCAGCTAAGTTCCAGTATGCGCTCAGGAAGCGGTGAAGCCCACCCTAGCTGATAGTTCCGACAGGCCCCTCGTGAGTCGGTGATGATATGTTTAGAAGAGGGATAGGTGAGAGCCAGAGCGATGGCAATCTCCTCCGCGTGTGTTGCGCTGTAGGCTTTGAAAGTGAGCCCGTTTACGGTGTTTGCGTTGTGTATGACTGCGGCAGTATACCACCCCCCATGGTGCGGGCCGCCAACGTCCACGTAGCACACGTGTTCCTCTTGACCAAAGTGTCGCTGCAACGCTTCCGCACGCGCCTGGCGGCGACCACTGTGGTTTTCTTTGGACATGTTGCGGGGAAGGGGTCGGACCCGGAGGGCGCGTCTCCAAGGTTCTGGCACTCTCACCCTTTCCTCAATATAGTAATCGTGTTTGATGTGTATTCGGTCCAAGAGGCGGCGACCGGAATGGGTCTGTGCAAGGCGCGTGTATTGGTTAACGAGGTGGGCTTCTCGAAGTTCCCGGTAGGTATTCACCACGCCTAGGGCCAGAAGTCTCTGGTTGGACGTGGTGATAGGGAGGTCGAGAGCCTGCTTGATAACTTTACGGTGGATGACCTCGAGTTGATCATCCTCGTGTTTGCGTAGGTGCAAGTAGGGAGTCGAGTAGAGTATTCTACTCGTTACGAAAGCATGTGCAAGCCACATTGCATCCCTGCTTCGTAATCCGCCCCGCTTGTTAGATACCCGGCGGACCATACGGCCCACCTGGTCTCCCACCGTGCGAAGTTTGGCTGTTGTGGTGTCGGCCTTGCGTTGGTTTGGCTATTGTGGTGTCGGCCTTGCATTGGTGGTGTATGAAGAGGCCAAGGACGCGGATCTCCTTGGCCTCACGGATTGGTCACGAGGGAAGGCTGATATGGAGCTGAGTTGTGTCCTGAGGGGAGGGACGCACGTGCACAAATTCTGACTTAGCCGGGGCACACTGGAGTCCGCAGTAGGTTACGTAGTCATCGACTACAGTCGCTGCTGCTTGAAGGCATGTCTCCATGTGACCCAGGTTACCTTGCGTGGCCCAGATCGTGATATCATCCGCGTAAAGAGCGTGATGTATCCCTGGTAGAGAAGCCAATTTGGGGGGAAGATGAAGCATGGCTATATTAAATAGGAGGGGAGAGAGGACCGCGCCTTGAGGAGTTCCCCTCGAGCCGATGATGTAAGGCCCATGTTCCTCATCTTGTATGCGTATGTAGGCTTGACGGTCTGTAAGAAACTGTCTAACATAATTGAATGTTTTATAACCACAGTTGGTCTGACTGAGGTGGTCAAGGATTAACTCATGCTTCACGTTGTCGAATGCCCCTTTAAGATCCAAGGCCAGGACTGCCTTGTCATTGTGGGGGCATTCAACAGGATCTAATATGTCATGGTGGAGCTGTGGAAGTATATCCTGGGCTGACTTATGAGGGCGGAATCCAAACATGGTGTCCGCAAAAGTGTGCTGTGTTTCTAGAAACTCGGAGAGTCTGTCGCGCACCATCGTTTCCATCAGCTTGCTGACACAAGACGTGAGGGAGATGGGGCGAAGGTTCTCCACGTCGATAGGTTTACCTGCCTTCGGGATGAAGGTCACGAGAGCTGATTTCCATTCAAGAGGGAGAGGAGTTTCTCCGTCCCAAATGCTATTGATGTATTTGAGGAGCGTGGCGTAGGCTGCGTCGGGAAGATTGGCCAATAGTTTGACCGTAACCTGGTCACGCCCTGGTGCAGTGTCACGCTTCATCTTGCGTAAGGCGGCCTGGAGGTCGTGGTGCTGGAACGGGGTGTCCAACTCCGTGTTCTTTTTGCCTGCGTAGGAGTATGCGGCCGTCCGGGGGTCCTTGGTGGTACACATGTATTGGTCCCTGAGCGTGTTTGCCAGCTGTGTTGTCGTTCCTGTAAAATTGTGCATGACCTTATGTAAGTGACGTTGAGTTTCCGCGCGTGTTTGTGTTGGATTAGTGCCTGGTGAGATTTTTCCTGTGCGTGATTAAACAATAAACAATTTTTGTTGAAAACGCCGTTGATTGACGCAATAAACAAACGAAAGACGCCTGAAGTTCTCTAAAAGCAAAACGAAAGATGCCAGATATTTCTAACGCAAAACGAAAAGAAGACGCCAGCCGCTTAACGAAAGACGCCTGGTGTTTTCTAAAGCAATGGTTTCATAATCAAAACCATATCGATACAAGTTTGTAGTTGCCGATGCTCAATGCCGTTGGTGTGTGCTCGTTTAGATAAGGATGCCGAAAGGCGGGCGCGCAGGGCAGCGGCGGCGCGCGCTCGCAGACAGGACCCTGAAGTGAGAGCACGCGAGGCAGAAGCGCGCCGGGAAGCTGCGCGACGTCCCCGCCAAGATCCTGCATTACGAGAACAAGAAGCCACATCAGCAAGGCAGCGTCGGCAGATCCCGCCGTACGTGAACAAGAAGCTGCAGCGGCACGTCAGCGTCGGCAAGATCCTTCCGTATGGGAACGAGAGGCCACATCAGCAAGGCAGCGTCGGCAAGATCTGCTGTACGGGAACAGATAGGCTGTGGTTGGGCGTTGCGTTTACCAACGTCTACGCTTTCTGCATTGGGATGGCGGATACCGCTGCCTGTGGCCACTGTGGCAAAGAGGAAACAATTCAACGTATTCTTTGTGAGTGCCTAGCGTATAGTAAACAACGACTATGCCTTCGCAAGGAACTCAACAAATTAGATGATCAACCTCTGTCGGAGCAGGGAATTCTGCAGTATCGTCAGGATGCGACTTCACAGAAGAGGGCCCTGAAAGCGCTACTAAACTTTTTGCGATCGACCGGCCTTACTGAACGGTTGTAGCTAGGACGCCCTTCCTGTGTGTGTTTTCGTTTTTTCATGAGTGTGCGTGCGTTTTTTTTGTTTTTTTTCTCTCTATCTACCCCCTCTTTCTTGCCCCTACTTCCCCGCCCCCAGTGCTGGGTAGCAAACCAGATGCTAATATCTGGTTAACCTCCCGGCCTTTCCTTTCTCACTCTCTCTCTCTCTCTCTCTCTCTCTCTCTGTGTTGACAATCTTCGCATCGATGACTTCAGGGCCGTCTTGAAGTGGGACGTTGCGAATTACCCCTTTGCAAGTGGAGTGTGGGGCAGTCTCATAGGCACTTAGCTCGTGCACCTTGCCTGAAATGAGTATTTGCTCCATCCAAACGTATCGGTTTGCGTTTTCGCGCTTGGGAGTACTGTCAACCATAATATTTTGCTGCAGATTCGGGCATAGAGTATCCTGGCACAAATCGTCCTGGCTTATGCCAGCGGCAACTAGTATTGCATCTGCCATCGTAGCTGCGCCGATTTTCGAGATATTGAGTCCACCTCTCAGCCGGATCACAATCTTGATGTCATCTTGAGGAAGGGAGGGCATCTTTCCCGCCCGCTTTGGACTTCAGCGCAGCGCCTCTCGATTTGCTGCGGCGTGCGCCCGGCTGCGACGATGGCGCGTTAGAGTCAGCAGTGCGTGTTTTGGCGCCAGCTCTTCTGGCCCCAGCGGACTGCCAACCTTTATCTTGAGTAAACTCTTCTTCTGAAATATCCTCTCCGTGCACTTCATACTCCATCGTGAGCAAATAATTCAGCGCACCGGGCCTCCGGAGGGCCGGGCGCAGGCGAGAACAAGCCCACCATAAGCGCGGTCTCCAGAGCCACTCGTTAGGGTTAAAGAGGGCTCCGCTCCACAGGAAAGGAAATTGTTCCTAACTTGACAAAAACTCACTCACTGTGGTCAAATATGGTATCGGTAGGATCCTGATGACTTCTCGGAACCGATGCCAGCAACAGTTCATGAACACTTGAAGAAAAAACTCTAGAAACACAGATTTAGTTGCGCGTCCATAGGAGCCGTACGAACGCAGCCTCCCATTCCGCGTCTCCCCCGTGGTGTATCAAACGGCGATGATTGACGCAATAAATCAACGAAAGACGCCAGAAGTTTTCTAAAAGCAAAACGAAAAGATGCCAGATATTTCTAACGCAAAACCAAAAGAAGACGCTAGCTGCTTAACGAAAGACACCAGGTGTTTTCTAAAGCATTGGTTTTATAATCAAAACCATATCGATACAGGTTTGTAGTTGCCGATGCTCGTTGCCGTCGGTGTGTGCTCGTTTAGATAAGGATGCCGAAAGGCGGGCGCGCAGGGCAGCGGCGGCGCGCGCTCGCAGGCAGGACCCTAAAGGGAGAGCACGTGAGCAGAAGCGCGCCGGGAAGCTGCGCGACGTCGCCGCCAAGATCCTGCTGTACGGGAACAAGAAGCCACATCAGCAAGGCACCGTCGGCAAGATCCCGCCGTACGTAAACAAGAAGCTGTAGCGGCACGTCAGCGTTGGCAAGATCCTTCCGTACGGGAACGAGAGGCCGAGGCAGCACTTCAAGGTCGCGAAGCAGATCTGGAAAATGTTCGACAATGGGATGCGGTGAGGAAGCGCACATATCGCCAGGCGAATTAACGGCAGAAAATTTCACGGTATTACTTCCAGGAGCTTCGCCCAATCTCTCCATCATTCACCTTGTGGATCTGCCGTCAATTTTTTTTTTCTAAACAAGAGAACGATGGTTGCTGTGTGATGCGCTGGAGAGTCAGGGGTCGACCTAGTTAGGTAGCTCGACGCACAGGCCGAGCCCATAGCCTGACTGCTGTTGCTACGTTGCCTGCCGCCACCGAAATCCACAGAAATTCGGGCAGGAATTCACGACTGAATGGTGGTGGTCTAGTGACCAAGGTACTCGGCCGCCGACCCGCAGGTCGCGGGATCGAATCCCGGCGGCGGCGGCTGCATTTTCTATGGTGGCGAAAAATGCTGTAGGCCCGTGTGATCAGATTTGGGTGCAATTTAAGAACCCCAGGTGGTCAAACTTTTCGGAGCCCTCTGCTATGGCATCTCTCATAATGATGTGGTGGTTTTGGGACGTTAAAGCCCACGTATCAATCAATCAGTCATGAACACCGCTTGTGAAAACCCGTGTACAAGGATATGAGAACGCAGCATCGAAATGGGGTAGTCTACACAGCAGATTCATGTTCCTAACGCAGCCCACCACCCGCATTTGGACACTGTAGCACTGGCCAGAATTTAGAAAAAAAGTGACGGTATTGTAAACAGAACTGCAACGTAGGAGTTTAACTATGCATACGCAAGCTTACGACGCAGTTCAGAACACATCGAACCGCTGTGGAAAAGAGCGGAACTCGTGTGTTGTTTTCTTCTTCCTTGTGGTAGCTCACTGACTCATCGAACGTTGCTTGCCCGCTGCGAAGTGCGACACTGACTGTATCAACAACACTGCACTCTGAGTAGTAAAAGCCACGAAGAGGTATTGTTTCCGCATGACGCACGTGTGTAGCATGGCCCATGCCAATACGTGGCCAAAAAAGCGAGTGCCGATGCCCCTGTTCCTTACCGAATTTAATACCCGCGGTTGAACCTATCATTTCTATCCTGTTTACAACAGTGAAATTAGGCACTGACATGCACCCTATACGTACCGGTTTATGTTTCCGACGCGGCTGGTTGGGACTCGCTATCCTGGGCGGCATCATTGGTGCTGGTATCGTCTTCGGCAGGCGTTCAAACAGTAGCGACCGGCTCTAACATGCACGGTGTACAGCGATCTTGTAGCAACCTTGCAACTTCCACAGTTCACCACACTAACACGAACTACCCGATTTCAACAGATAAATCCGGCATCGCGTGCAGGCGAGGGCAGTTAGCTGTCTTCACAGTCTCACGCATGATGTCATGAAGCTTCGACCAATTGCAGACGGCCGCGAGGCTTGCGATGCTGGCTGAGGCACCTGTTGCTAGTTTTCAGCAATATAAAGTTATTTGCGTAGAGTTACGGAAATTTTGGGCCTCATTTTCGAGTTCACCGCACGAAGTTACGTACCACGACGCCACAGCCTCACTTTTATTTGGAGTGTTTCGGTGCCTTTTTAAACGCGCACCGCACATCACAGTCGTGCAACATCTCGTTGCGCGTCCGTCGCAATTTGGACAATGCCATAACACGCCGCGAGGTGGCAACCTTAAAGCTGTTTCACATGCCGAGATTGCAGCGAAAGAAATCGTTCCATTCGCTCTGTTCGCAACCACCGCTAATGGCGGTTTTGTGCCACAGGGACTGCGAATGCTCAGCGATTTTCACTGTGTGGCTGGGGTTTCTTGCACCGTTATATGTGGCCCCGCTGCAGAATTTTTTATATAATGTAACAATCTGGGCGTTATAAAATTATCATTTCCCATAAACGGTAACTAAGAGCACGCGTGTTTTGTCGTGTAACGGATCCCTGCCACCAAATTTGGAAACTCTAGATGCTTGTGTGTTGTTTCATCGTCCTTCATGCGGGGTCACCTCTGACCAATTATGAGTGTAAAGCGTTGCCTAGAAAATACCTATATTCAGTATTAAAATACGGGTGCATGCTCATCCGAGTAGTCAAGTGAAACCAACATTTTCTGCGGTTTAACGTAGACAGGAGATACCTTTGTGACGTTGCAGAGGTCAAGAAAGTATCGCAGGGGTCGAGAATATTCGTAGGGTGCGCACAAAACCCCGACTGGCACCCGGTGAGGAGTGTTGTTCCACCCCTCTCGCTCTGTTGCCGGGCTGCTCTAGAGGTTGTCTAGGCTGCTTACGCCAGAAATGCTTTTCTTTTACTCGGGTAAAAACGCTTAAAGCACACACATCGTTTCATCCTTCATCGCCCGTGGGTTTCCCTATTTGCATACAAAGCTTTTCAGCGTCACCGAAGCTTGAACGCAAGTAGTCTCAGGCGCTGCTCTGCTGTGGGGTGCCAGTTTCTTGTGGTATTTAGGCAAGCGTTTCGAACAGACACAAGATCACTTTTAATTAACGACGCTATCATTCTTTATATGATTCGTTAGAGCTTTAAGATATATATTCGGCATTGTTAGGCGCAAAGGTACAAGTTGCGGTCAAAAACTCGCAAACAAGAACTTTCGCTGTCAGGCATCTTTTAAGAACAATTTTCAATGTGTATTCATTTTTAAATTGTGCCCCAGCAACCATTACCAAAAGAAGCACGTCGGCGAAATTTTGACGACTTGGACGGCCCGGATCTATTTCGACAGTTCCCGACTGAAATTCACTCGGTCGCTGCGATCCGAGCAAAAAGTTTCCATCATGTTGGTATATAGCTCACCGCAGACCACTGCAGCGGGAGCCTTTTGCCGCTGCGAGCGAATTTGCAGGCTGAAAGTCGCTAGTGTGAGCGCTGATTGTGTTGCTCATCATTTTCACTTTCACCTGCGCATACAAAGCACCGTGATCATCATCATCGTAGCGGCTCGCTGCTTGCTCGGTTGCTGGCTCGCGCGTCTGGGTTGACAATAAAACGGTCGCTCCTTCGTACCTGACGTCGTCTCACAAGTGGTGGAGCGTGCTGTGATTCCCAAGTCCTCGTGCACTACCGGTCACCCCTGGAGCTCCGATCAGGTCGACGGCTGTGCTTGCCAACAGTGATGGCGCAAAACGACCCACCCCCTACCGCCTTCTTCGCACCACCCGCTCAGCCTGCTGGGCCTCACCACACCGTGAGTACCTCGCAACGAGACCCTCCAGTGTTTTCTGGCCTTCGCGGTGAGGACGTAGAAGAATGGCTGGACAGTTACGACCGTACCAGTGCTTGCAATTACTGGGATGAGGCACATAAGCTGCGCTATGTACCCTTTTATCTGAAGGAGGTTGCTAAGACGTGGTATCATAACCACGAACGCGACTTTCCTGATTGGTCAGCATTCACGGTGCAGCTGCGTCAAATATTCGGCACTTCTACAGGACGCTCTGAGGTAGCTAAACAGAAGCTCGCTACCCGCATCCAGGGGCCTGACGAATCGTACACATCGTACATTGAAGACGTTCTGGCCCTCTGCCGCCGCGCCCAAAAGGACATGCCGGAGGCCGATCGTATTCGGCAAGTAATGAAAGGCATCAACTCCGTCGCCTTTAATGCTCTTGTCATGCAGAGCCCGACAACAGTTCAGGACATTATTACCACCTGCCAGCGCCTGGACGCACTTTACTCAATGCGCCTTCCACACGCCTCCTATGACACTCGTCTTACTGGCGAGCATGAGCTGCGAGCTCTAATTCGCACCATAGTGAGAGAGGAACTTCACAGCCTTGTTCCTGCCAGCGCACCGACTTCACCTGCCCGCTCACCCCCTCCTAACCTGCGGGAAATTATAAAGGACGAATTGGCGTCGATGACGAGCGTCGCACGTGCCCCGCCTCCTGTGCCCTTACATGTGCCTACGTATGCCGAAGTCGTGTCACGGCCTCCTCCACCTACTCCACCTGTAACTACGGACGTCGTATACGACCATTTGGCTGCGATGGCAGCCAAGGCACCACCACAACCACACTTCCCTGCCTGGCGCCCTACGCGCCCCGTCTGTTACTACTGTGGCATAAGAGGACATATCTCCCGCTTTTGCCGTCGGCGCCAGCAAGATGAACGACGAGGTTATTCTTCGTACGAGAGTGACCGGGCTGCGAGGTCTGACCCCTACGTTCCAGGAACCTACATTCCCTCGTCACGACGTTCGCCTTCGCCTCCTTTGTCCCACGGTGAACCTCGTTCTTCCCGCTCACCCCGCCGTCGTTCACCATCGCCCTTCCGCCGTACTACTTCGCCTTTACGTTCTGCCCTGATGCCCCTCGACAGCCACTCGGAAAACTAGCAGCTGCAGTTTTTGGAGGAGAAACTGCCTGTCGTCGAATTGTCCCAATTCCTCCTGCGCGCCCTGCAAATTTACTAACTGTTTGTGTAGAAGGCATATCGGTTGACGCACTCGTGGACACTGGAGCAGCCATTTCGGTCATTGATCGCGAACTATGTCATCGTCTACGAAAAGTGCAAACTCCATATGTTGGTCCGGTGTTATGTGGTGCTAATGAAAATAGAATTTACCCTATTGGACAATGCACTGTTCGTGTTCTGATCGACGGAATTCGTCACCATATACAATTGGCTGTGCTTTCTTCATGTGCTCATCCGATTATATTGGGCTGGGACTTCCTGTCAGCCGCTTCCGCTGTCATTTCGTGTGGTCCGCCCGTTATTCGCATTACGGACACTGAAAATTCTAGTGCTTACGATTTTTCGTCGCCTCACCTTGTTGCAGCTGCAGACTTTGTACTGCCCCCGGCCCAAGAACGTATCCTCACCATTAGATCCAGCGATACCATTGACGGTGACGCAGTGGTTGTCCCCGATCAGCGCTGCATTTTCCGAGGAATCGCCATCGCATGTTGTCTAGTGCGGTTTTCGCGTGGTCATGCCAGTCTCACCGCCTACAACACGACAACAGAGCCACAACTACTGCCAGAGGGGTCCACTGTTGCCAGCCTTATCGACATAGCACCGGTATGTGTCGTCACTGTATCGTCTCCGCCGTCAGTCGCTAAGTGTACGCCACCAGGAGGCTCATCTAATGCGCTTAAAGCCACTTTGAGTCCATATCTCACTCCAACGCAAACTAATGACTTAATGGCCCTTTTAACAAAACACAAGACTTGTTTTGACGTTTGTTCGGATGGCTTAGGTCAAACTACGGTGACCTCTCATCACATCGCCACAGACGGTTCTCGTATTATCCGCCGTCGCCCTTACCGCGTGTCGTCTTCAGAACGCAAGGTCATCGAGGAACAAGTCAATGACATGCTCGCACGCAACGTTATCAGACCTTCCACAAGCCCTTGGTCTTCTCCTGTTGTCCTAGTTAAGAAAAGGGACGGATCAGTGCGATTTTGCGTTGATTACAGGGCACTAAACAAAATTACGCGCAAGGATGTATATCCTATGCCTCGAATTGACGATGCACTTGACACCTTACAGGGTGCAGAATATTTCTCAAGTCTCGACCTACGATCTGGGTATTGGCAGATCCCGATGCATGAGTCTGATAAAGAGAAGACAGCGTTTGCTACTCCTGATGGTCTCTTCGAATTCAATGTGATGCCTTTTGGGCTCTGCAATGCCCCAGCCACATTTGAGCGGATGATCGATACAGTGCTGCGTGGCCTAAAATGGAAGACCTGTCTTTGTTACCTGGATGACATCGTCATCTTTTCATCCAGCTTCTCGCAACACCTAGAACGTCTAGACGAGGTGCTCACATGTCTAGCCAAAGCCGGTCTCCAGCTAAATACCAAGAAGTGTCGGTTTGCGAGCCGCAGCATCAAAGTGTTAGGCCACGTTGTCAGCAAGCTTGGCATCGAACCTGATCCCGACAAAGTGGCCGCTGTGCTGCACTTTCCTAAGCCCACCACGCTCAAAGACCTTCGCAGCTTCCTCGGCTTAGCCTCTTACTTCCGCCGTTTTGTCCGTGATTTTGCCACTATCGCGGCTCCTCTTCACAAACTCCTGACCACAAGTGCATCATTTCTTTGGACAGATGACTGTGAAGCTGCTTTCCAGACCCTGAAGCGATGCCTCACGTCAGGGCCAGTTCTTCGCCATTTTGATCCCACAGCCCCTACTATATTACACACTGACGCAAGTGGGCACGGAATCGGCGCTGTTCTGCTGCAGCGTGACCAGGCTTCACAAGAGCAAGTCGTGGCTTACGCGAGCCGTACTCTCTCCCCAGCGGAACGCAATTACAGCATCACTGAACAGGAATGTCTCGCTATCGTATGGTCCGTGCAAAAATTTCGCCCCTATTTGTATGGCCGCCGCTTCATGATCGTCACGGATCATCATGCGCTCTGTTGGTTGTCATCATTAAAAAACTTGTCAGGACGCCTCGGTCGTTGGGTGCTCCGACTGCAGGAGTATGACTACAGTGTCACATACCGGTCGGGCCGCAAACACCAAGATGCCGACGCTTTGTCACGCTGTCCGCTGTTGCAAAATCATGACGCATCTACCTGCTGCGCAGCACCTCCCAGCCAAGAGACCACGCAGATGACCAGTCTTAGTCCCATCGAGCCCACTGCACCGGATGACTTCCTTCAATCCGCAGACCTCACCTCGCTCCAACGTGCAGACACATACTGCCGTACAATCATCGATCGGCTCACCGGCTCATCTCGTGCTCCCAACAGCCGCTTGCGACGACAACTCACGCGTTTCAAACTTCATGACGGAACGCTACTTCGACAAACTTACCATCCTCTCGGTAGCCGATGGGTCCCGGTCATACCTCGCTCACTTCGACTCCAAGTCTTAGAAGCCTTTCATGACGACCCGACGGCTGGCCACTTGGGTTTTCATAAAACCTACGATCGCATTAAGACTCGCTGCTTCTGGCCTGGCCTCTCCACTAGTGTTTCCAGGTACGTCACTTCCTGTTCATCATGTCAGCACCGAAAACGTTCGACATCTCTTCCCGCCGGCCCTCTACAGCCTCTCCCGTGCCCATCCGCTCCCTTCGAGTTCGTCGGCATAGACTTATACGGACCCCTTCCGCTTACCGCCGCCGGTCACCGCTGGATTGTTACTGCCGTAGACCATCTTACTCGCTACGCTGAGACGGCAGCTCTTCCTACTGGAGCTGCCAGCGAAGTAGCCGACTTTGTTCTGCGTGCCATTATCCTGCGCCACGGCGCCCCTCGTGTTCTCCTGAGTGACCGTGGCAAGACATTTCTTTCTCGTGTGCTCGCTGAAGTTTTACAGGCCTCTGACACAATCCATAAGACCACCTCGGCATATCATCCGCAAACCAATGGTCTTACTGAGCGTTTTCATAGAACTTTGACAGACATGATCTCTATGTATGTCCAACCCGATCACAAGAACTGGGACACAATACTACCTTTCGTCACGTTTGCCTATAACACTGCCATACAACGCACTACAAGTTACAGCCCGTTTTTTCTTGTGTATGGCCGTGCACCATCTTTTGTTCTAGACACCAGCTTTTTGTCCACGCCTTCTGTCCCATCTGCGTCCCTTCCGGAAGAATTCGCTGCCCGTGTCAACCACTGCCGCACAATCGCCCGCGCCAACACCTCTACCATTCAGGCCCAGCGAAAAGTTCGTTGTGATGCGACACGTCGAGTTGTGTCATTCTACCCAGGCGACGAAGTGCTCCTCTGGACACCTGTTCGCACACCCGGCCTCTGTGAAAAATTCATTCACAGATACCTGGGTCCTTACACCGTGCTTGAACGAACATCGGCCGTAAATTATCGCGTCGCGCCGGTTACTTCGGCTTCTGATCGCCGTCGTCGCGGGACCGAGATCGTCCATGTGTCTCGCCTGAAACCTTATATCCAGCGCTCATACACTTACTAAATGAACGTCTTGCAGACCGCTTTCGTGTAGGGGGGAAATAGTGTGAGCGCTGATTGTGTTGCTCATCATTTTCACTTTCACCTGCGCATACAAAGCACCGTGATCATCATCATCGTAGCGGCTCGCTGCTTGCTCGGTTGCTGGCTCGCGCGTCTGGGTTGACAATAAAACGGTCGCTCCTTCGTACCTGACGTCGTCTCACACTACTGCTTCTGACCTGTACAACAGCCTTTAGCCCACACGTCAGCCTCGCTGATAGCTAACAGACATACGAAAAATTGCGACCTGCGATACAAGTGTCTCGCCTGGTTGTAACATCCACGTTTCTCGATTACACTAAATTTGAGAAAACGTGGCCGGGAAAGATAGTAGTCATGGCGCCCGTTGCGTTTCCCTCCAGTCCGACCATGGTGTTCAAGAACGTTTCAGTATGCCGCAGGATGGCATCCCTAACCCAAGTTTTATGTCCAATCAGTGGTGTTTTTCAGGCCTCCAGACCACCTTCTGTGATTACGCTTTCACCATCAACTAATGCAGCTACCACAAAGATTAATATAAATATTTATCATGGTCATTAATTGTGAAAATACGCCACCAAGCGTCAACGTGCGCGCGCCCAAAGGGGGTGCATCTTAGTGAAACGACGTGGCTGGCAAACGCTAATAGAAATCGTGCGAGCTTTCTTATATTAACAAACCGTAAACATTCAACTTCTTACGTAAAAAAGTTTTCCTTTCGTGTTATACGGCTTTCTATGACAAACAGATCAGTCTTGTTTTTTAAATGCGAAGCGGCTTATGGCGGAGTTCAATCCGTTGTTCGGCGTGACTGCCCTTAGTGAGCATGCGCGACAGCTGGCCGAAGAACTGCCAGAACACCCTCGCGCGCTATCGCGTTCTGGCCTGTCTAAGTGGCTGGGTAAGACGCTTGGGCCTCTCCTCCTTACACTCTCTCATCGATCACGGGATGGCGTTGGGGAACGAGATTCTACAGATGCTCGATGAATCTTCGTGCTCCCGCATGGCGTTGCAATGAACCCGCGCGTTGTGCTCCATCAAGAATTCGGGACGAGAAACAGCAACAGAAACTACAGTGAATTCATGCAAGGATGCGTCAACATCGGGCGAGGCTCCCGCGATGAACGGAACTTTGATTGATTGATTGATTGATTTGTGGGAATTAACGTCCCAAAACCACCATATGATTATGAGAGACGCCGTAGTGGAGGGCTCCGGAAATTTCGACCACCTGGGGTTCTTTAACGTGCACCCAAATCTGAGTACACGGGTCCACAACATTCCCGCCTCCATCGGAAATGCAGCCGCCACAGCCGGGATTTGATCCCGCGACCTGCGGGTCAGCAGCCGAGTACCTTAGCCACTATACCACCGTAATGGGGCGAAACGAAACTTTAAGTCGACCATGAGTAGCACGCGAAGCATGAGCTGCATGCTTCGCGTGCTACTCGTGCTTCCATTTAGTGAGAGATGGTGTAATTCTTTCTTTTATTCTAACTCCAGTGCTACGTAAGAATGAAGTAAAGGAAGATTTTTCGTTTTATTGTACATGCAGTTATACAAGCAATACACTGCCTACTTGGGACAGACGAAGGGCATGATTGGCACCCGAACAGTAAGTTCTTCGATAAAGCTTACTTTTGCAATAAATGTTCAGCGAAACTCGGGCCACCAGAATCAAGGGCACTGCTGAATAACTTCATGGAGTGAAACAAAATAATAATACATAATGCTCCCCTTGTCTAGATTAGGCGGTGCATTCCCCATGAATGTCTTTTGCATGTGGCCTCTCACAGGTGCTTCCAAATAAACACTATTAGAGCAATAAAGTGTAGCTTCCAATTATCTTATCTCTTATTCGGTCCCTTCAGGGGCCCGTCTGTCATAAGCTATATCATGCTGCTGTTGCTATGCGTACCACTGGCGAAAGCACATATCAGAATTAAAAAAAGTCATGAAGCAAGAAACAGAGACAAAAAATGAAAAATAGTAACAATGGAAATCAATAGAAATGAACACTGAAGCAACTACTAAGAGAAAAAAGAGGGATGAGAGGAAACAAAATAAAAAACGAAAAGAAACTAAAAAGGCTCCCCAGCTCCACCCTTTTTTTTTTATTCTTGGCACCCATACAGCAAATCTATATACGTCATTTTAGGGGGGGGGGGGGGAGCACCGCCATTACCTCGAACGATGCTCAGTTGCTGAAAGTTGAATTTGGTGTTCACTTCTCTTTCAGAGATGCATGCAACAAGTCTTGGGTGCCCAAGGCGCAGCGGCGGTAGAGAAGAGCGAGGGTGGAAAAAAGGCAGCACCGGCGAGAGGCTGAACCAATACCGGATCGAGGAAATAAACTCGACACGCAACAGGTGCCACGTTGTGTCTGAACGTCTGCTTCATAGCTTAACCTCGACGACACAATGTGGCTAAGCCTGGTGAATACGAAAAGCGTTTGCTCTGCGCATAAACCAGACGCATGCGAGCAACTCCTGGGGCCGTGACGCAAGCTTTCGTGTGGCGGGGGTAATGTATACATGAATGTTAATGCGAGATAGAACGTTTTATTTTCAGAAGAGCCTTCCTGTGCACGCGTCGGACAAAACTATAGAACACAACACATTTTTTGGTAAGCTTTCTTCGAAAATGTGTCGAGGCATGAAGCATCTTCTTTGTAGTACCTGGTATGGTTGTTTATTCAAACATGACCTGGCCGACATGGTCACGTTGTAGTAACTGTAATTTACCAGAAGCTACTCGCGAAATTATAAGTATAATACCCTATAGGTATGTACGTTTTTAACTCGGGAACAATTTTCAGGTGTGGTAATTTGTGCAAGTTGGTGAAGATGCATAATTTCGAATGGGTATCACATAAGACACGAATACAAAAGCGCTTGGAATGCGTCTCATTCGTGTCTTTTGCGCCACCCATCCAAGCTTATACAAGATTTAGGGGTACTAAAAATCAGTTCAGTGAAATTCCACAAGGTGGAGGCACAATCATCGGTGTGCGCGCAGTTATTGCGCGTAGTTATACACATATACGTGTATAACTACGCACAATAATCTAACTCCGCGCTGCGTGTTCTGTAGAACACGTAGCGCGGAGGTATAAAGGGAAATTCAGTTAATATGGGCAAATAACATGCAGCGGGAAAGATGGCAAAGGGATGGAGCATGTTGTGACTGCATGTGGAGATATCCACTCAGGTGCACATTTGGCCACGAGCCTAGAGGATGCCTCGGGATTAGGAGACAACAACGGAAAGCTTAACACACCCGCAGTAGAAATTAGTTTGAAGCAGTTAAATTATGGGCGGTAGAAAACGAGCCAGAAAGAGAAATAGGGGACAAAAATAAGGAAAGTCTGCTGCAAGGGGTGCAGAGCTGGACTGTGAATTGACGTCTTTCTTTTCGTGTAAGTGAAGTAAACTCAATCGAAGTAGACAATGCACAACCCAAGTAAAAATAGGGAGAAGAAAGGGACAGGAAAAATCAATCTGCTTTTTCTTTTTAGCGTGGTGGCACATATGTTCTATCCGCGTTATAAAGGGGTCGCTCATATCATGCATCCTTCCATCTATCCATTCATCGATCTATGCGTGCGCAGAGTGCCCTTTCAGGGGGGGGGGGGGGGAGTTATTACAGCCCTCCTCCGTTCGCATGCCGATCGGCACAATACACTCTGCTTCGAGTTTTCGATTGGTTAGTCCTTTGGCTGCGATGTCCTACACTTCTGATTAGCTCTTTCGACAGAATGACAGCGCCCCGGAAATGTGTTTGTCTTAGGCTTTGCACATCGAACAAGGACAAAAAAATTTTTTTCAATCTCCCAAGCGCGCTTTCTGAGAAATTTCCGTGGTTTTCCTTGTAGCTTTGGTGCTCTCCTACGGATCGTGAGATGGCGGATTCGAATCCAGCCTGGGCAAGAAATATTTTTCGACAAGAATTTTTAAGTTCCGTTTTTGTTTGTCTCTCTCTCTCTACCTGTACTAGTTCTCTCGCCCATGAAGTTATAGACGGTTTCAAGCTCACAGGCGTTGTACCCTAAAGAACTTCCGGCCACCCCATTTACCAACTCGTAACGTCAACACGTCAACTGAAAGCATGCTTTCAATTTCTATTCAAGTGTAAGGAAACTCTCTTTCGTTTTTCACATAAAAACGTACGTAAAACAAGGGAATGTTTTATAATTTTATGTTTCTCAAAAGAACGATTTTTTAAAATATATTTTGCCAAATAAGGGAAGGAAACTGTAGAAAATCAGCGGGCTATTTTTAAAGCTCTTCTGATCCACCAATGCTATTAAAGCACATTTGTGGACAAAACCGGAAGTCATCAAGTGGCTATATTTGTAAACCTTGAAAGGGTCTATTGTACGTTGCACCCGAGAAATCGCTGCACGTGTTGAGGGAGCGAAGCAGAAGAGGAAGACGATGATGATGAAGCCGGCGAAGAAAAGGAAGAACAGACATGAGTGCGAGTGGGTTCACAACAGAGATAGTGAATCATATGAGTTGCGAAGCTCACCATAGGCTCCATGTATCGAAATCCGGACACGCGATTGACCGTCCTGTCGGGAGTGAGCAGGTTGTCGCGTCACGTGTTGATCCACATACCTACTATTAAAGGCATTATTTGTATTCTGTGTTATCGCTTCCGGGTGGCGCGAACACCAGCTGAATTCCGAGAAATTGGGCCAACTGCGTGTCTGGGTTTTACAACACAGTTTCGCAACTCGTATATTTCATGAATATGATAATTATTGTTCGCGACATACGTATTACGGCGTGCTTAAACAGCTCCAATGTTTAAAAAAAAGTAAGGGGGGGGGGGGTATTCACGCAAAGATGGAAGCTTGAAGAGAAGAAGAATATCTGGAACAAGGATCCGACGTTTTCGACATGCGGACTTGTCTCCTTCAATGATGCAGTTTGTAGAAATGTTCGTGGGATGGACATCTATAGTCTTCAAGGTGTTTTTATATAACCGCGGATATGCTATTTCAATGTGCGTTTCATTTTGCTTATGATGCAGTCTCTCGCAGAAAGAAGGAAAAAAAAAGTGCCGCCATATCCACGAAGTGAATGATGATGAGTGGGCGAAGCTCCGGAGGTAAACCTGGTAAACCATGAATCCTCTGTACATTTTGCCCACTCGATTTTATTACATCGCTCCCCCTAGCGTACGTCGCCGCACTAAATCGAACGATTGCCTTCAACCAATGACACGCGCCATATGTGACATCATTCCTATTTTATAAGATCTCGCGTCTTTCATCAACTACAAGTACCGCTTTCTAGTTTATAACATCTTGCATCTTTTCATCATCAGCTACAAGTACCACCATCTAGTAAACACTACAAGAACTAAACGAGAGGTGGCTACATACAGGAGACGGTACCGCCATCTAGTGAACACTGCAAGAGCTAAACTAGAGGTGGCTACATGGATGGATGGATGGATGGATGCTATGAGCGTCCCCTTTATAACGGGGTGGTGACAAGTATGCCACCAGGCTCGGAAAAAAAAAAAACTTTTTTCTTTTTTTTATGTTGGCCTAATGCCTCTACTTCGATAAATTCTATCTTAATGGAAAAAAAGGTAATTTTTCAGCTTAAGTTCTCTGCCATTTACGGCACACTGTCCATATTTTATTTTTCCAATATTTATTTTTGTCCTTTCTCTCTAATTTTCTGCCACCAATACTCTAACCGTCTCTTACTTATTTCAATCGCGGGTGTGTTCAGCTTTCCATTGTTGTCCCTAAAACCCAAGGCTTCCTGTAGGCTCGTGCCCAAACGTACACCTGGGTGGATATCTCCACATTCAATCAGAACATGCTCCGCCGTTTCCTTATCTTTCCCGCAGCATGTGCATTGTTCTTCTTCTTTACTGAATCTTGCTTTATAACTACGCGTTCTAAGGCAGCCCGATCTCGCTTCAAACAGTAAAGCGCTTCCCCTTGAATTATCGTAAAATGCCTCCCTCCTTATTTCATTTTTGCCCTTTCGGTAGTTACTCAAAGCCGGTTTTTTCCTCGATAGCTGCCATCCAGTAAATCCTCTCCGCCTCCCTGACTTTTCCCTTAACGCTCTTTGTTGACATATGGCTCACAATACCAGCCGTATATTTACTAGTGAGTCTTCTAGTTCTTTTTCTCCACTGTGTGTCCACGCTCTTCCTATACAAATAACGGAACACCTTCTCTGCCCATCTACTCTCCTTCATATTTCTTAGCCTTTCTTCGAACCTTATTTTGCTCTGCGCTTCCCTCGCCTCAAAACCTGCCCACCCCATATCGCCCTTTACAGCCTCGTTTGTCGTCTTCCCGTGAGCACCCAACGCGAGGCGTCCCACAGTCCTTTGATTTACATCCATTCCCGATTGCACCTCTGCCCTCATGCACACCACTGAGTTCCCAAAAGTAAGCCCTGGAACCATTACACCCTTCCACAGACCTCGAAGCACCTCATACCTATTGTATCCCCACAACGCTCTGTGCTTCATTATTGCCGCATTCCTCTTTCCTTTTGCTGCCGAGGCTTTTTCCTGTACCTCCATGTATCTATCACTCTCATTTACCCATACTCCAAGGTACTTGTATTCACTTACCCTCGGTATTTCTTGGCCTTGTATGGACACCGTCTGATCACAGGGATCATTGAATACCATCAATCCACACTTCGTTACACTGAATCCTAGTCCAAGAGCTTCACCTTCCCTTCCGCATATATTCGCCAGCTGCTGTATATCATCTCGACTGTCCGCAAATAAGACGATATCGTCCGCATAAAATAAACCTGGAAGCTTCTGCTCAATCATCATGCCGCCCTGTTTGTGTGACAGATTAAAACCAATGTTGCTACCTTCTAGCGCTTTTTCCATACTCACCATGTACAGCATGAATAACAGCGGGGACAAAGGACATCCCTGTCTCAGACCCCTGCTAACCTCAACGTTCTCTTTGCTACGCATTCCTTCCCACTCTATGCAAACTGTATTTTCTCGGTATATCTCCCTCAAAAGCTGTATACAGTCGTCGCCCATGCCCATTCCTTTCAATATATCCCACAAAATTTCCTGATTAACGTTGTCGTATGCCCCAGTGATGTCTAGAAAAGCCACGTACAAGGGCCTATTCTCTATTTTAGATATTTCTATACACTGAGTGAGAACAAACAGGTTATCGTCTAACCGCCTGTCGACTCGAAATCCGTTCTGAAGTTCTCCCAAAATATCGTTATGTTCGGCCCATGTTTCTATTTTCATTTTTACTGCTTGCATCGCCAACCTGTATAGTACCGATGTAATGGTTAGTGGTCTATACGAGCGAATCTTGTCCTTTTCTCCCTTGCCTATATAGATTAAGTTCATTCTACTTTGTCGCCAACTGTCCGGTATTTGTCCGTCCTTTAAGCTTTTTTTCTACTGCTTTTAACAATGCTTCTTTAGTGTTATGTCCTAGTTCGTTAATGAGGCTAACGGGAATCCCATCTAAACCCGCGGCAGTGCGCTTTGGAATTTTTCCTTCGGCCTTTTTCCAGTTGAAATTATCAAGTACTAGCTCTTCCTCTGTTGCTTTCTCCGCCACACTTTTACTCACCGGGGAGATCCCCTGGACGCTCTTTTGAAACGAATCGGCTGTTACCTTTTGGATGTAACCTAGCGCTTCGTACCCTTCCAATTGATTTCCTCCTTCATCTAGAATATGTTGTTGCGTTGTGACAGACTTCCTACCTAGCGCCTTTATGTGGCTCCAAAAAATCCTAGGCGCGGCCTCCTTTTTTTTGTGTATCTCTGTCATCCAGCGTTCACTTTCACCTTTAATTTTGCCTCTACCAATTTCTGTACATGGATTTTTTCTCTAAATATATTTCCCATATTTTTTTGACTTCGTCCTGCGGCCGCTTCTCCTTTTTTGCCTTTCTATGCTCCCGTGATGCTTCGCGTCGCTTCTCGATTGCCTCCCGATTTCCTTGTTCCACCAACTTTTTGGCTTCCTTTTTCCTTTCCAGCAAACAGTTTTCTTCTCTTTCCCTATCTCCTTCGTCATTAGATGTAACAGCTCACTATACTCCCAGTCCTTGCCTGGTATTTCGCCTACTTCTTCCTCGACTCTTGCGGCTATATTTATTATTTGTTGTCATTTAAATACGAGCTGCCAGACTTTGATTCCATGCTCATATTTTCAGTTTCGTATCCCATTTGTAATGTTATTCGTTTATGATCACTACCCAAGCTGTTAATGCCTTCCTCGTCTATCCTCATTTCTGTCAGTTTGTGGTAAATTCCTTCAGTCATAAGACAATAATCAATACTTGATTGCTTGTTTCCGACTTCCCATGTGATCTGGCCGTCACATTTAGGCCCCGTGTTAACTATCTCCAGACTATGTTGCTCGCAAAGATCTAGTAATAACTTCCCATCGGTGTCTGAATATCCGTCAAGGTCATGTATGTGGGCATTCATGTCCCCTAGAAGGATGATTTCGGCCCCATTACCAAATTCCTTAATATCCGCACTCATGCAATCCACTATCTCCTGATTCTTTTCTCTGCAGTTATTCCCCGTCCACAAGTAGGCTACCCCTAGCCACGTTCCTTTCCACCTACTGTGCCCAGAACCCAGAGGTGCTCTGAACACGTCTGTTTCACTCTAACCCATTTGGCTCCGCGGTGAATTAGCATTCCTACACCCCCACCTTTCCTTTCCGATATGGTCCTGTTACACCCTTCCCAAACATAATTTTTAATATGTGGTGGCTCTTCCAAGTCTCTAAGGTGTGTTTCTGTAACCGCATACACGCCTATCTGTTCTTTGTTTAACTGCTCCTCAATCTCTAACCATTTTGCCTTCTTTCTGCCACCCTGCATGTTTAATGTAACTAATTGCAACACGCGCCTTTTCCTTTTTCTTTTACCTTTTTTCTGGTTTTTCGCAATTCTACCTGTCAAAGAGTCCTCCTGGTTGTTTCCCTGTTACGAGCTACCCCGGACTCCGAAGGGCCCGTGAGCCCCCCAAAAAAGCTACTGCGCGTCCTGCCAGTCGCCAGCCCACCTCGTGTCCAAGCCTCTTATCGAAATGAATCTTGTCTCTTTGAAATCCACCCCACCTGTGCACTTCCCTGTTTAAATCCACTACCTCGAAACCCTTCTCTCGACTAATTCGCCATATCTCTTTGTTTGCGTCGACAACCGCTCTTTGCAGGTTGACGTTGCGTACTGGTACTCCGGTACTGTGCATACTACAATTTGCACCTGGGGGGACACGGTGCGCATGTCATCCACCCCTTTCGCCAAGGTCGTCGCTAGTCCTGACGATTCTTTTTTCAGGACGTCATTTAACCCTCCCGCAATTACAACGAGGTTACGATTGTTAGCTTTAGCTGCGAGTTGTTCACCCGCTTGACTCATTACTGTCCCCAGCGTTTGTCCTGGGAACGTCCCTATCGCAACTCTCTTGTCGCCTTTCACCCTTTCTTTGATTGCCGCTGCGCATCGGACTAAATTTGAGTCACCGGCGATGATGATCTGTTCAGACATTCCTTCTGAAACCTGCACCTGGCTGCTGACTAGGTGACTAGCGTGAGTCACGGCTGCTGGTTTGCTCCCTCCCTCCCTCAAAACTACTTCCCGGTAGCTGGGCCCTGTGGCCAATGTATCTGCCTTTGTCATGCCTGTTTCCCTCATCTCTCCCGCACGGGGGGTCGTCGCCATAATGCTTCCGCCGTCACCTGCGTCTTCGTTCCCTTTCACGACCTTCGATAGGCCCTTCTCGGCTGCCCGGAGCCTTTCCTCCATGGCTGACGTTTTCTCTCGCTCCTTCGCCAATGCATTCTCCAGCTCTGCGATTTCTTCATGAGCCCACTCCGGACCGCCATCATATTGTTTCATTTCTCCTCGAACTCGCACTGTCTACACTTGGCGTCATCTTCTGCTTTCTCTTCCGCACTAATTTCCACCTTCCACCCTACCCCGCACTCTGAACACTTTACGGTCTTTTTGACCATGGCTAGCTCAGTTTACCGATGCCCACGTGTTAGAACACTGTACTAAAATACACTGTCTAAGCCAAAAGAACCACAATAATAAATAAATACGCTACACTTCACAGCACCTGCGCATGCACGTGGTCGGGTCTACGCGCAGGCCTCAGCCACGTGGTGGCTGGAGAAAAAAAAGACACAGTACAAAATACTAAAAAAACGTACACCGTACTAGACCTAATCAAGCTTTACGCTAGCGCCTTACGTTCTCTAACGCTACATACAGAGGCAAGCTGGAAACATGCAAACACACTTATCTGTAGCTGTCATTCCGGAGCTCTCCAAAAACACGGTCCGACCTCTACCACCACTTCCGACATACGGGACGGTATGTCGGATAGTGGTGTATGGGAAGTGGGAAGTGGTGTATGTCGGTATGTCCGACACTGCAAGGGTACGGTACCGCCATCTAGTGAACACTGCAAGAACTAAATAGAGGTGGCTAATACAGGGGAGCACAGGCCCACGCCCTAAGGAGCTCGCCCCCTAAAGAATAAGGATGGAAAGGTGAGCCGATCTGCAGGTGCGCTCACTAGTGTGTATTAGACATCAGCGGCCATCCGTTGGAGAAATCTACCGGTATTAGCCACCGCATAAACACTGGTAATGAGCATCCTATTCATAGGCGTCCATATCGGGTGTCGGCGGCCGAGCGTCACATCATCCAAAGTGAGGTCGACAAAATGCTCGCCAAGGACATCATTGAGCCATCCTGCAGTCCTTGGGCTTCTCCTGTAGTGCTAGTCCGCAAGAAAAACGGTGCATTGCGTTTCTGCATGAATTATCGACACCTACACAAAATTACCAAAAAAAAGACGTCTAGCCTCTGCCACGAATAGATGAGGCGCTTGATCGCCTCTATGGGTCCCACTATTTTTCCTTCATAACCTTCGTTCCGGCTACTGGCAGATAGAGGTAGACGAAATGGACCGTGAAAAGACGGCATTCATCACACCCGATGGCCTATATCAGTTCAAGGTCATGCCCTTCGACCTTTGTAACGCTCCAGCCACCTTCGAACGAATGATGGACTCCCTGCTCAGAGGATCCAAATGGTCCACCTGTTTGTGCTACTTGGACGACGTGATCGTCTTTTCACCAACATTTGAAACTCCTATAGAGCACCTCTCAGCCATCCTGGGAATCTTCCGTCGAGCTGGCCTGCAGCTCAACTCATCCAAATGTCACTTTGGACGCCATCAAATCACAGTGCTTGGCCATTTAGTAGACGCCAACGGTGTACAACCAGACCCTGCAAAAATCAGCGCCGTCAAAAACTTTCCTGTACCACGATCTGCGAAGGATGTACGCAGCTTTATCGGACTATGCTCCTACTTCCTAAGCTTCGTGAAAAATTTTGCGCACCTAGCGAGGCCGCTTACGCAGCTCCTCAACAAAGAAGTTCCGTTTTCATGGGGCTCCGAAGAGGCTTCTGCG
Organism: Rhipicephalus microplus; assembly: GCF_013339725.1. Taxonomy (NCBI): domain Eukaryota; kingdom Metazoa; phylum Arthropoda; class Arachnida; order Ixodida; family Ixodidae; genus Rhipicephalus; species Rhipicephalus microplus. The sequence continues at coordinate 83,411,006 of NC_051171.1, forward strand.
TTCTCGACTCTCGTCGCTCTTCTCACTATCCCTCCGATTCTGGCACACTTCAACCCGGCTGCCCCTACGGAAATCCATACAGATGCAAATAGGCATGGCATTGATGCAGTGCTGGCTCAGAAACAACATGGCCTTGATTGCGTTATTGCATATGCCAGCCGCCTCCTATCCGCCCCTGAACGTAACTATTCGATAACAGAGCGTGAGTGCTTGGCTCTAGTATGGGCGATGGCGAAATTTCGACCTTATCTATACGGACGCCCATTTTAGGTAGTTACCGACCACCACGCACTCTGCTGGATCAACTCTCTGAAAGATCCATCAGGCCGCCTTGGTCGCTGGGCTTTGCGCCTGCAAGAGTTTTCCTATTCGGTGGTCTACAAATCTGGCCACCTACACCATAATGCCGATTGCCTCTCCCGGTACCCTGTCGACGATCCTGAGGACACTGACGAGCCCACGGCGAACTCTATCTTGTCAGTGTCCGACTTCTTCCTTAATATTGGGGAAGAACAGAAGCGTGATTCAGAGCTGCTTGACATCATCAGCCGTATGGAATCCTCCACAAATGATGCTTCCGTCCGCTACTTTGTCATTCAAAAGGGTGTGCTATACCGTCGAAATTTCCGACCAGACGGGCCCGACCTTCTCATTGTTGTGCCTAAGCATTTGCGCCGCTGTGTTTTCACCGAACTTCACGACGCTCCCACGGCTGGACACCTAGGCGTATCCCGCACGTACGAGCGCGTCCGGCGCCGTTTATTCTGGCCAGGCCTTGCTCGTTCAGTACGCCGATACGTCGCCACGTGTGACCTATGCCAACGTCGTAAAACACCGTCGCTGCTACCCGCTGGCCATCTTCAACCAATTACATACCAGCGGTACCATTTTTCCGTGTTAGGTTAGACCTGCTTAGTCCTTTCCCACATCAACAACGGGAAACAAAGAGATAGCCGTGATTACAGACTACGCTACATGCTACGCTATTAGGCGAGCTCTACCGACCAGCTGTGTAACCGACGTCGCTGACTTCTTGTTACAGGACGTTATATTGATTCACGGTGCTCCGAGATAGCTTCTCACAGACCGTGGCCGTACATTTCTATCCCAAGTCATTGCCGACATTCTGCGTTTTTGTTCCACGCAACACACACTGACAACCGCTTATCACCCTCAAACAAACAGCCTAATATCGGAACGATTTAACCGCACTTTAACAAATATGCTCGCTATGTACGTGTCGCCCGACCACCGAGACTGGGACTTTGCCTTACCCTACGCAACTTTCGCGTTAATTCATCCCGTCACGAAACAGCGGGATTTTCACCGTTCTACTTATTGTACGGAAGAGAGCCGACTTTACCACTGGACACAGTCATCTCGGCTCACACCTCGTCCACCAGCGAGTATGCCCGCGACGCGATTGCGCGAGCCGATCATGCCCGTCAGCTCGCTCACGCTCGGCTGATGGCGTCGCAAACCAACCAATGCCGTCGGTACGATGCGGAACATAGAGACGTACATTTCGCTCCCGGTACCCTCGTTTTACTCTGGTCCCCTCGTCGTCGGCTGGGCCTATCCGAAAAACTTCTGTCTCATTACACGGGACCCTACCGTATATTGCGTCAAGTAAAACCTGTCACCTATGAGGTCAGCCCCATCTGGCCATCATCATCTACTATGCGGCCCAGTGATATTGTACATGTCTCGCGGATCAAGCCCTACAAGAATGCGTCAGATAACGACCTTTAAAGCACCGGGACGGTGCCTAGGCCGCCGGGGGTCATGCTACGTGCCAGTGCATGGAGTTGAAGAAGACAAAGCAGACAGACTGGCGTGAACTAATCTGTGTGGCTGGCGCTGCTTGCCTAACAAGCTGTAAATACATCGGTGACTACCCCTCTGAGTCAGTCTCCTTCTCGTAACAATATCAACTAGTTGGGAATCAGGACAATCGCGTTGATACATTTGAACAAAGCATACACCACATATGAGCAGCGAATGAGCGTTTAGCGTGGTCAAAACGTTTAATAATGTTGAAAAAAGAGCCACAAAGATGACAGGTGGTGCTTTACCGCCTGCAAGCTCGGATAGGTTCAAAAGCGCCCCTTCATACTTTTATTCCTATTGGCTGCAGTACAATAAACTTGTGGATAAATTACCTCTCGGTGACCGGAAGTTTCGCTGCAATGCATAAAGCTTGAGTTGATATTTACTGTGACCTACCACACCAAATGAAATTTGTTTTATTGTATAAATATTCAATAATCCTAGATGAACTTACTCTCCGGTTGGAGTGGGGATTTTGGTGGCGCCCTTGTGGGTGACTTTAGCTCCCTTGCCCACCAAAAAGTACACGTCTGAAAGAAGAGAAACAGTGTAAATATAAACTACTCTTAAATATAAAGTATTCTTGTGCTGGTAGACACGACATTAATTGAAAATAACAGAAAACTATGCCAACAAAAGTAGAGGGGATGTTATTAAAAAAAGTGCGGTGTTGTTGTGAAGAAAGAAAAGTGGACGTGAAGATAACTTGCCTCCAGCAGGATCCAAACCTGCGACCTTCAAAAACACGTCCGATGCTCTACTACAGAGCTACGGTGGCGGTCATCCCGCTGTCCACTTTATAGCGTATTTATGTGTGTTTAAACGTGGGAGCATTCCAGAGTCACCTGCTGCTATAACACACTCAAAGAAAAAAATAGTAAAAGAGCGTTCTGGCACGGGTACTCAGGTACTCCCTTGACGCGTTTCGATAAGTGAACGCTAATAAAAAAATGGTTGCCATTTACGAGGAGTCATAGAACTCTCGCGAAACACGTTTCGATTGCCTTCCGTGTCGAAGGCGCCGCCGTATACGCCATACAGATCGGGCGTTTGCCGTTCGGCGCCGTCGTGGCGGATTGCCCAGCTCACCCCAGTTAAGGTTACCCGGCGATCACCGCAAGTTCGTGAATGGGATTTTTACTCTCAGAAGCGGCAGGCATCATCTGATGCACTGACGCAACATGGACATACGAGTAGCTTTTCATGTCCAGATGCACCGCTTTACAATGCACGGCTTGGTATACCAGCAGAAAACAATGAAATTAAGTGACCGCACAATCGCATTGCAACGTGTTTACATGACGGTTCTTTGAACGCATAAATGTCCCAAGAATGCACCACATCGGTGGCTGCGTCTTGGTGCAATTAGACGAGATCGTGTGAACTCACCGGGACCAGCGCCATCATAGGTCAACTTGGGGATGAAGATCTTCTTCTTGCTCTTGAGCACGATGGGGCCCGAGCCGACGTTGTGCGCTCTCTTGGTGAGCGCTGGAAGTGTCACCGGTGCGGCTGCCTTGCGCGCTGTCTTGACCGCCGGTAGAGGAGACTGCAAGACAGACAACACAGAATCCTGTTAGTTAATGCTCCCTTTAACCGAGTATCACGACAATAACTGTTGTCTATGTGGATTACGGCGAGTGAAACGGCGATAAGGCATCATGAGAGAGTATAAAGCCTGCGCTAATGGACGAAATAAAGCACCTGAAAACAGCATCGCCAACTGTCAAGTATATACAAGGGCGCACTGGGGTGGTAAATGCGTTCTAAAAGCACAAAAAAGTGCTCGGAAATCGCAGCAACAACCGTAAACCACGCAGTGCGCATGTCTACGTAAGGTATAACTGTTTAAGAATTTCGTTTTTTATGCAATTTTACCAAAAGCAAAGGGTTGCTCACGAGCGCGTTTGGCGCCCTGCATTCGGCGCCAAGCGCTAGCGCAGATTCCCTCAGGGAAGACGCGGAACCGGACCAAGCACCATGTTTACTGACCGGAACCCGAACCACAACACATTTGTGCGATGCACAGCACATTAGTGCGCTGCTACCGAGGACTTCGTCTCGCTGAGGTGGAGGGGATTGGCGTAATAAGATGTATTTAACTTCTTATGAAAGTTCTATAGAGAAACGCAAGAAGCCAATCAATCAGCTAGCACTGAGAGGGAAAGTACAGGAATTCAGAGTGTCGCTGCAGAACAGGTACTCGGCTCTTAGTGAGGAAACGAACCTTAGCGTAGATACAATGAATGATAATCTAACGAGTATCATTACGGAGTGTGCAATGGAAGTTGGAGGCAGGGTAGTTAGACAGGACACTGGCAAGCTTTCCCAGGAAACGAAGAACCTAATTAAGAAGCGTCAAATCATGAAAGTGTCAAGTACAACAGACAAATAGAACTGGCACAGCTTTCGAAGTTGATTAATAGACGTAAGGTATGCGATGTAAGAAGTATAACATGGAGAGAATTGAACACGCTCTGAAAAACGGAGGAAGTGTCAAAGCATTGAAGAGGAAACTTGGGATAGGCAAAAGTCGGATGTATGCACTAAGGGACAAAGAAGGCAAAATAACTACCAATATGGATAGGATAGTTAAAATAGCAGAGGAGTTTTACAGAGATCTGTACAGTTGCCGTGACAAGCACGGCCTTAATACTATAAGAACTAGCAGTAACCCAGATTACACCCCACCAGTAATGAAAGAAGAAGTCAGGAAAGCTTTGGAGAGCATGCAAAGGGGCAAAGCTGCTGGTGAGGATCAGGTAACATCAGATCTGCTGAAAGATGGAGGACAGATTGTGTTAGAAAAACTAGCCACCCTGTTTACGAGGTGTCTCCTGACGGGAAGAGTACCAGAGTCTTGGAAGAACGCTAACATCATCTTAATACATAAGAAAGGAGATGACAAGGACTTGAAGAATTACAGGCCGATCAGCTTGCTCTCTGTAGTATACAAGCTATTTACAAAGGTAATTGCTAACAGAGTAAAGAAAACATTAGAATTCAATCAACCAAAGGAACAAGCAGGATTTCGAACAGGCTACTCAACAATTGACCACATTCATACTATCAATCAGGTAATAGAGAAATGCTCAGAGTATAACCAACCCCTATACATAGCCTTCATAGATTACGAGAAAGCGTTTGATTCAGTAGAAATATCAGCCGTCATGCAAACACTGCGGAATCAGGGCGTAGATGAAGTATATATAAACATTCTGGAAGAAATCTACAGGGGATCAACTGCTACCATAGTGCTTCATAAAGAAAGCAACAGAATACCAATCAAGAAGGGTGTAAGGCAGGGGGACACAATTTCCCCAATGCTATTTACCGCGTGCTTACAGGAGGTTTTCAGAAGCCTAGAATGGGAACAGTTAGGGATAAGAGTCAATGGAGAGTACCTTAGTAACCTGCGCTTCGCCGATGACATTGCATTGCTGAGTAACTCGGGGGACGAATTGCAACTCATGATTACGGAGTTAGACAAGGAGAGCAGAAAGGTGGGTCTTAAAATTAATCTGCAGAAAACGAAAGTAATGTACAACAACCTCGGCAAGGAGCAGCGCTTCGAGATAGGTAATAGTGCACTTGAAGTTGTAAAAGACTATGTCTACTTAGGGCAGGTAATAACCGCAGAGCCGAACCACGAGATTGAAGTAACTAGAAGAATAAGAATGGGGTGGAGCACATTTGGCAAGCACTCTCAAATTATGACAGGTAGTTTGCCACTATCCCTCAAGAGGAAGGTATATAACAGCTGTATCTTGCCGGTACTTAGCTACGGAGCAGAAACCTGGAGACTTACAAAGAGGGTTCAGCTTAAATTGAGGACGACGCAGCGAGCAATGGAAAGAAAAATGGTAGGTGTAACCTTAAGAGACAAGAAGAGAGCAGAGTGGATTAGGGAACAAACGGGGTTAAGGATATCATAGCTGAAATCAAGAAGAAGAAATGGACATGGGCAGGGCATGTAGCGCGTAGACAGGATAACCGCTGGTCATTAAGGGTAACTGACTGGATTCCCAGAGAAGGGAAGCGGGTTAGGGGGAGACAGAAGGTTAGGTGGGCAGATGAGATAAGAAGTTTGCGGGTATAAATTGGCAGCAGCAAGCACAGGACCGGGTTAACTGGCGGAACATGGACACACCAGTGGCTTTTTATGTCCAGGTGCACCGCTTTACAATGCACGGCTCGGTATGCCAGCAGAAAACAAACAAATTAAGTGACCACACAATCGCATTGCAACGCGTTTACATGACGCGTGCTTTGAACGCATAAATGTCCCAAGCATGCACCACATCGGTGGCTGTGTCTTGCTGCAATTAGACGAGACCGTGTGAACTCACCGGGACCAGCGCCATCATAGGTCAACTTGGGGATGAAGATCTTCTTCTTGCTCTTGAGCACGATGGGGCCCGAGCCGACGTTGTGCGCTCTCTTGGTGAGCGCTGGAAGTGTCACCGGTGCGGCTGCCTTGCGCGCTGTCTTGACCGCCGGTAAAGGAGACTGCAAGACAGAAAGAACAAAATCCGGCTAATTAGTGCTTCTTTTAACCATGTAGCACATCTATAAGTGTTGTTTATGTTGATTATGGCGAGTTAAACGGCGATAATACATCATGACAGAATATAATGCCTGCGCTAATGGGCAAAATAACGAACTTGAGAACAGCTTCGCCAACAGTCAAGCATACAAGGGCACACATGGGGTGGAAAAGGCGTTGTAAAGGCACAAAACGTATCTGCGCATGCTTGGAAACCGCAGCAACATTCGTATATCACGCAATGTGCATGTATACGTGAGGAAGGGACAACTGTTTAAGAATTTCGTTTCGTCTTTACGCAATTTTACCAAGGACAAGGGGTTGCTCAAGCGCGCGTTTGGCGCCCGGCGTACGGCGCCAAACGCTAGCGCAGATTCCACCAGGGAAGATGCGGAGCCGGACCCGGAACCAGGTTTACTGACCGGAACTCGGGCCGCAACTGTCAGCTGCCAGCGATTTCCGCGTGCCCCAAGCACACCCTCGATGGTCATTGTTGTCTTCTTCCTGCCATGGACACGCTCGCGGCCACCACTCCCATAATTATCAATATGTCAAGCGACAACACATTTGTGCGCTGCACAGCACATTAGTGCACTGCTACCGAGGACTTTGCCTCGTTGAGGTGGAGGGGATTGGCGTAATAAGATCAAAGTTCTTATCAAAGTTCTATAAATACACTGGTTCGTTCAGCAAGTGATCGTGTTCGGCCTTACTTCCTGAATATCCTATGCGTCCGAAAGTAAAGGAGTGTATTTCTTTAAATACGATCTAAGTGTGAGCTTAGCGTTATGAATTCGTCATATTCCTGCTTGATTGGTCTAGTTGATTTCTATTGGGGATTGCTGTTTGCACCTGCGCTGCACACATTATACTTACTATATACGCTCAGTATTGTTTCATCGTTCAGCTTGATTAACTCAGGGAAAGCATTTAATTAGGCTAGGTGACCCTTTCCTAGCTTGTTGTGCTCCTAACCTATATTGAGCTATAGCTATGAGACACCGAATGACGTCAATAAATAAATAACCTACCAATCATTCAATCAATCAATCACGTGAACATTATTTATAAAAACTGAGAACGATGTTATTCTCTGTAGATTACGTATTTAAGCGTTGTATGCGAACGGCTCGCGCTTGAGTTACCATTAATTAGAACTTTCGGTCGCTAGCGAAATAAAAAACACAGAAACAACGACGTTAAGGTCTCAGAAGCAAGGACTTTCTTACCCGAGCAGATCTGCCTCCTATAGGAGACCACCGGACACCACGGATGTATCCAGTGATATCTCTTGCGACACGGTGGGGAAGTGGTCCGTTCCTGTAAAAACCAACGTAGCTTAGCACAGGTGAAGTATAGTGGCAAGTGTACCATCATCAGCAAGCTTAAATCGAACGATTCACAGAGTGACATCCATGGACTGATTCGACTGATGCCACCCACGAAGCGCTGGATGATGATGATTATGATCAAAACTTTATTGCTCCCAAAAGAGGGGAAGCGCTGGGTGATGTTGCCGAGGTAATAACTCTTCATGTTCGAATAATAGGTCAGCATACATGGGTAACATCTCGGCTGCAAAACCCGAAGTTGCGCTGTGGTGGCGTCTACGAAACCTTTTCTGGACACGCTGCGGAGCATTCGAGCTAAGATTGCCGACAACTGCCCATATACAATCTCTCCAAATTCCATTTGTACCTTAAGTGCAAAACTATCTAAGTGTAAGGAGCTCAAAGCCAACATTTGTAATCACACAGAACCAAAGTTACAAGTAGACTGGTTGAGTGACAACAATCGATGTTCACATGTGTCAGAGAGCCAGTATAAGGCTGTTTATCTAAGTGACATTTCCCCGTCAAGCAAGCATAAAGGAGCCGAACATAGCGACATTGATTGGATTTTTTTTTATTATTTCGTGGTCCCTGAACGAAAGCTCTCCCAACAGTACACTTGAAACGTTGTACGTGTGAGGATAATTTTGGACTTGCTGAAGTATCTGAGCAAAAGCGTTTAGGTTGATGCATTGCGCGAATTCCGTCGTGCCGTTCTAGACGCGAATCAATGAGCGGGATCGATGATTCGACGAAGTGTCATCTGGCCTTGAAGAATCATGAAGAACAAACTAAGTGAAAAAGCACCGACAAAAATGAAAAAGTTTAAAACATCAGAAATCGTATACGAACGGTGCAGAACATTAAAAGTTCATATTTCGGCTACTGGGCCTCAGCCGAAGAATTTGATTAGCCTTGTTTCTTTATTCCCTCTATACGTATACGTCTGTCTTAATCAAGTCAAATTCATTGATAAGCGCGCTATTGGCGAACGTGACGATCACTAAGATAACTATTTTGTAGAATAATGAAAATAAGCATTCTCCCCCCCCCCCCGCTCTCTAAACAAAAATAAATAAATAAGAGCGCGACAAGTCACAAATTCTGCAAGCGACTTGGTGAAAAAATAACCGGCGGAATTGGCAACTCTGACAACGGATATCTACTCTTCCACATTATGTACGCAACTCCCAAAGGATATTCTACGTCGAGCCTCACGTACGTAAACGGCAGCTACACCTAATTTGAGTGCCGTATTGAGTGCACGCATTTGAGAAAGTAGTATCGTGCACAGTGACATAACCCCGGTGTAGGAATATTTCCTACACCGTGGGCATAACACACTCGGAGCCTCGTGTTACGAGAAAAAGGCAGTGTAGGTGGTAGAGACGACGTCATTTCTGTGGGCCTAGCAGACTTGGCCGGCCATTGAAACGCCCCAGTGTTTGTTCTCAGCATTAAACTTTCACAGCGCAGCTGCTTAATTTGGGGTCGAATTCCGGCATGATCCGCATGATACTGAGCGGGTATAGCACCACAGAAAGCGGGCATGTGCGAAGAAACTGCTACATAGCATATCCATGCATGCATAGCAAAGCGAATGGGTGGGAAAAGAAAGTGAGGGTGAAAAGGAAGGAATGAAAGAGGAGAAAGGGTGAGGCACAGCGTAATGATGAGTAGTATAGTCAAAGTCCTTCAACACTTTTACGGGTCGTGAAGCTTCGGTGAAAGATTGATATAGGGACAGGCGCAACCGTAGGGGCGCCGTCACACACGGTGGGGCATCAGAGTGGCCACGGCGCTTCAATTATGCGGCACGTGCAGGAGCGGTGAAACGTTATTAAACGTACCCGTGAAGGTTGAATACGTCTTCATAGTGATTTTACCTTTAAGGAAATTCGAGAAAGCTATAGTACAGTGAAATTTAGCGTTTAATGAGGCCTTGAAGTTAGATTTTAGACGGCATGCTGACTGCACTGTACGATATGCTACCGCTATGAAAGCATGCTACTTTTTTATTGCTTCCTGGAGCATCTAGTGAAAATGTGTGCCCAATCTAGAGTTCTTCAGCGACTCTGGTGGTTCTTAGTGCCTAGCGGAAGTGCAGTGGTTGCAACTTTTGACAGTGCATATCCAACCTTTCAGGCTGCATTTACATTCGGTGTTTCTATGCGAACATATATATCTTAAAATTGTCTCCTATTAATTAAACCAACAGCCACTTTGAATGAATCGGTGCTTTGAATTTAGCCGACTATGAGGATCAAATAGAACTTCGTACGACTTTTGCCTCGTTTTCGCGCTGTGTTTTTGGTTGGTAACGATGCCGTAGTGCAGTCTAAGTTTGGATGGCCATGGATTGTAGTTTCTCAGTATTTTACTGTGCTGTGTAGCTTACTCATGTATTTTCTCTGTCGTCTATTATTGCTTTCACTGTTAAGATGAAAGCCCTACATGCCTCTCCAAACGGTAAGATTGACCGACTGCGTCCCGCGCCGGCGGCGTCATCAGGCGACCCAAAAAGTTATCTTCTCTTGCTCAGGACGCATTGATATCGAAAATTAACTTTTCACGCTTTTGCAGCTTGCGCAAGTTTTGTACAGCATTTTGGTGCAACCTCTCTTGCGCCATCGCCCAAGCAAGCTTCTATTGGAAGCGCTGAAGACTCTGCTCCGTGCAATGGATGCGTGCTTTGAATTTTTCAAGCTGTGAGGAGATGCATGTAGCTCCGCCTGTTTGACATATCACCTCTACAATTTTGGTCATCTCAGTGCCTGTATAAACAAAAACGGTGAGCATTTCACTCATCGGGCTTCTTTATTACCTACTGGCATGGAACGAAGAAGAGGCGGCCATTGTGCTCACCTTCACTGAATGCGTCATTATGCATTGCAGCTATGGCAAAAAGGCTCATGCACAGTGTCGATTCAGCCTCGACAGTCTCCAGCTCAGCTGACGATTCCCGTCCACGCTTGTTAGGCGGGCGAGCTCTTCGCTTTTTTTTTTTTGCACTATACAATTGTGCCGTGAGGCCGTGGAAAAATCCCAGCACAGCGTGGACTAAAGTTTCGGAAAGTCGTGCGGTAACTTCACAACACCACCTCCTATTAGCCAGTAATCTACGCGAAACACGTCACTCTCATCGAAGTGCTTTTCGCACACGCGCACATTCAGAGAACCAAATGTGAAACCACCAGTTTGATGTCGCCGCATTGCGCGCTTTCACTTTTCCTCCGTTTATGTCTCTAGATAGCGAGAACTTGGAGAATTTTTCGTCATTTCTTCTGTAACCACCTCTGTAACCACACATTTGGAGGTCCCGATACAGTCTTTGACTTTGGAACCTCCTTTTGTATACTAAACACATGTCACATTCTTGTATTTGCATCAACAAAAAAATTGAGATCTGACAAAAAAATCCGACAACCAAGTACACCGCCGGTATACGGCATCCTTCCCGATATTCAGGCAGAGCACACTAGGCCCACTAGTAATCATACGGTAAAAACTACACGATGACACGCTATACAATACAATGCAGTGCCCGATGGATGGATGGATGGATGGATGGATGGATGGATGGATGTATATGGCTGTACCCATTAGATCGGGCGGTGGCTAGCGCCACCAAGCCGTAATACTTAATGAAACAAAAACTAGATTTATTTTTTCCCCTTAAATAGAGAGGTTGAAGATTCGTACTTTGCAGTGAAGGGTTTAATTTTCACTCGTGCCCTGACTTTAGCCACCAATCAGATAACCTCCTTCTAGTTAATTCTACCCGCTTAAAGTCTATTTTGCCCTCACTGTCCCTAAACCCCAGTGCTTTGAAAATCTCTGCGCCATCATCCTGAACTACAAGGTGAAGCCCTTTACAGAACATTATCAAGTGTTCCGCAGTTTCTTTTTCCTCTCCACATGCACTGCATACTGTGTCTACCCCTTCGTATTTGGCCCGATATGTCTTAGTTCCCAATACTCCCGTCCTGGCCTCAAACATTAGAGAACTACCCCGAGTATTATCATAGATTCTTTCCTTGGCAATTTCCTGCTTAAAAGTTCGATAGATCTCTAGTGCGGACTTCTTAATCATGGCCATTCTCCACATGTCAGTCTCCGTTTCCTTCACTTTCTTTTTAACCGATAGTTCTTTGTGGTTTGGCCCCGTGCTGTTTTCCAAGTATTTACAGTCAATTTTCTGGTTCGCTTCCGCCATTTTGTATCGCATTCTTCATGTACAAGTAGCTGAATACCCTCCTAGCCCAACGCTCCTCCCCATTTCTCTCAATCGCTTCTCAAATTTTATCTTGCTGCTAGCTTAACTACCTTGTACTCCCTGATTTGGTGTATTCCCGTGAGCTCGTAAGGCAAGCCTACCTATTCCACGTTGCTTAATTTCTAATCTTGCTTGAACTTCCGATCTCATGTACAATATCGCATTGCCGAACGTCCGACCAAGAACCATGACCCCTTTCCATATCCCTCTCACAACATCATACCTGTTGCAATTCCACAGTGCCCTGTTTTTCATTACCGCTGCATTCCTGTTACCTTTAGTCGACACGTATATTTCGTGTTCCCTTAGGTACTCGGCCCCATTGCTTATCCATACGCCCAGATATTTGTATTTATCTGTTATCTCTAGCGTGACCTCCTGTATTCTAAGCTCACTACCTTCATTGTCAATAAAATTTATGACTGCTGATTTTTCCTTACTGAATCTGAAATCTAACCTATCTCCCTCAATACCACAGATGTCCACCAATCTCTGCAAATCTTCCTTGTTGTCGGCCATTAGCAATATATCATCTGCGTACATCAATGCTGGTAGTGCCTGTTCAATGAGTTTTCCTTGTTTGACGAAAGAGAGCCTGAAGCCCAGTCCACTTCCCTCTAATTTGGCCTCTAATCCTTGTAGGTACATCATGAATAATAAGAGTGACAGGGGACACCCCTGCCTAAGCCCCCGTTTTACCTCTGCAGGCTTGGATACCTGTCTTTCCCACTTTATAATTACCTTGTTACCTTTATAGATATCCTTTAAAAGATTAGTGACTACATCTCCCACGCCTAGTGTGTCCAGTATTCCCCAAAATTCCTCTTGAACCACGCTATCGTACGCTCCCTTGATATCCAAAAATGCTAGCCACAGGGGCCTGTGCTCCTTTTCTGCTATTTCGATGCACTGCGTCAGTGAGAACAGATTGTCTTCCAACCTCCTGTGTTGCTGAAACCCATTCTGTAGTTCCCCCAGCACCCCTTCATCCTCTGTCCATGCCTGCAGTTTCTCCTTTATAATCTGCATCGCCAGCCTGAGGATCACTGTTGTCATTGTTATAGGACGGTAGTTGTTGATGTCAGCTTTGTCCCCCTTTCCTTTATCGATCATGCTCATCCTGCTAAGTTTCCATCCATCGGGAACTTTTCTGTTGATTATTATTTTGCTCACTGCCTCTCTCATAGCCTGCTTACACTTCGGACCTAATGCCTTTATCAGCATAATTGGAATGCCATCTAGGCCTGTTGATGTACTACTAGGAACTCTTTTCTCAGCCCTCTCTTGTGAAAATGGAGCCATTACGCCACCTGATTCATTCTTGTCTATTGTGGTGCATAAAGCACTTCTTTGTTGAAATTTTTCTGTCACCCTTGTTCTTATATATTCAATAGCTTCGTCCCCTTCTAGCCTAGCACCTTGAGCTGTAGTTATAAACCTCTGCTCTAGGCTCGTCTCATTTCTTAGGGAGTTTAGATGGTTCCAAAATTTCGCAGCTGCCTTTTCTATCTTTTTCATGCACTTCTGCCAGCCACTGGGCTCCCTTTCTTCTAATCTTTTCATTGATCAGAAGGGATGCATCCCTTCTACAGCTTAGAAAGATTTCCCATTTTCTTTCAACATCACCTGTCGGTTCACCCCGCTGCTTAGCATGTCTGTGTTCCCTAGAGGCTTCCTGACGTTTTGCTATGGCTCTCTTAACTTCCTCATCCCACCAAGTTTTGGGTTTATGTCTTCTTTTCCGGGGTGACTTGTCACATGCCTTAGCAAGCTCTAGCTCAAACAATCTATTACTTTCTCGCTTTGTTTAGTGGCTATTTCAATTTGCCTTTCTGAATAAAAATTTTCCTGTAGTTGCTCATCTTGTCTCCTTCCCACTTTCACTGCTCTTCCAAAACTTAGCTTGATACATTTGTGATCACTACCCAGACTTCTGGAGCCACCTTCATCTATGTGCATTCCCCTGAGCTTATCATACATCCTATGTGACATCAGTGCATTATCTATCGTCAACTGTAGCCTTCCTACCTCCCATGTTATTTGCCCTTCACACTTTTCGGTACTGTTACAAATGATCAAATCAAGCCTTTCACACATATTCATGATCATTTTGCCTGTCGAGTCGGTATACCCGTCTATATCTTCTATGTGTGCATTCATATCTCCTAGTATAATTATCTCGCTCTCTCTTCCCAACTCCTGAATGTCCTTTGATATACACGCTACCATCGCCTGGTTTTCCTCTCTGGCCTTTCCTCCCATCCACAAGTACACGAAACCAAGGAGTGTCATTTGCCCTGCCACTTTCCCTTTTAGCCATAAATGTTCCCTGCAGTTCTGACCGACCCCTTGCCAGTCTGTACTTTTATGAATGAATGCCCCAATACCACCCCCTTTCTGCTGTCTTCTGTTCTATTACAATATTCCCACGCGTAGTCCGAATTGTTCGGAGGTTGTTCCATGTCCCTGAGATGTGTTTCTACAAAACCGTATACCATCGGCCTCTCTTCCCTTAGCTGTTCTTCTATCTCTTCCCACTTCAGCTTGTTCCTACCACCCTGCATGGTAATATACCCTATGTCTGAATTGGCTCAGCGCTCGTGGCTACGTCTATTTCTGCCCCGGACTCTACCTATCTTAGATACTGGTGCCACTTTGGAAACGTATCTGTCCATACCCACTGTCAAAGAGTCCCCCTGGTTGTTTTCCTCGTTACTATAGCTATAATGCACCCCGAAGGGCCCATTTGCCCCCCCAAAAAAGCTACTGCATGTCCTGCAAGTCGCCAACCTACCTCATGACCTGGCCGCCCATCGAAGTGAATTCTGTCTCGTTGAAAACCACCCCACCTATGCACCTCTGTGTTTATTTCCACCACCTCAAAGCCTTTCCCTCGACTCATCCGTCATATCTCTTGGTTTGCGTTGACAACCGCTCTTTGCAGGTTGCTATCACGCACCGGTACCTCCGGTATCGTGCATATCACTACATGTACCTGAGGAGAAGTGGCGCGCATGTCGTCGACGCCTTTCGCCAGTGTGGTTGCTAGTCCTGCTGTATTTTCATTCAAGACATCGTTTAAACCGCCTGAATTTATCACGAGGTTTCGTCTATCAGCAGTAGTTTTGAGTTTTGCGCTCACTTGCCTCATGACTGCTTCCAGCTTGCGTCCTGGGAACGCCCCTACTGCAACCCTCTTGTCACCTCTTACCCTCTCTTTGATGGCTTCTGTGCATCGATTTAAATTCGAGTCCCCGGCGATTATCACATTCTGTGAATTTTCAGCTGGAGTGTCCTGCACCTGGGGACTACTTGCACCTGTGAGGCTGGCTGCTCTGTCCCCTCCCAGCCCCACCACTACTTCGCTGAAGCTGGGCCTTGCGACAGTTGAACCGGCTGAACCTGTTTTTTCCAAACTTGCTTGCTCTTTCTTCTCCGCCATTCTGGTTGCCGGTTCTCTACTGTTCTCTGCGTAGGCTGCTCCTCTGTTCACCTTGGCTAGTGCTTCCTCGGCGGACTTCAGCCTTTCTCCCATTGCCCTCGTTTTCTCTTGCTCTGTCGCCAACGCAGACTCGAGCTCGGCGATTCTCATCAGCAGTTCACTGTGGGTAACCATCATTTTCTCCATTTTTTTTCCTCGACAAACATCATTTTCTCCACTTTTTCCTCGACCTCACATTGCCTACACTTCGCGTCATTCTCTTCTCTATCCGCTTCTACACTTGGGTCCACTTTCAAACCCACTCCACATCCTGAACACTTTACAGTCTTTTTAACTATGCCTTTCTGACACCAATTGTCCCTATACTCGAAAATTACTAAACTCGAGCCCTCTCTACAAAAAAAAGAAAGTCTAAGCTCTACTACAAAAATTTGCGTGTTCAATGTACGCGCACCTCCCCCATGGGGTGGCGAAAGAAAAAAAAACTACAAAAAATTCAAACACACACACACGCACTAACTAATAAATACCTGGTGACTGGCCCTCGAAAAAGCCGTACCATAAATGTGCTACGAAGATTTCAACTGCTGCCTTACAATTATAAAGACAAGCTCAAAACATGCAGAAACACTTATCTGCACAGTCGATAGGGAGCGCCCAAAAAACACGTCCATCCACCGTGACAGTCCGAACCGATCTGCATCCGAACCATCCGAACCGATCGCTGCATCACCGCGCCCTGCGGCCACCGCTCACAGCGCACAAAGCTCTCCCGTAGAGTTACGGCGAAGCTTCACGACCAGTAAAGGTATTAAATGGCTGTGGTATATAGTAAAGCAAAGGGGAAAGAGAAGTGAGAGTGTCGAGGAAGAATATGAGGAAGGAAGGGGGTAATGCAGAGCATAACTTCAATGGCCTTGTTTAGTACAATATAGAAAGGCGATTGGTAAGGTAAGGTGGGGCGAGGAGGGTGTTGTGTGGGTGAGGATGAGCAAAAGGAGGAGGGTAGAGCCACCAGTTCCATTGGTATGGTGGCCTTCTCCTCCTCGTTACCCCAATTTGCTGAAAGCATAACTTTGGCCACTCTTTCTTGACAAGTTATAAGATTTACGAAAACATCATCGAGAACCATTCGTGCACTTTCGGGCAACCTGCAGGCAACAAAACGCTCAAAGGACCCTTCGAGTCCTCTTAAAACGAGCGCATTATCATTATATTTTAAAGATGATAGTCGGACCTTCAACGCAAAAATTTTGGGCTGTCTGTCTGTACATTTGTCTGTTTGTCCACTCTTACCAGCATTGAGTACTTGAAACATCACCCCATCCGCAGCGACCACCAATGTTGCTCAAGGTTGAGCGTTCATGCTTGTGCAATTGTCAATTAAAAATCAATTATTGCGCATGTCTGTGGCACCATAACAACACGCATTATATTTTTCCTCGGGATTCGTCAATCTTACTTGGTGTTCCATTTATGCTGTAACCAGTATCGGCCCGTTTGAGCGTTAGATGGCTAGGAAGTAATCGTTGTATTACACCAACCCCTGACTACAATTATCTGACGAAGTTTTCCACTTAAGAGCGGCTGTAAGCCATGGCGACTTGTTGGAAAGGGAAACGTATTAGTTGGAAATAAAATGACAAGAATGCAGTCAAGTAGCATATCTATACCGGCTCAGCTGTTTCCTGACCGTATTCGTAAAGCTGTTTCTTGAACTTAAAAGTCGCATATGCCCGTGACACCATATTGGCTCACTTCTTATTGGACTTAAACATCCATTTCGGCTACGCTATCACGCCATCTAAAGGTTATCCGTTACAGAAGAATGACTAAAACTTGACACGCATATATGTCTGCCCTGAATCTATAAGACTGAATCTAAAGTAATGAGTTACGGAGCACATTTGGAACATTTTTTTGTCGCGAGTTACAGTTAGCGTCACAGTTAGCACAATACTACCAATTGTTGATGAGACCTTCAATCCATAGACGTTCAACATTAGAGGTTATAGAAGAACTAAGCCAGCAGCCATCGTAAAGTCTGGGAATTGAGGCTAGCCTGCCACCTAAGCGCGGGCTTTTTCGCCTATTGCGGCCATTGTTGTCCTAACATGACTGTCTCTCCTCCACGTTCCATCAGCGCTGGGAGAGAAGGAGTAACGTTAACTTCTTTGAGAGCAGTGCTGTGTACTTTTACGTTGCGCTCAGTGCCTTGGTTGCCCGAAGACGCGTATGCAGTGGCGTTCGTCACGCGAGGCAATGGTGAACGCGGGCCTGTTGCTCACTAAGACCAAACCCACGTTAATGGTCGTACTCCTTCGGCATAAGTGTACACTACACTGGCGCCCAAAGTACACTGCAAGATGAAGATGTAGATTGTGGACTTCTGACTCACACGCACTCAGGGAGATCGGCAGAGGATAGTAACGTCATGATCGAACGTTTTCGCGACCTCTTCTCCTCCACCTTTTCTGGCCGGTTGTGTTCATTATATTTTCTAAATTTGTGGCACTTGATCAAAATCAAGTCTCAGGCTAAATTGCTGCGTGTTACAGCTACATATTCCATTTACACTTTTGCAGGTATATATGCACTTGAGCAAACAATTTATGTTGAGACTTCATGCAGATGTCACTCTCAGTTGAAGTTTGCTTACACCTGATGAAAACAACAGTAAAATGGTTATCATGGTATGTATTATTAGATTATGAGAGATATATGTACGAGTGACTTATTACGATTAGCCTGAAAATGTTTTAGCAATACGTACAATGTGAGCATGGATAGCAATCAAGCTACAAGTATTGTGGGAAATACTTTGTCTCACTCTTTCTGTGCTAAATTTGTGTTCAACACCTCCAAATGAAACGCGTTGCTTTGTACAAATGCTTGGTGCGCTACAAAACACAGTTATACATGCGCACATACAGAGAGCATTTACCTGTGTGGTCTTAGCAAGTTGAGGTGCTGTTCTTCATCTGCCACAAACCCTTTCACTGCAAGAGACACAATAAATTGATATTCAATTCGGGAGCTTCCCTATAAAGAAAAATACGTTTTGCATGAGCAGTGTTTCAGATATTCTCTCAAGATTCTGCATTTGCATAAGCATTGTGGGGCAAGCAAATGAAACTGACATGAATAAGTAACACAGTTCGCTAAAACATCAGACGTAAATTATGGAATTCAAACATCCAACTTTTTCCCCGCTACCGACGGTGAAGGCAGAAAAATAACGCGATGACCGTAAGGACTGAGGCTGTAGCCAGTGTGGGTGGTGGAAGATACAGACAACGCTAGAAAAACTAAGTACGGGTTTTCAATATTGACATTGTACTCGTAACATTACGCGTGTAAAAACATTATACTAGTAACAACCAAAATACTGCTCGGATATTACACGAGTATGTTGTTCGGAGTTGGTCGCAAAAGTTTGACAGATCCCACACCTTGTGGGAATCGGTTTCATGCGAACCAGTCGGGGAATAATCATTTATGCTGCATTGTACTGGCTTTTTGTCCAGCGTTAGGAGATGCATCAATCTTCTTTTATAAGTGTAGTACTTATGTGCACATCATGACTTTACCAGGAAAGTTCATTACGCTGCAGCTTGAAAGATAAATTACGCTTTGACGTAACGTCAGCCCCCACTGACGCCAATATTATTAAAGCAAAGTGCACTCTACGACCCGATGATGTGATTTTTATCCGTAACTTTTAGTAGCGTATTTCTCTGGAGTGGAGAAACATTGTAATACAGCTTGCCGAATCATATCAATGCAAATCTAATGTTTATTAGACTGCTATAAAAGTAAATCTGGCGCTGAAAGCACAATTGACGTTAACCTGACATGACGCCTGTATTATAGGAGTATTTATATAGTGTTCGTTGCTTTGTTTTAAAATTGCATAAGCAGCATTGCAACCATAGACAACTGTCGTTGCACCAACATCAAGTCTGTTTAGGCTCTGGAAAGAGAGCCTAAACAGGTCTGATTCTAAACAGGCTAAAGAGCCTTGAACAGGCAAAGCAGTTTCAAAGTCTGGTGTGGCTCTGTGGTATAGAATACCCGCGTGTCACGCGGACCGCTTGGGTTCGATTCCTTCTGGGATCTTGGTTTTAGGGAAAAAGATCCTCTTAGTCTAACAGATGGACAAACAGGCAGACAGACGGACGCATGGACAGACAGACATACGGAAAGACAGATAGACCGAAAGACAGATAGACGAACAGGTAGACAGGTGTACGAACGGACGGACGCTTCGCCCAACTCATCATCTTTCACTCCGTGGATATGCCGCGATTTTTTTAATCGTATCATTTGTCGAGTCAACGCTGGCGCTGTCTGTTTTTCGGAAAGCTCTCGCATTTGAATTACCGGTGTCTGCTCTCGCCGTTCTGTGGTAGGTATAAAGTCTCAATCACCTCCAGCGCATACCTGTATACCACTGCCCGTGGTATACGGGTATGTGCCACACATGTCTTGAGGAAAAGGTTTGACAATCTAGCGTGACAGGATCTTTATGTTATGAGCAGACAGACATGTTGATCAAGCTCTCCTTATCTTTTCACACGAATTTTAGTCTTCAGCACAAAAAAAAGATGATCACGGGAATGCCCATACGTAGGTAGCTAGAGGAAGAGAGAGAGAGAGAGAGAAAGAGATAGAGAAGCTTGTTTACAGAAAGGCGGAGAGGTCGGCCTGAGCGTGGGCCTGCTCTAGCCTGCTACTCCACACTGGGGGACGAGAAAGGGGAAGAGAAAGAGTATACGATGACAATGGTGAAATAGAGAGGTGAGTATACACAATTCTTTCCAGCTGAAAAAATGTTATAGCCGTTCATATGGCCTATAGTTGCTTTTAAAGAGGCCATAACCGTTCTTACGACCACAGTTGCACTGTTGGGGGTCAGGCCAAGGGCGCAACACGATCTAATCAGTTAGCTACTGCGAAATCGTTCAGTACAAGAAATGAGTGTGCCGTTCACGTGCGTGTGCTGGGCAATCACAAAATATGTGCTCAAGTGTTTCTGGCACATCACAGTGTTCATAATGGGACCAGTGGCACTGCGGACAATGATATGTGCGTAGCTTCTTGTGTACGCCACACTAATACGAATGCGGTGGATCGTATTTGCTATGTGCCACTCCAGTTTAGGAGACATGCGGAACCTCAATTCCGGGTCCCATTTGTGAAATCCCCGGCGTAGCCCTTCCGGTTCGGTCCAGTGCTAAAGGTACATAGAAACAGTGAAAGTGCTTTAGGTCCGCTAAGAAATGCTTCACGTTTAATATATGCAGAGGCATATTGTATACTTTGGCACCTCATCGTAATGTCTTTTGGTGATGATAATATAGCTGAAGGCTCAAATGATCAAGGTTCGCAGTCCAGTAATTGCTACCTCCGCGCATCGCGCATCGCTTTAGCGTCAGTTCTCCACGATAAGCACACGAGAAATAAATGATGATCTAAAGATCCGGCTGAATACGCCTGCTTAAAAAGTGACACATATCAGTGGCAGCCAGTAGCTGCTCTTTGGACACGACTCGCCGTCAAAAACGCAAGGTAGACTTCTACCAAGAAGGCGAAGAAAAATCCTAGCATTGCGCCATTTAGGAAGCTCAACAAAATGTAAGGCAACGAAGGCTAACCGACTTGTTGCAGCAGCTCTGGGACAGCATTGACGGTGAGGCAATACATCGCCGTCTTTCAAAGATCTGCCGCTGCGTGAATGGCATGCCACCTCTCAATGTTCAACGACGGACGATTTGGAAATACGCTCACGTCGTGGCGTCGCCACCATGTCTCAGCTTGTTTCATCCGCTGTTGCCACCCGAGATGCTTTTCTAGAGATTAAGCAGCAGTAAATAATACAGCCTATAGTGTAGCAAAGAATAAATCTTTTACTTTCTTCGCTTCACCCAATCTAAAAGTCGTTTTTGAACTTGTACATATAAAATATACTTAAGTGATTTCATCTGCTACCGTGATTAACTCTATTTGGTCCTTACTGAACAGCGCTGGAGTTATTGCGATATTGTTCATGTACGTCGTACTCATTGATCGTTTTTATACTTCAGCCATTGCTGTAGTTGTTGTATAACACTGATTTATTGCTGCTTTCCTTGTCATGTGCATACGCTGTCTTTAATGCATGCATTCTTCTTCGTAAATCGCCCCGCAGTCTTCGCGCTCTGGGACACGAGTTCATAAGATGTCTCTCTCGTTTGGGTATCACCACTTAGCTAATAGGCAGTTTCGGAATAGGCTGCGCATGATATTTCGTGCGCACGCGATTTCCGCCTCTTAACGTGGGTACATGATAGGATAGCGTGCCAGGCATGCGCAGTGGTGACAAACTCTAACGCAAGGCTTCGCCTACTCTCTACTAAAACTCTATCGTAAACTTGAAACTTAAAATGCAGGCTCGCCCGATGACGAACAAAGGGAACGTTGTCGTGCATAAAACTACCATACGCAGTGAAAAGACGATCGAAAATATTAACGCATTGCCACGCTTCAAATTATGCAGCACGGGAGATGCCGGCACGAGATGCTGTCAACAGGGTCACAGCGGTCCATGCGGAAGCAGCCGACGAGGTACGTGAGAACGTTTAACGCCTGTGTAACTTCACGGATCGGCGGACAGGCGATGAGATCACGCGGAACGGTGAATCTCTCGCGGCGGCTAGTTTCAATCGAGCGAGTCAAACGAGGCATCGCGGGCCTCCAGGGTAGAAACCCCATAGCTTATCTCCAGGCTTTCAGAACGAGGACACGCTCGCGCAACGTCGTCAGCAGCAGAGCACACGCTCCGCGTGAGGCATTCGTTTGGCAACCACAGCTTCGTACATGCCGTGTGTAACTCGGTATCCTCATCGCAAGGGCCATAGTGCCTGCAGTCACATGGGACAACACATTGAAAGAAGCTGTTCAGTTGCGATTTTTATGGCAGCTGGAATTTAAGGCCGCCTACTTGCCCATGGTAACAGTGACGCCTATACCGTTGATGCTGCAGCTCCCGACGGAGTTTGTTGGATTCATAAGTTCACGCTGCCACGTACACTGGAAAATGTTGACTTGTGATGAGCGTTACCGCCAACTGGTTGCAATAACAATTAAAGTACAACTGCATTGCCAAATATTGTGTTCCAAAGCAATGTTGTCTCGTCGTTGTGGCTGTTTGGAATACGGTAGCTAAAAGTGCAGGTTATGAAGTAAGCCTTTATTGGGAGAACTCGCGTCAAGCTAAACAAAGAGCACCCACAGTTTAGCAATACTTCGTGGCACAGCTGTCGAACACTTAAACGTGATATCTCCGTGGAACGTGCCTGTTCCTTGCACATGCGTCATAGTTATAGGGGTTGGAAAACTTCTACCACTTCTCACATCGCAAGTATATTTTCGTTAGGTTAGATTCAGCAACAGCACCCCATGATCTCAGGTAATACTCCAGGATCTGCAGAATAGTACAAGCTAAGGTCTCCAACGCTAAGAACTCCGCGGCCCCGAATGCTCATGAAAGTCATTCGTCCAAGCTCCAGCTCACCAAGGACTTAGATGGAACGAGGAGGCTCATTCCGTCGCCCGAGGTCTCACCTACCGGTCGACCCCTGGAACCTCCCAAGTTACCGAACAAAGAAGCGAGTATATGCGCACATACCATGAAATCGTCGCACACTACAGGCTGAATCGGCAAGTATACCCGAGAGCGGACAACTCACTAAGTAAGAAAAACGAGGTTTTGTGGCGAAAGTTACAGACCGAGGTTTTTCGATGGTTCTCACACTGTAGAATCCTGGGAGGCCCTGCTCTGCAGCCCAGATCCCAACGTCCAGCGCGACATCATCAGTCAAGCCCTTGCTGCTGCCGCGTCCCAAGGGATTCCGGCCGACAGCTAGGGGCGACGGGCCATGCCTGAACAATAGACTGACTTTTTAATGAAGTTTTCTCTCTCTCTCTCTCTCCAGCAAGGAAAGGGCTTCGTGCGAAAGTTTATTTTGTTAAGTCAGTAATTAATGTCAAATCAAATGGCCGCAGAAGCAGGCAGAAAATGACGGAAGACTTCAACAGGCAATGCATGGTCTACATCCTTATACGTATCTACAGACTAAGAGGCTGACCCCCGCTTGGCTGCTTCTTTTTATGTTCATAACTGAAGCGTCAACGCGAGCGCCTGTGTGCTACGCTCACGTTATTTTTTGTGAGGCGCGACAGCCTCAAACTCCCGTAGGGGCAACAGAGGCCAGACCATCGCCGTGACCTTCCGGCATGCTCTCAAAGACCTCAGCGCACGTTTTGCGAGCTCGACTTGAAAGGACGTCCACTTCCTCACGAGTGCGAAAGCCCAGACAAGTGCTCCGAGAAAGGGCTCAGCCTATGGGCGTTTCAGGAAGCCGAATCGATGTCGTGGAAGTTATTACGCCAGTGACGGCGGTCTAATTGCAGGCAAGCCCTCGCCGTAGGCAATGTCGTCGTTAAGTGTTTATAGTGTCTTTGATGATAGCAATAGCTTTTTTGTGCATATAACGCAGTTCTTACAATTACAAAACACAGTACGTAAGGCCACATACATTTGAGCAGAGAAAGGAAGTCGCTTTTGCATATTACACGCTAACAGGAAAGGTTTCGGACGGAGCTTAACGACGGGGCTCGAAAACCAGCCCCACGGCAGCCGAATTTTTATGGGCGAGGCTGGGGGGGGGGAGCTCAAGATTCGTGTGACCCATTGGTACGCGTAAAAAGACCGGGTGGCCGATATAAATCGGGAGTCAACCGTTACGGTCGGGTTACATAATCATATCGTGCAGTCACGCGTCGTTCATATCGTGCCATATGGGTTCATATTATGACCATATCGCCTAATTGTAATCATATCCAGGTTTTGGTACGCAATACGCCGTAAACCACTCTATCGTGCACCGCAAAAAATTCTTCACGTAATGCTTGTTTTACATTTCGTCAAAAGCCTGCCTTCTCTAGCATATTGTGAGTAATCTACGATTTCTTCCTTTACCTCGCGACGAACCTAATGTCACTTTCGCGAACACCTCTCTTTACACTATTCGTTCGTGCCGCTATAAAAGGCAGGTCACCACTCCGGCATAGATCGTAATCGAAAGCACAACTTTCAGCCAGCCCCAAATGGCTAATTCTAAAAGAAAAGATTCGCTCGCTTAATAGCAAAAGTGCACCGACATCTGTCGCTTGATTTAAATTACGGCACATTTGACGGTATAATCTAGTTAATACTGTTACAGGAATGATGCACGCAGACTCAAAGGAGTACATGCATTTACGATCAGCTCGCGCATCCACTGTCGTCCTCCTCTTCGTCTGCTTTGCCGCGATGCCGCTGGCACGTTGCGATATAAATCAAACATATCCAAGTTAGGTAGCTGTCCTCACGGTCATTTGTCATAGGAACATTTCGCAAATATTCATACAATTCACGCGGACAAAGAAACGTACGCCTTCCCGAATGTTGCAAGCTCCTTCATACGAAGACTTCCTGAATGACAACCCGGCGTGGTTGTTGCAATAAAGGCTGGGATTTCCATATGTAGCAGGGCGCTTCATGATATTTCGTCTACGCACCGAAGTGTGTGCGACAGCCCGTGAACACATGATCCCACGTTTCTCCACTCAGTTCTGCAACAAAGTAAAACAACTTAAACCGCTTACCACTCTCGTAACAGCTCTTGCACCATATTGCTTTCCATATATTTCTTTTTTTATATGCGCTATATCACTAAAGATACAGTTCCTGCCTTGAAGAAGACAAGTACCCTTGCCCAAACGGCGGTCGACCACACAAAGACTGCTTATACATTTTTTCAACAAAGCGCATAGGTAACTCACTAAGGCCGTTTTAATGGTCGTTTAGAATGCTAACAAAAGTTCTTTATAATTTTTGATAATACAAGACCATGATAAAGAATGCATGAACTTCTTTGTCTTCAAATTGTTGTGCGTGTGCGTGTGTGTGTGTGTGTGTGTGTGTGTGTGTGTGTGTGTGTGTGTGTGCATGTGCGTGTGTGTGTGTGTGTGCGCGCGTGTGCGTGTGTGTGTGCGCGCGTGTGCGTGTGTGTGTGTGTGTGTGTGTGTGTGTGTGTGTGTGTGTGTGTGTGTGTGTGTGTGTGTGTGTGTGTGTGTGTGTGTGTGTGTGTGTGTGTGTGTGTGTGTGTGTTTCTAAACACGTGGCATTATAAGAGCAACCAAGAAGCTCGTAAGAAGCACATCTGCAAGGCATTGCAGTTCAGTGGTTCAAGAAAGTTACTTCAAACGATCCCAGTGACACTGAAGGTATTTGACGGTAAACATGCGCACATATGGCAACGGTCGCTGATCGTTTCATCTCCTTGCAAGTGTCCGCAATGTGGGTATTATCATGCAGCTCAGAATTCATTCTCCTTACAGCGCTCAATATAGCACGCCCTGAAGACTAATATTTTAAACGGCCTGAATTGTCGCTGGTTATGATTACGAATGCCAATAATACGCGTCCACTGAATTCCGATGAGGACGAAAACATTTCTACTGCTGCAAAGCGGCGGACAATGCAGTGAATACGGCAGTGTGCATGGTCCATAACAAGTAATTCTACCGGGTGTTCAAAATTAAGCTTTATGATTTTTTTAAAATTAGGCGCTCGAAGGCACGTGAGAACCACTTGTGCAAATAAGTTAAGCGGCCAGGGGGACAGAAAGTTAGATGATAATTATCGCTGTCAGCAGCCCAATTAACTAAAATTTAATAATTAACTTTTTACTGGCTGCGGTAAGTTGGCATGTTTATATTGAAAAAATGTAGGCAGTGGTGTTTGTACACAGTTTCAGTTGGAAGATTTTTTCTAGCACGCCTGTGTTCCGAGATATCCGGCTCCAAAGTTTAATTGTCTTTCGCACGATTACGCATGCAAGAGGGTGAGGGTCCGCGCAAAGCTCCTCCCTAAAGTGACGCATCTGTTGCGTGTGGTGTTTAGTGTGTGAAGAGGGTGGAAGCGTAGGCATAGGTGATAGCAATTACCCTTGCCCTCTTCGGCCGTCGAAATCAAAAATCGAAGAACGCTTGCAACCAGTGTCGTAACACGCAACTGCAGAGCCTCTAACGATAGTGGCAGATACCATGCCGAGATAATGGTGCGAGCGGAGAATCTGGATGCCAGTGCGCGTGCGTAATAATCACTAGAGAAGCATGCGTGGTCGTTGCCTGGGCTACGCGAATAGCGTGACTGCTGATGTCCGAGTACTGTAACTTTTATTGAAACAAGAGCAACAACTCCACCAATAATAACTGAAACAGTTTTATCCTTGCTAACGCATATTTCCTGCTGCTACATAAGCATATTTCGGTCATGCACAAATCTCATCGAAACTCTTCACCTCTCAAGACGTCAATGCCCCAAAAAGTGTTCAAAATGCCTGCCTTCGGCAGCAACGCAAAGCATGAACCGCTGTCGCGTCGACTCGATGACTCGGCGCAGTACTTCTGCAGGAATACTCGCACAGGCAGATGTTATCCTGTCCTTCATGTCATTAACATCGCTGGGCTCTGTTACGTAAACTCGATCTTTAACGTAGCCCCAAAGGAAAAAGTCGAGCGGAGAAAGGTCAGGTGATCTTGGTGGCCAAAACATCGCTCCTGCGCGCCCAATCCACTGTTGTGGAAAACGTCTGTCCAACCAGTTCTTCGCCCTGGTAGAAAAATGTGGTGGTGCTCCATCGTGCTGAAACCATACTTGGCGCAGGTCATTCAGGGAAAGACTGCAGACAAGATCATCAATGACAACACCTAATATTTCTTCTGTGTACATCTTTCCGTTCAAGTTGTCCTCAAAAAGTGAGGTCCGATGATCCTGTCCCCGAGTATGCCGCACCACACATTCACACTCCAGCGAACTTGATGCTTGTGCTGCCTCAGCCAGTGTGGGTTTTCTTGTGCCCAATAATGGGCGTTGTGAAGATTAACACTTCCATTTCGGCAAAACCGAGCTTCATCAGTCCAAATTATTCTGTGCAAAAAGTCATTTTTCTTGATCAGTTTTGATGAGGCCCCAATTGCAGAAGTCAACTCGCCTTTCAAAGTCCGCCTCATTTAGGTCCTGATGAAGGTAAACGTGATATGGATGGAACTTGTGCTTTCTTAAAACATTTGTGACTGTTCCGATGCTGCGACCGCACTGATCGGCAATCTGTCGGATGCTGAGCTCTGGCATCGAGGTTACGCACGCGACAACGTCGATTTCAAAGTCTTCATCGACGATTGCCTTCCTGGTCCGTCTCGGAAGGTGGACAGAGCCTGTTGTGCAGAAGCGTCGAAACAGGTTTGTGAAAGTGGGCCTTGTTGGAAGGGGACGGTGTGGGTGGCGAGACGCGTAAAGCTCCATTGCTAACGAAGCGTTGCCATTCATTTCAGCCATTGCAAGCACCACGTCTACTTTTACTTTGGTAGAATACCTCACGCCAGAAGCAGCCATATTAGCTCGAAAGGACTCCACGTGGATTTCCTTGGTAGACCTTCAATGCAGAGACGCTGTGCTCTAACCGGAGGCACCCTAGTGCAGGACGGTCCTGCTAACGCGTTCACAAGAAGATGTCTCAGTGTGATCTAAAGTCACGAAAAAACGTCGCGAAAAATGGTCTCCTGTTATCGCGTTCATCAGGATCATGCGTAAGGCTCATGGCGCACCGCGCTGTCACATTTTGATTTCGCCGGCCGAAGAGGGCAAGGGTAATTGCTATCACCTATGCCTACGCTTCCACCCTCTTCACACACTAAACACCACACGCAACAGATGCGTCACTTTAGGGAGGAGCTTTGCGCGGACCCTCACCCTCTTGCATGCGTAATCGTGCGAAAGACAATTAAACTTTGGAGCCGGATATCTCGGAACACAGGCGTGCTAGAAAAAATCTTCCAACTGAAACTGTGTACAAACACCACTGCCTACATTTTTTCAATATAAACATGCCAACTTACCGCAGCCAGTAAAAAGTTAATTATTAAATTTTAGTTAATTGGGCTGCTGACAGCGATAATTATCATCTAACTTTCTGTCCCCCTGGCCGCTTAACTTATTTGCACAAGTGGTTCTCACGTGCCTTCGAGCGCCTAATTTTAAAAAAATCATAAAGCTTAATTTTGAACACCCGGTATAGCGTCGAAGCATCACGTGACATTTATGTCGTCATACCAACAACCACGCTTTGACACATTGAAAAGAAACGGAATGAAGGCAAAGGATAATCTTAGGTTTACGATGTAAAAGTTGAACGTGCATGGCGGTGAAGGACAGAGACAGGCACCGTAACCCTGTCCTTGCCGCTCAAGGACGAGGACAAAATGAAGGGCACAGCGTTCGTGCCAGCCCTTTATTACCATACTGCTTCATCTTTCTCTCTGCAAACTTAACGCTACGTACTAATAAATAGCCCATCCTGATACATTGCTAAGATATGGAAGAGATGTTTTCGTCTCTGTAGCTATCACAAGCACGACCGCTTGTCAGCGCGCTGCAACGATACATAAAACATGTGAACTTGCTATTGACTTTTTTTGCATCAGCTGGTTAGATTACGCCGTGAACTCCAGCGGATAATGTTCACTATACCCTTTCGGTTGGATGATTTCATCACACAGACCGCACTTTAAAACGAAAGTGTGCTTCGCAGAAATCGAAACGCCTTTCATCGTTTTCTTTTTATGTCTAACATTCCCACATACGATGGGGAGGCAGTCTGGGCACGTAATTTGCTCTTTCACGCGAAAAGTCCCGTTCCTGTGCAACTGAGTTCTGTGCAATGCGGGGCAACAGCTACCGGCTTTCCTTTTAACGTTGAAGCGGCATCGTGCGTGCCAACTTGGAGCGTGGCCAGGACGAGAATCTCAGATGACTGTTGCTGTATCACGCGGTCTCTATCTTCTCTTTTGCCACCTCGCCTTGCCCGTTGCTTTCTGCGTACGCGTGAGCATATTGTCGATTTACGATGACAGCGGGACATTCGAGAAGCGCGCTCGTGGGAACGAGTCGACGTTATCTTGACTCTATGCAGCGACCTTTGCACGACAAGCGGTAGAGCTGTGTGGTCGTCTGAATAATTCAAGCGAGCGGTTTGTCTTTCTTTTATTAAGCGTTACGGTTTACTCGCACTCACGTGCACAGCTCTTGTTGATATCACTAGCATTCATTAGTAATACTGAAGAATTGGAACTGCTCGTGCGATTCGTTATTGCCAAACCGACTTAAACCAGCTCACTTTTTGGTGCGATATTTTGCAGTTTTGTTTTTGTGTCTCGTTTTCATTAAACCAATAATATGCGAGGAGGAGTAAACGACGCCAAATATAAACATCAACATATCCTAAACAACGGAGAAACCTAAATCAAAACAATGATTCATAGACACAAATCTTATTCATGCGACGATGGATCAATGTCATGCTAACCATCCAAGTAACTACAAAAGAGTTATAGTAACTGCGAAGTGTTGTACCACGACACCGTAGTACGACAGGTCAGGTGATACAGCAACAATGGCGTGAAATTGACAGCGGTGGCTGTGGCTTAACGCCTCGCGCCTCATAAGCATCCTGTCAACAGAAAGTATGCTGACTGAAAGCACCCAAGCAAGCATTCCGTCACCAAATCATAACAGGAGCACCAGCTGCCATTTGAATGCAGATCCAAACCATTTACTAGTAACGTAGGTTAGTCGTTTCATACTTAGAAAATAGTATACAAGTCAACGAGGACAGATAGATAGTTATAGTGTTGTGGGGCTGTCAGCGCCTTCATAGCTTTGCTCTGCTTCACGAATATTCATGAAGACAAGGACGTGCTGACCTTTCAGCTTGTGCATTTCGTTTGTACGTATGTGTGTGCGCATGTGTTCGTGTGTATGCGTGTCCGTGCATGAGTGAGTTTGTGTGCTGAAACGCCAGAGTGCATCATACATCCGGCATTATATACGCAGCACATGTCCACTACTGCCCGATGCAATCAACTTCGCCTATTACGTAGAGCCTGACTTCCGATTGACCGCCTTGGGTAGGCTTTTCTACACGAGCAGGATCATGACATGCTATTTCATTTCGTAAAATGACTGGGCTTACAGCCTCAGGAGTATCATTCGTTGCTGTTATTGTTATATTCTTACTGTAAAATATGTCTACATTTTTCGCTCATAAGTGTGTAAGCGCTGTGTAGCTCTAGGAAGCTGACTTGAGCCAGATTCCTCGCTGTCTTTCTTTTTGTTTGTTTGTGTATGCATCTTTCGTAACGACTATTGACAATAATATCCCAGCTTGCTGGCACAAAACGTTCTCCCCATACTTTCGAAGTCAGGTGCACCTATAACATTTTACTCGGCACTAACATAGGCCATAGCTTCTAGCTGAACAACTTTAGGGAAACGTTTGTGAAACAACGCAGACATTTCATTACGTTGGCTACTCCCGTTCTAATTGAGCGTCGCCATTCACACCCTCTGTTAATTGCAAGCTAACGACATCGAGGTGTACACAGACTGACTAGAACAAGTGATCATTTATATATATCTGCTGTACCAAGGCCTAGATTACTGCAAACAGTTGATTTCACACTTTTGTTTTGGTTTGCTCCTTGTGTAGTAGCCACAAAACGTTCGCACACACGTGTGGCTAGTCTCTCAACAAAACATTCCTTTTAGGGCGAACCTCTTTAAGTCGTGGGTCGTGCGTCCTCGGTGTATGTATAGTAGTAGGTAGCCACCAAGGAGGTTATACTATAACCTCCTTGGTAGCCCCCTCTCGTTCAGTCCTTGGAATTTCCGCTGTATGGCGGTACTTGTATATGATGAATATATGATGAAAACATGAGAGATGGCGGTACTTGGAGTGTTCACTAGACAGACAGACAGACAGACAGACAGACAGACAGACAGACAGACAGACAGACAGACAGACAGACAGACAGACGGACGGGCGGGCGGGCGGGCGGGCGGGCAGGCAGGCAGGCAGGCAGGCAGGCAGGCAGGCGGATGGACGGACGGATGGACGCATGGACGAAAGCATGGATGGAAAGACAAGCAGACAGACAGACAGACGGATGGACAGACAGACAGACGCACGGACGGACGGACGCGGCCAGCGGATGGTCGATTCGCGGTTTACCAATAAAACCCTCGGAAGCTTCGCCCCGCTCTTCATGATTCCCTACGTAGATATGCTGTGATTTTTTTTAATCAAAGTAGGTGCCAGCAGAACAGCAAAAAAATGCGTTTATTATGCGATTTTGGCAGAGTGACCGGTAGCACGCCCACATAGCAACGAAAGCTTTCTCGCACTGCCCCCTGACCTTTTTTTTTTTTTTTTTGTCACCACTCCGTTGCTTTACTACGATCGATACGTACCAGGTACGAACTCTCCGAAAAACCAAAACAAACAAAACACACCGTTCCTAAAACCAGAATATGCTTACTACACTGACTGGTCACCAAGCCTAACAGAACTGACAAGGAAAGTAGTTGCGAACTCTTCGATGTTATCGTCATGCATTCATTTGCTGTTTTGCAAACCTAAAACGTAATGATAACAGAGCGCGATCCGTTTGAATAATGTATGACGTACCTTGCAAGCACTTAACGACTGCAATATCCATCGCCACCAAGTGGAATCATGCCTAGCGTATTATTAGAACGTGGCTCGTTGCTATTCCCGTACGCGTAGACTCCGCTACCATAACATTTGCTGTGGCTGGTTCACAGGGGGGCTGTCACGGCTATTTTGCAGGCGCGTTAGTCTGTAGGGGTATGGTCACGAAACATGCACTTATGCACCGGGTTAAGGGAATTGGAAGACGCCATAGCGCGACGCTCGCGATGCACTTTCCTGGTAGGTGGAACCGGTCTCCTGCTCATTTGCGCAATTCCTGCGCCCACGCTTCACTAAGGGTGCGATCTTTCCAACTGCAACAATGTATACAGAGACGAATAGATGTAGCCTAACGTACTGATTGCGGCGATTACTACTTGCGCACGCACCCACAAACACGCAGAGAAAGAATGCACTATTGTTGATTTCTGTGGCCGAATATGCATGCTACGCATCTTCAATCTGCACATTGGTACGCTGCAAGTCGAATCAAGACCACAGTTAATACAAATATATATATATATATATATAGGCATAGGTATGGGATATGGCACAACGGGAGCGTTGTCAACAAGGATAAATATATTTATTTCCCAACAGTTTCGGGAGGGGTCCTCCCTTCATCAGGGAATGAGTTATACTGACATGAATTTCCAAACTTCGTTGCTGCCGCGTCCCTCTCGCCTTGAAACATGTTTGCGAGAGTGAAAAAAGAGGGGGGAGGGGAGAAAAAAAGAAAAACAAAGAAAGTAAAAAAAGAGGAAGAACCACTGTCAACACTGAGAACGAAACCAACTGTCCGTGTACGTCCACATCCGGTTCTTATCACGTGCTGTTCAGTTCTCGACGTGTGTCGGGCCACCCAAGATTGTCGCCGCGGTACCGGGAGGGTCCGTGACGGCGTGCGTAAAGAAACGTATGTGGACGTACACGGACAGTTGGTTTCGTTCTCAGTGTTGACAGTGGTTCTTCCTCTTTTTTTACTTTCTTTCTTTTTTCTTTTTTTCTCCCCTTCCTTTTCTTTCACTCTCGCAAACATGTTTCAAGGCGAGAGGGACGCGGCAGCAACGAAGTTTGGAAATTCATGTCAGTATAACTCATCGCCTGATGAAGGGAGGACCCCTCCCGAAACTGTTGGGAAATAAATATATTTATCCTTGTTGACAACGCTTCCGTTGTGCCATATCCCATACCTTCACAAAGACTAACTATATATATATATATATATATATAATATATATATATATATATATAATATATATATATATATATATATATATATATATATTATATATATATATATATATATATATATATATATATATATATACTCCTAAAATTCAATGTCTGCTGTACAGAATGTACAGCGCCAGAATGAAAATGTCATGCAAAAGTACCCATGGTCTATTATGCATCCACCTAAGACGACTCAAACATGAAGGTCATCTTCTTTTTTTGTTCAATCGATGTATTAATCTTGTCCCGCCCCTCCACGAAAAATTGCTGCACCATTGTAAAATACTGTCAGACGTAGTGGTCCTGCTTTACTCTTGTTCATCTAATAATTTACTGTTTCTTTTATCTGTTGCTTGTCCCATTCATTGCCCCCCCCCCCCATTTAATGCTTTCTGGGCCTTTAGGGCATTCAACTGAAAAACATATAAAAATTGAAGCACATCTACGCAGATAATGCTGATGATGGGACAAAGCAGTGCAAATTGAATCATGAATTGTGTCCTTATATTTCGTCATTTTGTTCTTGCTGACCTTTTGCTCCGTTGTTCACTTTGATTGGTGGGTGGTTAAATTTTACTGCGTCAAGGCCTTCTACTTTTCTAAATCATGTGAGCGCTACGTACATGTGCTCCAAAAGCAAAAAGGAGCATGTGAGCTGTGACCATCCTACGCGAAAGTGAATGCCAGCGCGCTCCACCAGAAAAGTTATTGCAGAATATGGCGCCACGATTTCCGTTTAAAAATAAAGAACCATTTCTCTGACAGTGCTCGCTGGCATGCACTTTCGCTATCTCGGTCACAGCAAGCGTGTGGTGTGAAAAACTTCATTCTGGTCCTGGGTATCAGTCCAAGACTGATGCTGGCTGCTCCCATGTCGAGACATAGAGGCCAAGCACCTCTGCCGCCACATGGGCTTTCTGGGTATCTCGACGTGGTTCGCCAGCACGTCACCGTGTAGCATCCACTGCCACCACCGTTCACTGTGAGAAGTATCACCGGCCAACGTCGAGTAGCGCCAAAGCATATGGTCTAAATCGAGCAAGCCCCACACCACAAGTGACCGAAATGCCGCACTACGGGTGGATTTTATCTTGAAGACCGGGATAGGGTACGTGTACGTCTGCACAAGTCTTCATGTAACTGCTTGTGAACTCTTAGGTCTAAAATGTGGCAAGTGGAATGTCCTGCGCCCTAAGTAATAATGCTAGTTCATCTCGTTTTGAGTTAACAGCTTCTCCCTAAACTCGGGAACAGGGATTCAGCCATCTCGGCGAGTGCACGGCACACTAATCCTCATTCCTGCCTGTGAGCCACCTCGTTGAGGTTACGTAGGGCTGCACTGCTCTGCACTGACCACATGTGCACCGAAACCAAGTAACTCTATACGAAGCGATGTGCTGACCCTGCATGCAGTAGTCTGTAAGCCAGTTCTGCAACAACTTCTCTCGAGAAGGCTTTAATCCCATAGCAAGAATCACTTGGGACTAAATCTCCACCCGAATTGAGGAGTGCTACAGCAATAGCCACCTCTGCGACCCCCAGATCCTTGGTATAAACGGAAGCGGCATTTCGAACAGCGAGGCGAGCCTCGACGACAACGCCCGGACACTGCGCGACTCAATGGGTGTTTCGCCCAGAAAACGTAGCTGAATGTGGCCTCCGAGATCGGAGACACCTTTGATTGGCTACTATTCCCTGCGCAAACGTCATCAAGTGACGTAACGTCACAAACGTGGTGACATGAGGCACCGCATCATTTGGTATTTTTCAGTTGTATTTTTTTCATTACTTGTGTTGTTGCCGGCGATCAATTTTAGCGCTTAATGAAGCATGTAACGCTTTATTTGTAAACAAAAATATATTACTTAAATGTTTTTAATTGTCTCATGAAAATAAGTTGGGGGGTATATCGCTCTTCCTAGCCACAGCGCTTGTATGTGTGTTGTTTTTGGAATAAGCCATTGTAATAACAAGAAAAACTAAACGAAAAAGTCGCTGTCTGTTTACCTAATCAGCGAATCCTTCGTGTTATATTTGTTCCCGTAAACATCTTTGATCGCTCAGTGCGTTACTTCAAAAAGCTGCAATTTTTTGGCACTTTATATAGCCCACCTCGGTGGTACACTGGCCGGCAGCTAACCCGAACGGTCGCGTTTCTCAACCAGCCCCCTACGATATAGGCGAAATGTGCTGTGCACGTGCGTGTACATGGCATGGCGCCTTTAGTTACAGAGCCCTTCACAACGAGGTGACTCATAATCATATCATAGTTTCGACACTGAAAACCCCAGATATATTGTTATTATCACAGCACTTTTCTCCCTATACCCCACTCATTCGAAAGGTAAACCACTTCCGAATGCAAGAGCAAACAAAACTGCAACAGAACGCAGTAGATTTTCCGTTTCATTACAGCTGGCAAATCACTTCTTTTGTGCGGAATAGGGCGTAATTCGCGGTCGATATCTATCACATGTTTTGTTTTTGTTAGTTTGTTCCCGTCCAAGTGCCACTGCCTGCCGGTATTGCGGGTGTCCCTGCGACCGAACTCCGTTAAGAGCCTTAGACCAGACTTTCCGGGTGTCATTAAGCGCGAGGACCGGAAGCCTGTAAACTCCCGAAGTGAAACGGGTGACAGCGACCTGTAGCAGTCCACGCGAGATGGAATCTCAGTCGCAAAATGCGGAAAACTAGAGACTAATTGGGCTGGCGTTCCGCTGACACAAGCTCGTTTCGTTGGCATATCAATTGCCGCTCACGTAGCGCAAGAAAAGTCGTGAGAAAAAACAAAGCAAGGAAAACGACGGCCGTTGACAGCGTTTCTCCAATAGCCCACTGAATAAATAGCCACTTCGCTCTCCCACACACGTGCGATGCCACAACACACACAACGGTTGTTTGGTGAGACTTATAGGCACCCGACAGTGGACCAGAGGGCGCGACGAAGCTCTTTGGGCCGCCTCAGCATTGTTGGTACCGACCGCCAGGGATACTAAGAAAATGGAACGCTCGCTCCACACATGCCCTTTTTGACACGTTTTGAAGAACGCTTCCTGGGCACCTACATATTCAGCCATGACCATCTTGCTCACAAATTAAAAAAAAAAAAAATTGGCAGCATATCCACGAAGTGAATGATGGAGAGTGGGGCGAAGCATTCGTCCGTTCATTCGTTCTTGCTTCCGTCCGTTCATGCGTCCGTCTGTGTCACCGTCCATGCGTCCATCCGCCCGTCCGTGCGTGCGTCTCTTCGTGCGTCCGTCCCTGCGTTCGTCCGTGCATCCGCCCCTGCGTCCGTTCATGCGTCTATCCATGTATCTGTCTGTGTGTCCGTTCGTCCATCTATTCAACACTCCAAGTCCCACCATCTCGCATCTTTTTATCATATATTCCCCATATAGAAGCACCGTCATCTAGCCGACATTCCAAGGACTAAACGAGAGGTGGCACACGCACACTTTCTTACGGCTTGCGCATCGGGTCTACTTCCCACCTTTAACTATCTTGAGTTCATGGTATATACTAGATCACTGTGTTCATGGCACTGCGGCCCAACGCTCGCTAAACCTTTCTAAAACCAAGGAGGTTACGCCCAGCGAGTATAACGTAGCAACCCTTTCTTGTCAGATAGTGCTCAATGTACATGCCAATGGCTGCTAATGGGGATCGCAGCGTGCGCGTTAACTAAATGTCGAATGCTCCTGTCTCTTATTCCCTATCAGCAGCCATTGGCATGTACATTGAGCACCATTTTTTATTGTTCAACAACGCACAAAAGAAATCTCTCACCGGCCCCACCTCGGAGGTCAAAAATGTTATACTTGTTACATACTACAACGGCTACGAGGGACGAACGGGTGCCGCTATAAGAAGCTTCGCCTCTAAAAAGAAAATAATATGCACGTGCAAAGCTTGGTTTTGCTGCGTCTACTCGATAGGCTACGCATTGGAAGACTCGGTTTTGCTGCGCCTACTAGGCTCTGTGTTCTGGCGCTACCATCAGATCACGTAAATTGCATTGCCGGGTGCCTATAGGCACCCGGCAATGCTATAACTGCCCAGAATACCGTAACTGCCCAGAATAAAAATAGTCACCGGCAATGCAATAACTGCCCAGAATACCATAACTGCCCAGAATAAAATGATCAAAAAGCGTGAAGAAATATGAAGGCAACAAAAAAAATGGGAGGGGGGGGGTGGCGCTAACTTGAGCAATCTACATTCTGCTGATAACAATGCCGAAATTTCGCATGACGTTAAATAGATTAGTAGTAAGGCAATGTGGCAATTCCATGAATTGCCACTTCTGAAGCGTGTCGTGCATTCCGCGTGCCCTGTAGCCGGGCTCCTACATCGCCCTTCATTCTGGACACGTTGTGCTAACCAGCAGTGACGCTGAAAAAGTCTGCGCGTTGCACGTGTTTCAATGTATATGTCACATACTGAACAAAAAAAAAGTAACATCGAACATTCTGTCTTTCGTATGTGTCTCTGCCCCAGTGGCAATAGGCTTTTAAGAGTGATATTCATTGAAGGGCGTTTTATAGTTAGCTCTAAATGTCTTAAGACATAGAATTGGTGTAACGAATAACGAGTGCACGTACCCACAGTAGTTGTGCTCAACCTGACTGTGCCGCCAAGATTTTATTTAGGGGGCGTGGTAGAAGCTGGGCCAGCATGTGATATAATAATTGCCTTGCCTAATTTGACACTAGTTAAGTATTCCACTGAGAAAACGCGTATCCGGTAAGCGGGAGCGGGTGAGGTGGGGGGGACGTCTCGTGCTTTCACGTTGCTTTAGGCCAGGTAATTCATATGTAGTCTATTGTGCACAAGCGTTTCGAGGCGGTGGGAGTGCGGAGGGGCACAGGAGTGTGCACGTGGGGGGGGGGGGCATCCCTTCCCTTAAATCCCTTGAGATGGAGGGAGGACGCAAAGGCTGTTACACACGGTGACCTAATATGGACGGGGGCGCTGCGACGAACATTTCCACCCTCCCTGAAGTAGAACCCTGCGTACGCCTATGCGGAGGGGGGGGGGGGGGGGGCACGCACTTGTTGCGCCAACCCTGTGCTGTGATTATACCTACCTATATTATCAGCGAGGGGCCTAGCTTGGAATGACAGTTTTATAAAGAGACCTATTGCGTTACAGGCACCTTTGATTGTATTACAATTAGGATTTCTAACAGTTGCTGGAAAATATTAGCAGGCAGAATAGCCCCTTACGGAATGCCACAAATATTTGCTAGCTTTCCGGTGTGACGGCGTATGACGCCAGTGTTCTGAAAATATTTGTTATGACAATTGCCCGCCCTCGGAACGAACTAATGATATCACAAGCATTCACATCTATATGGTGTAACAATGACAACCAAAAACTATGTTCTAGTGTCTTTTCGCCACCGTCGACACAACAAGCAGTGTCATTGCCATTCTCATTCGACAACAACAACAACAACAAAAAAAAAATAGAGGCAAGGACATTCGTAGACAGGGTCGACAAGGCAAAGTGAGGTGTAATTGAACGCAGCGGAAAACGTGGCAACTG
Organism: Rhipicephalus microplus; assembly: GCF_013339725.1. Taxonomy (NCBI): domain Eukaryota; kingdom Metazoa; phylum Arthropoda; class Arachnida; order Ixodida; family Ixodidae; genus Rhipicephalus; species Rhipicephalus microplus. Next base: position 83,449,854 of record NC_051171.1, read on the forward strand.
ATATATTCACATTTCACAAGTCAAGTATCAGAAAAGTCAACAACGCGTGATGTTCGACTTTTGTGTGAACACTGCTGCTCAGTGGGAGCACCAAGAAAACCAATGCGCAGTTACACAGAAGAAAAGAACAGGACGACGCTTCGATGGCGTGTTTGTTTTCAAGATGGAAGCATACGAACTCTACCCGCTTAATGTGATGCCACGTGTAACGAGGGCCTTCCCACTAACGACCAGGCTTCGCCATAGCAGCGTGACATTGTTGCTGATCGTTGTCGCAGGATACGGCGCCAATGTTTTTTTTGGAGTACAGAGAAACGATGAATGATTCATGTCCATTCGATATGTCACACCCCTCAATTTGCAATTTATCAGGTTCCTCTTTCTCTCAGAATATATCTTTCGCCGCGTCACCGCGTACTCAACAGTGCAAGGCCGCCTTCTGAAGGCCACTACCGGGGAGAGCCACGAGACATACAAGCTCAATGTCACTTTTTTTTTTTACGAGCAAAATAATTACAGTAGTCAGCAGGTGACTGGCACCACGTGGAATATTCATATTGCGGGTATCTTCCGGTTGCATACACGTGCTTTTCAACGTATACTTATTCAGATAAAGAAAGATAAAAGTAACTTGTACGCTTGTTTCGTTATTACCATGCTACACCACATATCATGTGCGCATATGCAACGCCTATTGATAGGACAAATCATGATTCGCCACTTGATATGCGCCCTAAGATGCACTGTGAATCAGTATCCTAAGTTTGTAGCGTATTCATGTGCAATCGAAAAAAAAAAGATGTGTTGTGTCTAACAATTTTCCGTGCTACTCAAAAACTTAAGCCTCTCCAGATTACACTGTAAAAGGTTTTCACTTTACTATAACATGTTCGAAAAAAAAAATACGGGCTGTAACGCGTCGCCCATTTAGACAAGGCACGCAGTCACAATAGCTAGATACGCGAGGAATATTGCTAGGAAAAATAAAGATTCCAAAAAGCCTGATTCATTCCATATCCTTAGTGAAAATATCAACCGACGGCAGAGAGCGTTATTGAACAAAAAATTTGTGACTCTGCGCCGACTTCTCTTTTGGTGTTCCAGCGAAGGTGCTGTACGCTACTTCCAAAAACTTCGGCGGGCAGGGTAAAACTGTGGTGCTGATACCACACCAGCAGTTTTATCAAAATACCTTGCTCTTGTCTGGTTAACCTCCCTGTCCTTCTCATTTATTCCTCCTCCTCCTCCTCCTTGCTTTGTGCTTAAGTTAAGGCAAGCTGTCAAACGCCATCTGAAGTGCACGAATATTTTATTATATCAGCCTATATCAATTCAAATCGAACCGAGTCTTTATAATCACACTCCAATGTGTCATCGAGCGTTGAACATGTCCGGCATACGTGCGCAGCCAAGTCTTAACTCTCATCCACAGCAGATAAGTTCGCGAGCGTCTCCAAAGGGACCAACGTGGTTTCCTAGATACGGAGAATTAAGGCGCGCTGTTACGAGCGACAGTCCCGTCGTCAATACCGTGGCAACCGTAGTTCGTCCTTCCGATTAGTACAGCGACTAACCACTGCTAATTTGGCTCAATGACACATCTAATCTCCCATGAGATTGACAGAATTATGAGGTATTCGTAATTAACGCAAAAAGGCAGCATACAAATGGAGCTTTTCTAATTGCTGTAATCCCTTTAGCATTTTGTCATTTAGTCGCTTCTGCACTCGCGCGGAACAAGTGAGAAAAAAAAAAGTGCAAGCCTCTGAGATGATGAAGATAATAGGGCCGGATGGATCTTATGGCGGGAAGTATGAAATCGCACGGTCTTCTATAGGCCAAATGATAAAACCACGTTCGCGTGCGTTCCGGCGTGAGCGTCTAGTGTCATCTCGAGATGCGGCCACTCTCACCTGCTTCTGTCTTGGGCAGCAGAAGCGCCACGGCACCGACTAGCAGCAGCCCGACGATGACGTTCGCCCTCGGAGAAGACATGGCTGCTCCCCAGCTCATCGCGCACTCCACAAGTACCGACTGAGGGCGAAGAGTTCGCGTCGCACCGTCGCCGAGCCTTTATAAAAGTTCCTCTCTGCGACCTCACCCGTAGAGCAAGCATTCTCTCCCAGCTGGGAGCTCCACCGCCGCCGGTCCGGCAAGGTCGTCAGGCCCTGGGGCGCCGGCTGAGAGAGCGGTGCTGGCGAAAGCACGGCTGCTGCCTGCCCTGCTTGAACGAGCCGGTCACGCTCCTTCGGTGTGCCGCTCAGCCACTGCGCTGAAAGTGTTGGCTGGCCTGCGCAGACCAGCCGGCGGCCCTGTCGAGCACTGCAGAAGAGTCTATGGCCGCGAACCGGCTTGACCCTCTCGATCGAGCCAGCATGTGTCCGGGCGTGTTCGCTTCAAGGGACGCGCTGCTTCCGTTTTGAGCAGCAGCAGCCTGCATGTCTTAGCAAAGTATGCCCTATCGTGAAACTGTCGCCAGGGCTCCATTGTTAAAATGCTGTGTTCATGTATTTCGCATTAAATATCATATATTCTTAACAGATACCACCCTAATAACAGTTACACAGTTTCTTTCTTCATTGTAGGTAGCAAGAAACTTTAACAAGGACAGAGGCAAACAGGTTTGTCTTATGTCACCTTTGTACTTACTAAAATTTCGCGCAACCGACAATAACGAATCATTAACAACTACCCCAATGAAATAGTTTGACAAGTCACACGCTCTCGAAGCAATTCATCTTCTGCTGTCTTCCATGACCGATCGGTTCACAATGATCTCCGTTGCCAATAGCTTGGTGACACTGCCAGCTCTCTGTTGGGCTGCTATTGATGCTTGCGTGCATTATGGCATCTTTCTTTGTGAGAGGCCACAGGCCCATTTACACCAATTGTACAAAAATTATGACTTCGATTGCGAGCTGTTTTCTCTCAATATGTGGGGTGTCCCAGCAGACGTCGCTAGTGTATTTGTTTTAGTTCTTTCTGGTGTAACACCCTAAATTCCTACGGCACAAATAAACAGAATTAACGGCGAAGCTGGTGGCAAAGTCAGCCCCATACATTGACATTACAGATGGAGAGCACCGAGACCAAAATTTGCCCCTTTCCATGAAGGGGAAACTTGCGCATGCGTATGTTGAAAGTAATGAAGCGTATACGTCAGGATTCACTACAATAGGTCCCTTTAGAAAACCGCACATGTTTTTTTTACATGTATCTTACCACCGGGCGTTGAAAAGTAAGGGGAATTCCCGTGTTGCACCCGAAGACTGCGCCCGTGGCGCTCCACATGTTATAGGAACCGAGAAATGTCACCCAAGGAAACACAACATTAGGAGCGCACTTGCCTACAAATGTGTGCAGGCCCTCTGAGAATGAGTGGATGCAGCAAATAGCCCCCGCTGTCGTCGGATTTTCCAAATGTCGCGCGGTTGTGCAACGGCACGCCGTCTAGATAGGACCGCATACGGAAAGAACCGAGTCGCATGGTCAACACCGAAACACCGTAATCAGCTCGACATCGCCGTCTTTCTGCGATTTCATACAAGCATGTTTTTTCGATTTTTCCGCGAAGACACGTGGCTTCTGCCAACGGGTCCCGTTGGAAGAGCTATACGCAGAAAAACAAGATCGCCGCGGTGTTAAACGAGAAGTGCCCATAGACAAGTGTTCGGCCACGTGCCGTCTTACTGCACATCTGCGCAGCATTAATACAACGTTCATTGCGACGGACAGTTTGAGGTCACTGAAGGGGCGTATACATACGTTAAGTGCTACATTAAAAGGCGGTTAAGCAGCTGTAATCTAAGGCTCTGTGAAGCACAGTGTAAATCTCAATACCATTTACCTGCGGTGTTTCCAATAATGCATTATCGCGATAGTGTCAGTGGGCACGTTTCGCAGAAATTCTGGTGTGGGTGTCGTAGGTTGTGAGCGAAAAATCCAGCGTCTTTGAAGACGAGAAAAATCGGGAAACGTGCAAATAAAGTAAGCAATAAAAATCTGCGGTAATAGTGAGAATCGAAATCAGGCAGACCAGGCTTGCAGTGACGCAAGCACGTGTTTTATCATACAGCTACACCACTTCCTGAAACAGCTTCTCGAAAGCTCCTCGTCAATCGGAACTTGAAACGGTCCCGTCGCAATGTTGTCATTTTGTCACTACATTGTTTTTGTCGTTCTAATAATGTCGTTTATTTCGAACAAGTTTGCACAGCAACAAAAGAACAGTGTGCGAAATTTAATGGGTGAGTAGGGCACATTCAGGTTATGAAATTTTTCAGTAATTAGGTAAATTAGTGCTAGTATCCCTGCACGTCTCCAGTACATAGGGATCAGGCACAGAATGAATGATAACTATTGAGCGATACGGAAAAAAATAAAAAGAGATGGAATTGCAGCGATGTCAAAGCAGATGCATATAGCGATGAAGTTTCATAAGGTCGACTGCTGGGCTAGTGGACTATACGCTACTTCACCACACAGTGTAACGAAGATCCACAGCAGTGTGGCCGGTATTAAATTATAAAGCAACCAAAGGCAGTAATCAGTTATTAAACAGGGGATTAAATATCGAAGCTTCTTTTTGTTTCTCTAAATAGAACTAAGGTAGCACTATTCTTTATTCTTTATTCATGAATTACCTCACAGCACCCGAGGGCGTTATAGTGGGGGGGGGGGGGGGGTTACATCAAAGAATGACGTACATCATCGTACGCACACAAAATGCATCAATAACTGAAGTACACTTTTGTTCGCACACATAATGCAGTCATTTTCACACATAAATACATCTTCGTTCAGCTTGCAGCACGGGATTACAGCAGTGAATAAAATACATCTTCGTTCGCACTATGTACTTGCTTTTCAGTTAGCTCATTCCACTGTTTAATTGTTCTCAGAAAAATTAATTTGCATACATGTTCATTTTAGCTTGTTATTCCAGGATCTTGCAACTATGATCAAAACGTTTCGATATGTAATTAGGTTTGTGTGGGTAAATGTCTCTATTCATTTCAGTTTTTACTATTGTAAATCAAATAAGTAAACTTCAATCTCTGGTTATGGCGGTGGTCAGGAAGACACTCCTATCCTGACTCAGCCTTTATTGCAGTGCAGCTCTCCCACTTTCCGTACCGTCCCAAGACGAACCTAGCAGCACGATTCAAATATTATTCAAGAGCAACAATAAACGTTACCTCGGCAGGGTCCCACACGACACAACCGTATCCCAAGATAGTTATAATACAAGTAGTGTATGCGATGCGTTTTAAATTCACATGTGAACATCGCAGGTTTCTTTGAATAAAATTTAAGGCCTTACCAGCTTTCGCTATTAGAGTGTCCACCTGAGGCCTCCATGAACACTCAGATGATTGTAGCACACCTTACTAATTGGACTATGGACCATAATGATGACTATTATTAATTTGACTAATTTGACTAACATTGACTCCTTAATAAGTTTTCATCACTTGTGATACTTTCTTCCAGACGCTGAGGCGTCGAATGATTGTACGAGCGGCTTAGAACAATTTTAGCAAACAAAAAGTCTGGAAATTATTCCGTTGGCTTAGCATACCTACACAGTGCATCTGTTATAGTTATATGGTGCAACAATTCTTGTTACGTTTTTCTACAAATACATGTCATGGCATAATTGCTCCAGTCCGCTCCTTTACTGAGAAGTTACGCCTATCACTAAATGCTTGCCTAAAATTCTATCTACATTTAATTATGTTGAAACATTTTCACATGTGAGCATACAGCACCATCCTATAGCTGCAGCTCGAGCTATGTAATCAAAACAAGCAGCGTTTTTTTTTTTTTTTGATGTGACTGACGAGTTCGCCTTTCGATAACATTTTAAACAACCTTTACTGCAGCCTATCCATTGTGCTGTTTCCTTGAAATTGCTAGTTACCGAGTCTAATCTTATACACTCTTTCAAAATGTTACCGTAATCTGTAATTTGAGGATGGCGGATGATGTACTTACGGCGTAATTGTTGCGACTGAACGCCTAGCGTTGACGAAGTTACTTAAAGAACTGTACCGGCAGAAAAGTTGCCTTATCGAAAGCTTTGCGGGTAATTGGCAATTATATGAAGACATGGTTGCCCAACTCGTCGAAGCAGCTCGTATACACGAAGAAAGAAAAAAATTGTAAAGGCTGTTTCACAACTATATTTTTCATCGCTTGTTTATTTGAAATGTTGGTGTCGTGCACGGATGATTTCCCGTAATATATGAAGTGTTTCGGCAGGGCCACGGCCGCTGAAAAGTTCATTGCTTTCCACCTCTCTAGTTCAGGTACAGCACCAAGATTTCAAAACAGGGGAACTGCGTCACGCGGTGAAAACCTTAGCGCGCATTGTAACTAGTAAAGTGCTGTATGCCGCTAGTCGCTTTTAGCAGCAAAGCTCCTTAAGCTGTCAGGAAATTGTGACCGGTAGTAATAAAATGTGGCCCCGTATCTGCATGTAATCTGCAAGTTTCGCCGAAAGACGATAGTCTTGCGTGTGGAGAGAGTGAACAAAACATTTATATGATGTTCAGCGCAAGAAAATCGGTGACTTGTATTCTGGAGATGCTGCGTTCAGAGTGACCTCGAGCGTGCAGCGGAAGGCGAACGAGCGCATCAAGTCACGTCACGCGTGAGACATGAAGGCCATTGGCAGTCTTCTTGGAAAACAAAACGCGCGGCTCTGTGACAGGTGTGCGTGCCCCGTCTCAGAGGTGATATGGTGTAGAACGCAAGGCGGCGGACAGGTGCCACTACCAGTCTCATCTTAGCAAAGCGTTGGAAACACTCGCCTTTTTCGGGCAAGCGTTGCATGATCAGCGCAGCGTGATAAGCGCTACGGTCCCTTAAAATTATATTATGTATGCCTTTTCTAGTAAAAGACGCACATGCAGAATATATACGTGTTGTTATAGTGCCCCAAACATGCGCAATAATTGCGTTCTAATTAACAATTGCATGAGTATAAATGCTAAACCTTGAGCAACATTAGTGGGTGCTACTGATTGGGTCGGCCGTTTCAAGTACCTATTGCCGTTAAAAGTGAACAAACAAGCAAGTGTACAGACAGACACACAGACAGACAGACAGACAGACAGACCAAAATTTTTACCTCCAAGGTCCCCATGAAAGCGTATCGTCTTTAAAAAAAGTGTCACCATCACGAACCGGTATGCGCTCTCTTCATTCTCTGCGAGTAAAGCTGTTTAAGCTACAGGTAACCTGTGCTCCGTCGTGCATAACTCATATGGTGCGAAGGCGCCATAGAATCTCGGCAGCCCCCACTTCCGTGTACAGTAGACACGAGGGTCAAACTAAAGGAAACACGTGAAGGAGGAAGAGAGAAAAATGAAAGAGACAGAAAATATATAAAAAGAAAGAAAAAAATATCAAGAAAGCAGATAATAAAATTAGGAAAATAACAAAAATTAATACATAACTACACCGAACTACAGAAAAACATAAAGATAGGAAGAGAGAGGAAAAATGCAAAACAGGAACAAGAAACAGAGAAAGGAATAGATACAAAGAAAGATGACGCGATAAATAGAGAGAGACAGAGAAAAGAAAAAAATCTTGAAAGAGCGAGAATTGATTGATTTGTGGGGTTTAACGTCCCAAAACCACCATATGATTATGAGAGACGCCATAGTGGAGGGCTCCAGAGATTTCGACCACCTGGGATTCTTTAACGTGCACCCAAATCTGAGCACACGGGCCTACAACATTTCCGCCTCCATGAAAGAGCGAGAAAGAGAAAGCAACAAATAGACTGAGAAAAAAGTGGGGGGGGGGGGGGGGGGGGGGGGGGGAGCAAGTACAACAAAGCGATACTGTTATGGTCGGACAGGGGGCACACCGTGGAACGCCTTTATTCTCGAGGCCCGCACCGGCAGCCTCAGTAGAAGAAATACAGAAAAGTGTGTTCTTCGTTTACCATGTAATTTGCATATGTAAACATATCTTTTTGTAGCAATTTTTGGTGTGTCTGTGGATGTTGAGTTGCGTGCACATATGTAAGCATATCTTTTTGTAAACATTTTCGGCATGTCTGTGCATGTTGTTTCCATCGCGATGTTCTGTTGGATTGTAATTGATGTTCGCTGTTCGTGAGAATAAATTTTTCTAAACACAATAACCGAATACTATACAAAACACAATAACCAAATGGATGGTATATACGCGCACGCTATCTCTTGGAGCATGCGCAGCCATGGAGCAATTTCTTGAGAGCATGCATAAAAGCCATGCGACTGACGTGGTAATAAATATAATCAACAGAGAGAAAGAGAGAGAGAGAGAGAAATAAAGAGAAAAGAGAACAAGGAAAAGAGGCCCAGCACCACTCCTTCATCAGTCTCGGCATCCCGATTTTGATGTAAAGTAGATTGAAATGCATCACGGCAAAATTGCACCACATGTTGGCGCCAATTCACTATTGCTAAAGTTTATAACACTGTACTTTTACGGGAAAACAGGAAAATCTGTTGTTTGATTGTTAGCAGTAACCTTGTTTCATGGCACTGCCTTATTGTGTGGGTTGGAGCATAGTCACGTGATATCATAATGACCTAATTAAATTTTAATGACGAAATGACTGCAAACGCTCTCCAGTGAGGTAGAAACGATATGAAAAAGATTTCTTTTTTAATTTTTATTTCTTGAAAACTGTGGTCCGCTGTGCATCCACGCTGCGAGTCTTCCTCAATCGAACGTGCCCATAGCTGTTAACGTGAGGAAAATATTTATGCGCGAAATACGATACTCACATAACAGTTGCCTTTTTTCGTTATTTCGTCCATAAGGAACGCTTGTTCGATGCAAAGTACAACTGCTTGAGCATAGTATTGAAAAGATTATAAACGCTTTACAGAAACATCGAGTCAAAATTATGCGGAAGAAAAAGAAAGACTTTATTCACCCACCACCGTGCATGGAGCAGCAATTGAGTGTCCAAGAAATGTGAACCGAGGAGTAACTGAAACAACAACAAAAAAAGATTCATAAGTTAGTGGCGTTAGCATTATCATCTGCATAGAATCAACAATCAATGGAAGTCTTGTTACGTGGCAAACATATTTTTTTCCCCCGTTAAAGCTCACTTTACCTATGAAATCGCTCAGGTGAAAATCACGACATGAGCACGTGAGGAAGAAGTGTGTTTTATTCTTTCGAAGAGTGGGAAGCTTTCCACGACAAAAACATCGTCATCAAATCGCACTTACACCTGTCCCACGCGCGACACAATCCTTATACGACAATCAGAAAGTGACTTCAAGATAAAAAAAGAGAAAAGTCTGCAATGCTTCCTATTTTTGTGCTTAGTTATTTACGTATTTACTTATTTCTGAATTGTCCTTACTATTAAGTATATCTCTATACATTTGTATGGGGGACTCAAGTATGCGCCAGCCCTTTCTTTGTAGAAGCTACCTATAGGCGTCAAACAATGCGTCACTTCCGGGCGGGAAAGCACCGACGCGACCTTCAGCGAGTCGTATATCGGGGAGGACGTCGGAGACGGCGTAGCTGCCTTGACGGAGTTCGATGAACGCTGCGAAGGTATGCCTGTTATGTGTACATAGTAAGAAGCGCACATACGCGCTATTGCCGAACGAAACGACAATCGCAACTAACGACGGAACCACTACGACTCGATGAGAGCGAGGTATGCAGTTCGGAGAGATACACAAAGTAGGAAGGCATTTTATTACAATGGGTATACTGGACGTCGGCTCATAGTCATTCACATGTCGACGGAAGTGAAATTCCTGATTAGACGCGTTGCCACAGCAAGTGTTTCCATACCCTAAAAAGCGTAGCTGCGTGATTCCTGAGTCAGGTGACGTCTCTACAGTGACGTCATGAGAGAGAACTGTGCCGTTTCACAGTTCCTACAATTTCGCCAGCGTCATAACTGCCGCAACGGCAGTGAAAGGTCGCCTTTCACTACCATTGCAGCACTTGTGACGCTGGCGAAATTGTACGAACATCCGAAACAGCACAGTCCCGGTTACTAATCACAACTCCTCCCCCCCCCCCCCCAATATTCAGCCAGAACAATCAGTGATACTGAAAAAATGGCCATATTTTTGCAACGCAAATATGAACGTACTTTTTCCTGTCATTCGAATTTTGGCGGCAGTCACGTGACGGTAACCGAAAGTGCTGCTTCGCGATCCCCAGTAGCCCGTTGTGGCTTTCTTGTGCCCTCTGATTCACGTCACATCCGTGACGTAAATGGGGTGTTTCAAATATTTGGGAACCCAACCGCAGAATACTTTCATTCTAAGAATGTTTTCCCTGCGGCCGCCTCTCTCGTCTATTCTTTACTACCTATTGTCGCAATGGGTGGCTCATCTGTTAAACTTTATCCGTTATATATGGCAGCACAACCGCCGTACTTATGTAATATAATACGATAAAACGCTCTATTGTAATATGATTCCATCAACAATTGAGATTCACACTTTTGAACATTATGAGTACCGTCCTATATTCGAAATTGAAGTGCAACGACTCTTCTTGCATATTTAGTGTGACGACAACTGACCGTACCTAATTATCGTTAATATTTTAGTGTTAAATTATAAATAGCGTTAACATGTAGACAATAAACACTGTATTAGTGGCTCAGAGACGTAACATTTGCAATCGACCGAAAAATCGCGTTACATAAGGTGATCTTGAGCGAGCGTCAGAAAATAAGTGCACGTATTTCACAAAGTGAATGATGCATTGAGGCTCTAGGTATCGTATCGGTGAGTGACCGTACGTTACCAGTACGTTGCCCCATATAATGTAAGTTGACATAAAGTGTATATAGAAACGTAAGTTTATGTTTTTAATGATATTCAAGTCAGAGAGCGGCTGTTCGTATGGTGCGTGCCGCAAGGTTGATTGTATAACAGTAAAAGTCAACTTTAAAGCTAGGTTCTGAAGACCGTAATGTCTTCGTGGAAGTCACCGACTAGTATAAAGTGTTTGTGCTTGTAGCGTTTTGTATTGTTCTGTCTCAATCGATGAATATTAGTCTATTGTAAAAGCATTTTTTTTGTATCTGACATACGTTTCGACTACGGCAACTCTTCTATACCCTGACACTGACCTCAATGGAAGACAAGGCTAGGTCTTAAGGAACTTCGCCTCTAAAAGGCACGTCGTTATAACCTCAAGGCAAGCGTGGCAGCAATTTGGTCATTCACTGTGCTAAGTGTGGCTGTCTACATGTCACACTTTCGGGAGCCTTATAAAATGTAATGATGAAGCTTGTGTTAGTGCCCCGTCGATTGTTCTAACAGAAGATTGTAGCTATGTCCAAAAATAGTCTCTTATGATTAAACAATAATGTGCTGCTAAACGCAGCCACAGCAGGAACGCTGATATCATCTCCTCTTCGTGTTTTCTGTTTTGAATGTACATGTACGCCCCATGTAAGAAACCAAACTGTATCAAAAAGCAGCCCTCTTAGAAGTAATAAGTCAGACGGACAACCAACATCCAACAGGAGCTAAATCTTTCGGGAACAGACTTACAAGCACCTCAATGCGACGAGAGCACTGCCGCGGTTTCTTAGAAAAACTATACTGAACGCCGCAATGAGACTGTTCAATAGTTTTGGCTTGATACTCCTTGGGCATGTCTTCTGTGACCACCTTGTAATATTGTTACAGACTTTCTTGTTCACTGTCACTCACTCACACCCCTTTTCATCTTACCAAGTACAAGATAGCCAAATGGAGATTTCTCCTTAACATTTTCTCTCTCTCTCACTTTCTCTTTGGACGTATACAAACTAGCAAATGGGCGAAGCATGCCTATTTCTTGGCACTTCATCGACATATTGACGTCAGCACAAACCCTGCGTCCTCGCCATCATCCGGCGTCGCATCGAAAACCGGCGGATCATACGCTCTAACGCCTCTGCGTACAACGAAGGCCATTGCACCTGTGACAGCCGGGCAGTTACGTAAACGCCAGTTGTTGTGCCGACTCTCCGTTCTCGCGCATCGTGTTTCATTGACGCGCTAAGTGCTTCCGAGCGCGATTTTGTTTCGATGTTCCATACACACCGGCTCCTGAAGCAATTTCGCAGAGGGCTGCGGCTTGCAAAGCTGCAGGCTGCGTGCACGCATTGCCGGCCTTAATGAGTTTTCGCGTACACAAACTCCCCCGCTCTGCGCCTAAGTGGGACGCATGGCACATCGGCAGAAGTACTTCCTTCTCTTGGCAGAATCGAAAGTCCGCAGCAGTCACGTATACATTGTATGGGCTGTGGATGCGCGCAAGCAGTATGTGTGCATAAGGCGTTATGGACTCCACTGAGAACTGGAGGGTCACGAAAACGAATACGCATGAGACGAAGTAGAGTCGGAGTGAGGCCCACCGAACTCCTTTATGGAGTGAACACGATGCCAAATACACGAATACATCTTTGTTCTTATCCCTGCAACCAATCCTTCATTCAACGGTAACTTGTGCACCGTACTTTTCTGCCCACGATATATCGCGCAAAGAATTTCGACGGCCAAGGTCTTGTCGAAGTCTACGAAGCAACATAGTTCTGAAAAAGAGACAGAGAGATAAATATAGAGCAAAGGCCGGGAGGTTAACCAAGCTGGGCTCGGTTGGCTACCCTACCCTTTGGGTGGAGGAAAGGGAGAATAATAGAAAGGAAATAGATAGAAAAGAGGAGGAGTAAGAAAGAGAACGATGAATAGTCAGCTTGAGACTACACCGCACGGTCTCCCACTTTTTTTTCACAAGTGGTCGTGAAGTCTGGTGGTTCTTAAAAAGTACAAGAGGGCTTTGGTGGCGTGGCTTTGCACGTATGGGAAGCCGTCGGCTAAGGTCTCAGGATCTTCTCTTCTGTAAGCAGCCGTGAATCCAGCTGACAGAGCTTCGCTTCCATAATACGTCGTTCAAACTGGTATGCTGGGTAATGGCATAGAATGTGCTCAAGCGTTTCCTCGCAGGCGCAGATGTTGCATGCCGAAGTGCTCGCCATTCCAAGGAGACGAAAGTACGCATTCTTAAATGCCACGCCCAGCCTCATGCGACTCGGTAAAGTTTCAGCGCATCGTGGGAGCCCGGATGGCAAACAAAGTTGCAAGCTTGGGTCGATCAAATGCAGGTGCGTGTTGGAGAAACCTGGTGTTTTCTATTGTAGGAGAGTTATACGGCGAGCGACTGATTGTAGTCGCCTTGAAGCGTCCACTCTCAAGAGTGGTATGGGCGTACGCAGGTCTTGGTCATGAGCCGATCGAGCCGCTTCATCAGCGCGGTCATTTCTGACAATTTCGCAATGACGGCAACCACTGAAATACAATATCGTGACCTTCCTTGAGCGCTTCGTGGTAGTCGTGCCTTATCTGATATACTGATTGTTCGTGTAACCCATGCTGCATAACAAACCGTAGTGTCTGTAAGGCTGACCTTGAGTCGCAAAAGATGGTCCATTGGTTAGGTTGCTGCCGAAGATTGTACTGCACCTTGAAGCGCTGCGAGCTCTGCTGCTATCGACGTCGTGGTGTGAGAAAGCTTGCATGAAAGCAACACATTATCACATGGAACAAACACTGCTCCTGTAGAGCTGTTGGAATTAGTGGAGTCATCGGTGTAAACTTGTATGCGGTCGAAGTACCTTTCGTCCAACAGACGCAAAGTCCATTGCTTCCGGGCTAGCGGTGACATGCGTGCCTTCTTAACGATTCCAGGAACTGATAAGCCCATGTCAGGTTGACGGACACTCCATAACGCAGCTGCTGGATGCATAGCAAGTTTGAAGCCAGGCGGTAATATATCCTGATGTTTTGTCACAATACCGCAGAACGAAGAATGGGGCCTCCGCGCTGTCAAACACGCTAAATGATGTGACGGTAGCCGTGATAAATGCCGAATGTGCGCTCTCAGCGTCTCGACAATGATATGCGTTCTGACCAGCTGTTCTTGTGCGATAACTATAGTTGCCTCTGTCGATGAGCATCTTGGAAGGCCAAGACATATCCGAAGTGATTGGGCTTGTACGCTCTGCAGTGCACGGATGTTAGTCTTGCACGCGTTGGACAGGACCGGAAGGCTGTACCGGAAAATTCCGAGAAAGAAAAGAGATCCATGTTTGTTCTAACTGAAGATGGGCCTACGAATAAGCATTTCACAAGTCGTGGGGTGCCACAAGACGGTCTTTTGAGTCCGACTCTTTCCAACCTTGTTCTCGTGGGGCTCACCAAAATGCTGCCACGGACGGCTTACATATCTCTCTACGCTGATGATATCTGCATTGGGGCGTCCGGCGTAACACGGCCTCAAGGGCGCGCAAGTATACAGAAAGCGGCAACAATGACATCGGCATACCTTCGCCAGCAAGGTTTGACTATCGCCACACAAAAAAAAATGCGCAGTGGTGGCGTTTACACTCAAATCAATGTCTTTCTACCCATTCTGCATCAATGGCAGATCGATCGCGTATAAGAGCAGTCATAGATTCTTAGGTGTCATCGTAGATTGTGGCCTAATCTGGAGCCCGCATGTCACATACCTGAAGAAAAAGCTCATTGGCATTGAAAATGTATTCAAGTTCGTCGCCGGAAAATCATGGGGCCCATCCGTGCACTCCATGTTGCAGCTTTATACAGCCCTCTTTCACGGAATTCTCTGGTATGGTTCCCGAAAAGCTCTGTTAGAGCGACCACCTCGGCATCAGCGCGATGCGCTGAGTTTTTACGCGAGGCAGAACTCGACAAAAGACTGAATTGTTCTTGAGCTTCCATGGTTATACTGCCTTGCCAATTTTCTTTTCCCCACCATCAACACTTTCACTCTCCTTTTTTTTGCCTCCCTCTCCTGAATATGAGTAGCAGGCCAGAAAATGGATTCAGGCTGACCTCTCAGCTTTTCTGCCTCGCGCGATGGTCTAGTAGCTAAAGTACTTGGCTGTTGACCCGCAAATCGCGGGATTGAATGCCGGCTGCGGCGGCTGCATTTCCGATGGAGGCAGAAGTGCTGTAGGCCCGTGTGCTCAGATTTGGGTGCACATTAAAGAATCCCCGGTGGTCGAAATTTCCGGAGGCCTCCACTACGGCATCTTTCATAATCATATGGTGGTTTTGGGGACGTTAAACCCCACATTTCAATCAATCAATATCTCAGCTTCTCAATCACAATAAACCTTTCTCTCTCTTCTCGGCCAATATTTCTTATAATTGCCTGTCGCCTGCGCTTACCAATCATATTGCACATTTATTGCACTTCTAGTTTCTTTTTTTTTGCTGTTTAAGATCCAAGCTCCTTGAGCTTTTGTGGGTGTGGCTAGTGCGAACAAGAATAATCGTCATCATGAACGGGTACGCCCTCACTTTACTCTCTTCAACTACTATTTCCCACCCGCCACAAAAATCATGTAACATTTAGCCGCATGAATGAAATGCTTTGATATGTGGTGTTCAACGTCCCAAAACCACCAAATGGTTATAAAATACGCCGTAGTGGAGGGCTCCGGAAATGTAGAACACCAGGTTTTTTTTTAACGTGCAGCAAAATCTGAGCACATGGACTCGCAGCATTTTCGCCTCCATCGAAAATGCAGCCGCTGCAGCCAGGATTCAATACGGCCACCTGCGGGTCAGCAGCTGAGTACTGTGGCCACTAGACCACCGGGGCATGCCACGACCGAAATCGCGCAACATCACGTAACAGCAAGTAACGTGACTTAAATTACGTAACATCACACAACAGCTATTCACGGGACAAGACCCCGTCAAAAAACGCCAACAGTTGCTCACGGGACTAAAGCCATGCAACGTCATGGAAGAACTTGCCACATCACTAAAAGTCACGTAGCATGAAGTGACAACTAGTGACGTAATGGAAATCATGGAACTATAGTCACATGACATGTTCCCGCCAAAACCAGGTGATACGTTCGTGGGGTGAGAAACTGACCAAAACCGGAGAACAGTGAAATCTAGCCATATTTAGTACTACTAGCAAAAAGTAACATTCTCTAAAGAAAACCTTGGCACTACTAGCAAAGTTTTGCTAGGTCGAACATTAGCTTGCCTGTTGCTTCCGGGCTTACGCCGAAAGTGTAAAGTTTTACGCTTTTCTTTTTATGCTATGAGGACATAGCCAGCGCCAATGAGGACACCAACCTCCGCTATTGAATTTAATTGGTGTCCCAAATATCAGGCAGCACGATTTTTAAGGACATTGTCATGCGAAGCACACCTACTTTATATTGTTCCCAGTATAGTATAGTCATCACTGCTATTGTTCGATCAATGAGCTTTAGCTAATTAGTCATAATCAGGTTTCTAATTCAGGAAGTACTGACGGAAACATCAACATATCAATGATGCATACGTAGGTATGTTCAAATAACATAAAATGGTGCAATATTCAGCAACATACTAATTACGTGCTCAAATTTTGCGGCTGATATTTCAGCAACATGTGAAATAGTTACGAAATAACAAGCGACAACACTCCCAGACGCAATACATGGGAACTTAGTTTTGATTTGTTGCCTTACAGTGATCCTGTCTGAGAACCCTGCTTTCTGATACACTGTGCGCCCAGTCATATGTCATTTTTTAGATTTAGCGGCCTTTATTAGCCAAAAGAGCGAATGCGCAATCAGTGCGTTGTTGAAAATAGTGTAGCTACATTTCCCATGAACATGCCTACATATGCCTCATTAATATTGTAATCATTAGGTGAGTATTTCCCGAGTTATAAACCGAATTAAATAGAATTGCCATTATCTCATTGCCCAAAATAGTCCTGGCTGCCGCAGTATACAGAGAACCATATCAACTAGTTGTGCTTTGAGTAACGACGTTTCTCTTTTTTTAAACAGTGCTGTGCGATATTTGGGACTGACTGAATAAACAAACTATGAATCTAAATTCCACTTTCATAAGAACTGTTCGTAACACCAATGTGAGACGTGCCTCAACAAGGTAGTACGGATACTTCTTTCGACTTGATGCTTTATACATTTTGTTTTGTTTTTTCTGGTGATGTTTCCAGCCGTAGTATTGCTCTTAGTGTATTACATTAGGGCTATGCAGAATGCCTGGGTTCAATTCACTGGGCTGTGTAACTCCGTAACTTCTAAATGCGAAGCATTTATTAGTGAACTTCGGCGACTTTAAGCGCATCTATCTATCTATCTATCTATCTATCTATCTATCTATCTATCTATCTATCTATCTATCTATCTATCTATCTATCTATCTATCTATCTATCTATCTATCTATCTATCTATCTATCTATCTATCTATCTATCTATCTATATATCTATCTATCTATCTATCTATCTATCTATCTATCTATCTATCTATCTATCTATCTATCTATCTATCTATCTATCTATCTATCTATCTATCTATCTAACCAACTAGCCGCCTACGACTTCTGGCTCTCCTGGCCGTTTTGATAATGGTATCATCGATACCAAACTTGGTATGACACAACATGACTCTATTATGAGCATAAGTGACTTGTCATAACATGAAAGTCATGACATGTATGTCATGAATATCATGATTTACAGTTGATGGTCTCGCTGCTCTTGCGGTGGTTTCATTCACATGACATGTTGCAAAACTGGTATGGTATGACATGACTACATGCCAAACACAAGCAACAGACCCTAACTTGAAAATCATGACATGCGTATCATGTAACAAAATAACTACATGCCACACTCATGATGCTCTCTTGTTCGTTTTGGTAACTTCGCATATACCAAATTCGGTATTGCTGGACGTGAATTAATGAAGAAGGTATGTGACTGGTGGAAACGTGATAATCATCAGGTGTGATGATTGATATGTGGGGTTTAACGTCCCAAAACCACCATATGATTATGAGAGACGCCGTAGTGGAGGGCTCCGGAAATTTCGACCACCTGGGGTTCTTTAACATGCGCCCAAATCTGAGCACACGGGCCTACAACATTTCCGCCTCCATCGGAAATGTAGCCGCCGCAGCCGGGATTTGAACCCGCGACCTGCGGGTCAGCATCCGAGTACCTTAGCCACTAGACCACCACGGCGGGGAATCATCAGGTGTGTGTCATGTAACAACATGACTACATGGCGCGCTTATTATGTGCTCACGGCCGTTTCGCTAGCTTCACATACAGCAAGTTTGGTGTCAAGGGACTTAAATGGATGACGAAGGTATGCGATTTGTGCAAACATAATAATCATCAGATGCATATCATGTAACATTATGACTACATGCCCGCTCATGATCCACTCGCGGTCATTTCGCTAGCTTCACGTGTATGAAATTCGGTATTACGTGACGCGAACAGACAAAATAGGTAAATGACACGTCCAAACATGATAATTATGGCTTGCGTGTCATGTAACGACATGACTACATGCCGCGCTCATTATGCGCTCGCAGCTGTTTTACGAGCTTCACATATACCAAATTTGGTATCCCAGTACGTGAATGAATGAAGAAAGTATGTGACCGGTGCAAACGTTATAATCATCAGGTGCGCGTCCGGTAACAACATGACTACATGCTATGCTCATGTTGCGCTCGCGGCCATTTCTCTAGCTTAACTTAACGTAACGTAAATGGACGACGAAGCTAAACGACACGTCCCAACCAGATAATTATGAGATGCGTGCCATGTAAAACATGACTACATGCTACGCTAATAGCGCACTAGCAGCTAGTCTGATAGCTTCAGATATACCAAACTTGGTGTCACGGGACGTCAATGGTAGATGAAGGCATATGACTGGTGCAAACATGATAATCATGAGATGCGTGTTATGTAAGAACATCACTACATGCCACGCTCATGATGCGCTCGCGACCGTTTCGCTAGCTTCTTATATACCAAATTTGTTATCACGTGACGTGAATGAACGACGAAGGTGAATGACACGTCCAAGCATGATAATCATGGCATGCCTGTCACGTAAAACATTACTACATGCCACGCTCATAGCGCTCTCGCGGCCGTTTCACTAGCTTCATATATACCAAAATTTGTTATTACGTGACATGAATGAATGGTGAACACAAATGCCAAGCGAAACATTATAATCATGACGTGGAAGTCGTATACGGGATAACTTACATCCGCCTCGCAACGTTGTGCTGAATTCAAAGTGACGTATCAATTCTCCTCATTCGTGCTTCGCATATCATCGATTCCCACTGTCCGTGGGATCTGCCAATTATTGTTTAATATATTCGTACTTTTAGAAGCCGTTAAAGGCTCAGAGACTGAGGCCTCGTAAACATGTTTCAGCGGCTCGATGCAAAAAAAAATAGAATTGAAAACAATTACTTCGGAGAAGTTATCAAACGTTCGGACATTCGTAGAACCTGTCTACAGTGAACTCATCTTAATATTTTATTTACTTTTTTTTTTGTTCATCACGAAATGGACTCCTTATCTTGTCTACCTATCGGAGCCGGAACGCTTGAGCAGCTCGGCAATTATTTCTAGGAAACTGCCGGACGCACTTCGCGATAAACGAAAAAAAAAGATAAGCAGACACATGGACGAGTTCTACTAGCTCAGTCGGCTGTGGGCCCCGGGAAAACACATGCTGACACAGGATGTGACCCATAAAAGCCAACAAAAAAAAACAAAGGACGGAAAGATGCCAGTGCGTCTCGAAACACAACAGTGATGCTTAGTAGAAAAATTGATTCATATGTGGGGTTTAACGTCCTAAAACCACCATACGAAAGACGCCGTAGTGGAGGGCTCCGGAAGTTTCGACCACCTGGTGTTCTTTAAAGTGCACTCTACTGTGAGCACATGGGGCTACAGCATTTTCGGCTCCATCAAAAATGCAGCGGCCGCAGCCGGGGTGGTTAGCAGAAAAAAGCGCTTAATTTCTGCAGCCTGAAAGGGAGCACGGCGCAGCGCCTGAAACACAACGATCCGTGCATTTGCACATGTGGCGCATCACACAGCGTCAGTACCTTTCTCTCCTCCACTCCCATGGTCTTAGCTGCTACTGGTTGCATTCGTGCGCAACAAGTCGAGATCCACCCTCCCTCCTCTCCCCCTTTCCACGTGTCACGAGGCTCTGAGGCCATTCGTGGTAGGCGTGACGTGGCATGTTGCTGAGCCTGACGGTGTCGTCAGCGTCTGCCACGCCTTAAGGACACCGGGTAATTGTTACAAGTGGAAATATGGATTCGCGTAAATAAGGACAGTGTTACAAATACAGTTACAAAAAGATCGAAGGATGCGCAATCACCATGCTACACTTCAAACCCACACAACGCATCGCTGACCTATCTGCGTTTGTCGACGTAGGATATCAGCATGAGTGACAGAGGACACTTTGCGCTGCGTTCGCTATTAACTTAAGTTACTATAGTTGCATCACCTGGTGCATTCATTGTATATTTGGCTATATCGGTAGGCGTTAACGGCAGAGTTAGTGACATTACGGACGAAGAAAGACAGCCGCTGCTCCTTAAGGGTGTCAGCCCCGATTGTAAGTGTAGTTAGCACAACCAGTTACGATATTCGTATGGCCCCAAACGTATGGCATATATACTATGCCTGAGATATGCGTAATAGACCGGAAACACTGTATACAGGGAGGCGTTTGGAATCGATATATTTGAAGCATCAGTAACAGTCTCTACCCTGTTTGGCATACATGCGCACGAATAGAGTGGGGCAAATAGAATAGAGTGGGGAACAATCTGCCTCGTACATTGACTTCACAAGGAAAGGGGATGCTGCAGTGAACCTTCGCCTACCCTGAATGGGAACTCTGCGTCCTTTCTCGGTGTTCAGTTGATAATTTTACAAACTCTGTCTGAACCAACGGCAGCTATACAAATGTGATAAATACCATGACGGTTATATAGTGAGTACAAAATTTTTGTTACGTTTTTCTCTGAGCTGCGAAGCAGTTTAAGAGACCACCCTGTCATCGCTTCACGTCTCGCATTGGCGCCGCGCTTATGATTCACAATAAGCCGTACAGACTACATGCTTGAGCGCCAGCGCTTGCTTTCCCTGCGAACACCAGTGTCGCCGAAGGGGTAATTCGTGAGTCCGAGCCAGTAAAGCGACAGGGAAACGCCACATCGGAAGTTATGCACCTTGTCAACGAAGGCCCCTGGGCGTGCCCATAATACTCTCTGGCCTGTTGTTAACATGCGTGACCGCGAAAAAGCACTGCCGAAGCTCTGACGTCAGGTTTTGTACTCCCGTGTAACAACCCAGAAAACAGTGGGTCCTTCGCTCCGTTGAAAAGGTCTATAGACTGTCTTACCCTATTACATGTGGGCGCTACCATTTTGGGCTATTAAGTCCATGTTTTCTTGTTTTTGTATATTCGCGATATGAATTAATAAGGTAATGAAAGATCGTATGCGCACACTCAACCATTTCATGCGTATGCAGTCTACCGTAGCACTGTTTGTTTAGTTGTTAAAGATGCAAAACACAAATGTTAAGAGCCCAACACGGCGGCTCCGAAACCTCTCCGTGAACTGGTCTATACGAAGACGTTCAGAAGGGAGAGATGAAGGCGAAAAGCCAGCGCTTCAGAGCAGCATAGGGCAGGAAGACAGTGAAGAGAATACCATAAAACTAAAAAAAATTCACAAAAGAAATGAGGTGAATACAAGAAAGAATAGGAAAACATAGAGAAATATCATACAACCAGGACAGAAAGCTGGGCCAGTTTAACAGTACTCGAACATATTTTAACAGAGCGCACGACTGCGCGGACACAAGAGAAGAAGCGCCTTGTCCTTTCTTCTCTTGTGTCTGCGTAGCCATGCGCTGTGTTAAAATATGATCACATAATCATACGAAAAGAACAGAAACAAAAATAAAAAACATACAAAACGAAAAAAATGAGATAAAAGGGCAAGAAAAAGCAGCTGAACTCAACATAAATTCAATATAAACACCAAATCAATTCTCTGGAATTCGTACAGCAATCCCCTGCAGTGGAAGTGGCATAATTTTTTTTGTTCTGTCCTTTTTTTTAGTTTGCGCAAGCTTCACCAGGAACGCAACCTGGTGACTGCATCATCCAGAGCCGTATATTCTCAGACAATATTCGCACCGATTTTTCATGCAGCGAAATACGCGAGCGGCTGTTCGTTTAGTTGACACACCCTTAATATTATGAGTCAAAGTCAAGGTCCATCAGCCAAAGGAGTTGTCCAAGGTGACGACGTACCGCATACCACCGTCTCAAATGGTCGGCATCGACCGGTTTTATTTTCTGTTATTTTTTTCGTTTCCACGTTCCCGGCAGACGTATAAAGTAGCTAATAGTCGACGTCGCTGAACGAAGGCGCGTCGCTATGTGAAACGCGAACCATCACTCTGGAGCCCGGCGTACGCAGTTGTTTCCAGCGCCGCAAAACGCTGCTTCGAGAAAAACCTCTTTGCGCTTTCTTCGGACACCTCAGGATTGGTGCCTGTACCACGAAGTTGCGAAAGATTTAATGCCGGTGTAATTTAACAGCGAAAGCACGGCGCCCATACACTGCACAGACGCTTTGCCCGAAAGCTGTAAATAGGCGCGTTGTGTGATGATTAACGCGCTCGCATGTCGGGAATGAAAACACGCATTAGCGTTGAATTGCTATTTGCCCGATAATCATCGTATTTATAATAGCCATTTTCTCAGATAACTTACGCCTTTTCAATGATATTCCACATGGTGGGTAACGTTAACTTAGCTGGTAAGTAAGAACCGACGTGTTTCTTTTACTGCACTTCGTTCGAGTGACTAATGTTTGTCTTATCTTGCCGCAACTGTTGGCGAGACATCGGGGATTCCAGAGGCATCCGTAAAGCCCAATTTGTGTTGCGTGGACTTGATTTATTGCTATTTGAGATAAGTACATAAACAGCCGATATGTCATTTTGTCAGACTTACACATATCCCCCTCCGTTTGATTAATGATACATCAAAAGTTTTGAACTATTGATCTAGATAAAAGTTAAACAGAATGACACTCAAGACTAGGAGTAAAATGTTCTTTCAAACAATTCTGTGGTAAACAAGCGTTGGCTTTTGAATGCATAAATGAGACTTATCTGCTACAGTAGATTCAACAATGTACCAAATGCTAAGTCCGTGAGGAAGCGCTGAGCGTGCTTCATTGATTTGCGATGCTACTTGATGTGTACTGTGATAGCCCGGAGCCTAGCGCTTTGGTTATTGAAAATACCCTACGCTACTCCATTAAATGCCGTTCTTTTTCAATGCATGCCGTCAACGCATGCTCAAAGCATGAAATGTGTGCGAAGCACAGTTGACTAGTAGGTCACGCATTGTCTCGGCACCACTGTCACATAGGCGTTTCCTGGACGGCACACGCTTCGTAAGAAAACAAGTTCGGCAGCATGTATTGCCTTCAAGACAGAAGCCTGAAGGCGAAAGCCTCCTATAAGATTGGTAATGTGTGAATTGTAATACGCAACACAATCAGAGACCCGACTTCCCGAAATACAAAACAAGCCGCAGTGGAAGAGACACGTATACAGTTACCTTGGCGTTTTCATTCAACCATAATGTTCCTAGCGTCTTGATTTTTGCGCTAAGAAAGAAGATCACATAAGAGACCATTGCTAAGAAAACATGCACACAATCTCAAGGAAGTAGACGATGCGCATCTTTCGTCCCATGCACTGCCGTAAGTGCACGTGTGAGCCCATATTTCGTTAGGCCAAGATTCTAGGAAGAAGCTCAAACAAATGAGCCCATGAACTCTGGGAAGCGTACCATATAAAGAAAAAAAATGGACTAACTGTGTTAGCAAATCTGCCTAATGTGGGTGAGCTATCGCCTTCTGTAAAGTCGTTTGCGCCTCGTGGCATACACGTGTATCGCGAATAGGCCACATTTACGTTTAACAGCCGTCGAGCGGTGGCTGGCGGAGTGCTCGCATGTCTTCACCATCATTATCATAGTGTTTAGCGCGCTAGCGCCAGTAGTGACGTCTAGCGAGTAGGCTAGGTGGCCGCTCAGAAGGCGTTTGGTAAGTGGAGTGAATGGTTGCTCCCCGCGGGGGTCCGTAAGATACGGCTACTGAGGGTCATGTCGCGTTAGTTCCTTCGGGGTGAGTCGAGCACCGGCAACGCCGCTTTCGCGTTACCTTGTTTTTGTTATTGATTGCGTGTGTAGGAATGTTGTATGACGTTGTTCTGACGTGTTACTAGTGACGTAATTGATTTGGCTGGCGATATTGTCTTTAATAAAAGTAGTTCAAAAAATGTACAAGCGTTTGGTTCGGTGCGGCTGCGTCAGCTGTCTCCGTGTGTTCCGAGAGCGTGCCTCATCTCGAGACCCCACGCTGTATAAAAGCGAGAAGAAGTTTTACGATGTCACATGTCTTTAGCTGTATAAGTAACGTTGCCGTGATATGCGCGTGGCATGTCTGCGCACCACTGTAGTATATATTTAACTGCCATCTTTGGAGTAAACCAGTTGTCAGTATAGCACCTGTCCTGTCTTGCCACATGTCTTCATCCTTTTTAGCGCAGAAAATCGAGATGTAATGCATTCACCAACTCACCCAACAATAAGTTCTTATGTACTGTTTCTTAAGAGATGCAAGAAGAGGGGGACGAACAAAGGCATTATTCACCGCCCCTCTCCCTTTCATAATTTCTCAATTTTGCTTGCGCTTATATAAATGCACATATACAAGCGCAAGCACGAGCAAGCATTAACTACAATTTAACCACTACGAAAAAAAATGGCAATATTACTGGTTCCTCCCTCTCCCTTATAGCTTTTCGAACCTCGCGTGATGTTCCACTTTCAATATTAGCGGCCCACCATTGACCAAACGACGACGTCCCCTTATGACGTGCCCACGTGACGTCATTTCGTGTCGTCATGATGACGTAGCAAAGTTTCTCAAACTTTTACGTCAAGAGTATTCGTTCCATCTGCGCACGTCTTTCACTCGGAAGCCACGTGCATTTTAGGGGTGAAGCTCCTTTTAAGCTAACTTTGTCGCTTGTCACGCGTAACCGATAAAAGAAGAGACGAGAAAGAAAACAAGGCAAAAGAAATGGATGACCGTTTCTCGCCTCATTTCCTAGATGTCGTTACTCCACCACTACTCTCCGAAGTGGCACTATTTTCCGATTGGCCTCTGCACACGCTTTGCCTGAGTAAGCGGATAACGAGTACCTCTCTCAGTATTCGGGATAGTCGCCGTACGTGGAGAATCCTTGGTGGGGCATAAACGAAGCAGTGCGGCGAGCGCGTTGAAGACGCGTGAGCTTGGCTTCCTTAGCTCACGTCTCGTCGGTGTTACCCGCACGCCGTCTGCATTCTCGAACGCGATCGGACGCATGTATGGACGGATGGACACGGATGTAAAGACGACGGACGCTTCACCCCACTCATCATAGACTCCGTGGGTATGCCGTGATTTTTTCCAGTTTTTTTTTCACAACTTCTTTCGCCTATCAAAAAGTGGATGACTTGGGCGATAAGTTCAATCAGTTTTGGGGTAGAAACTATGAAGGGGGTGGGGCACTTATGCTTGGTGGAAATTATTATAAAGCCGGTATTCAGCACGCATGTCACCTGCAAGAAGGTGTGTAAAAGGGTAGATACGGTAGTGCTTACGCAGTATTGCGACGTTGTTGCCGGCCAACTTTTAGCCCTTGCCCTGAAACGAGAACACAGAGCTTTAGAGTCAATAAATGTCAAAAAGCGCAAAAAAGGACCCCATTATGGCGATATATAGCATGGTCTATAAAAAAGCATTTACAAGATTGATTGATGATTGAACTTGACTGATATGCGGGGTTTAACGTCCCAAAACCACCATATGATTATGAGAGACGCTGTAGTGGTGGGCTCCGGAAATTTCGACCGCCTAGGGTTCTTTAACATGCACTTAAATCTTAACACACGGGCCTACAGCATCTTCGCCTCCATCGCAAATGCAGCCGCCGCAGCCGGGACTTGATCCCGCGACCTACGGGTCAGCAGCCGAGTACTTTATCCACTAAACCAACGTGGGCGGGGGGGGGGGGGGGTAAAACCTAGAACTTGCGTTGGGCTGTCCGCTTAGGTGGAACAGTAGCTAGGCTGCTAAACAGTGGCTTGCCTGGTGGCCCGGAGGTCGCGAGTTCGATCCTGGCCGCGGCAGTCACGTTTCGATGGAGGCAAAATAGTAGAGGCCCGTGTACTGTGCGATGTCAGTGCTCGTTAAAGAACACCGGATAGTTAAAATTTCCGGAGCCCTCCATTATGGCGTCTCTCATAATCATTCGGTGGTCTTGCTGCGCGAAACCCCGAATATTATTAACTTGCGTTTGGGATCCAGCAGAATGCTTCAGAAATTAGCTGACAACTCAATTATAGATTTAGAAAGGAAATCAACTCAACATTCATGCTATAGCAGAAACAGCACAGCCATCATTAGGGTTCGTATCCCGGCTGCGGCGGCTGCATTTCCGATGGAGGCAGAAATGTTGTAGGCCCGTGTGCTCAGATTTGTGTGCACGTTAAAGAACCCCAGGTGGTCTAAATTTCCGGAGCCCTCCACTACAGCGCCTCTCATAATCATATAGTGGTTTTGGGACGTTAAACCCCACAAATCAATCAATTAACAGCCATCATTAGCTATTGTGAGCCCATTTTCAGCGAACACTAATCAACGTTGTTCGAAAGCCGTCATAATGTAGGCAGGCACCCTACACGCTAAGGAGATTAGTAGTACTTTGTGTTTCCTTCTGCAGCATTGCAAATATAGTCTTTTGGCCAACTTTCATTTTGTTTCTCGAAAACAGCACGGTAGTCGCCTTCCTATCAAGAGTGTTACGCCACTCTGATAGGCTTGTCATAGCATGCCATCTGTGACCAGCAAATACCGGCCAAGCGTGCAATGATATAACGAAAACGTGGGATAAGGGATTATTAAGAGCGGAAGTCGAAGATGCCTCATCGAACGCGAATAATTGACTGTCGCCGTCACACATCGATGGCATCAACACAATGTGACGAAAAAATCATAATGCACATGATGATATTACCATATGATGCCATCATTATGTTGAAAGTTGCAATACTTGGGACGCTTTTATGACGTTGCTGTAGCATACTACTTCACATAACGTGACGTCACACGGGCCTGACACCGTCCCTTGGGGAAAGGGAACCGATCCCGGAGGTAGCGGAAGAGAACGCCAGGTGTTTAAAGCTTGCGAATGGGTGCGGTAAATGATCAATACCTATACTGGAAAGAAAAATATGGAGGCCTTTGCCTTCATGTCACTTTAGCATTGACTGCATAACTCACTCTCTGAGTTTATTTTTTTATGCGGCAGAACGACACCCCAAATGTGCTTTTTTTGTTTTTTTTTCTTTTTTTTGTCAGAGTGTATATGGAAACACATTCGCTGCACTGCGCCATCTCGTATGCCACCTCGCTGACAAACAACACTGAGAAAGAAAAAAAAATAAGAGACATGTGAGCGCACTCACGATGTGGAGGTTGGTGATCTCGATGTCGCCGTCGATGATCATGACGGGCGTGACGAGGCGGCGCATCGAGTTGGCCACCATCTTGCGGTTCAGGCTGAGGAAGGCGCAGCTCGAGTGCGACGACACCTGCAGTTCCTCGTGCGTGGCGCGGTGAAGCTGCTCCTTGTGTTCCTCCAGGTCGATGTCGAACGATATCTCGCCGAAGTTAAGCGACAGCCTGCGAACAAGTATGCGACGATAAGGATATATACCCTCGTCACGCTTATTGTATAACAAGGCCGCTATATGAGTGAACGGCTCATGCATACAAGTATGTTATGCAGCGACTACCTACCATCCAACTCGGGACAAGTCAACTTGACAAAAGGGCAAATAAATCAGGAAAGATGGAGCTAGCAGTGAGAAACTGGCCTTCGAACGTGATATTGTAATATACATGGCAACTTGTGCAAGTTCATCATCATCATGATCACCATCACCACCACCATCATCATCATCATCATCATCGTCGTCATCGTCGTCGTCATAGTCATCATTATCACCATTATTATAAGCCTATCTTACAGCTGCTGCAAAACAAAGGCCTCTTCCAACCCACTCTGCCCTGTGCAACCTCGTTCCAGTGTATGCCTGCAAATTTCTTGGTTTTGTCAGCAGTTGTGGCAACGATGTAAGTGTAGCTCGGCCTTTGTAGCAAAATGCCTTTTACTGGAATTTCAGTCATGTTCAGGAAGAAACTTTTATGCATGCGTAAAATGGTCAGTTTGTACGACTGGATGGGCCTTAAAAACGCAGAGTTGCTGGATTGAGGTTTTTAGTTATTCCAACCCAAAAATTGTCTGGATAAGTGATGTCAATAAATAAAAAAAACCATAACAATGTCCCGCTGAGATCTGCTGACGTATCTTGTTAGCACGTCTTTACATGTAAACTTATAGACCAATCGAAATCACTCGAGCACGCCGTCTACGTACCTGTCTTCTCAACCCTGAATCCACTTCCCCCAGCGTAGGGTAGAAAACAAGACGCGAGCATGGTAACCTTTCCTACCTTCCTCCTCTTCCTCACAAAGACTGCCGAAAATTTCTAAACTGGGGTCATCGACTTGCGTTTATTGAACGCGTGGTTCTCTGTGATTCTCAAACACTAGATCAGTTTCAGCTTACCAGCCAAAAAGTGCGAAAAATTCTCACAATAGAGGGACTTGGCGAGAGATCTCTCGCGCGATTTGACATGTTGTCATGGTGACGAAAAAGACAAATTTTGCTTATAGGTAGCCATGAAACTACAGCAATAAATTAGGTATATAGCGTAGGTGACCAAACTAATTGAACAAGGAAGAGCCACAAGTCGGTTTCGTAATGTCCGTCATTGTCAGTATTATAAGTTTAAAGAAAATCAATTTTGTGACTACTAGTTTACCTCAGGGAATTATTTTCGACAATATTTACAGAGACACACTGTAAAAAAGTATAAATCAAGGAAGAGACAGCATGTATGAATGAATGAATGAATGAATGAATGAATGAATGAATGAATGAATGAATGAATGAATGTATGTATGTATGTATGTATGTATGTATGTATGTATGTATGTATGTATGTATGTATGTATGTATGTATGTATGTATGTATGTATGTATGTATGTATGTATGTATGTATGTATTGAAAAAGGGTTTATTGGCGACTGTTGCGACGGTGGTCCTACGATGAAACACGATCGGACAAGAGCAACGGTCGAGCAGATGCCGGCGAAGATCAGCACGAGCCGAGCGAGCGAAGCCAAGCACCCAGTACCCAAGCGGTGGCGATGTTGTTTGCCAACGATGCGTTTTCTTCTTCACAATTTGCCCCCGCCGAAAAAGAGCCATCCTGGCGACCTAAGAGTCTGGAGGCAGAGGGCTATGATATGGCTTAAGGCGGGCGATGTGGACGATGTCACGTCCACGCCGGCGCATGTCGTCAGATGGGGAAAGTGGCTCGATGAGAAAATTCACCGGCGAGGTTTGCTCCAAAACGCGGTATGGGCCCTCGTACTTTGGAACGAGTTTTGAGGATATGCCGGGGCTTTGGTAAGGAACAGCCAGCCATACAAGTGATCCCGAGGAATAGCTGGGGCTTTGTGAAGAGTCGGCGTTGTTTTCTTTCTGGCGCTGTTGTTCTTGCGACGTAAAGGTGCGTGCGAGTTCACGGCACTCTTCCGCATTACGGGCAGCTTCGGACACAGATGGGCATTCGGATGCGTCAGGATGGTATGGAAGGAGAGTGTCGATGGTGTGGGATGGTTCGCGTCCATAAAGAAGAAAGAAAGGTGAAAATCCAGTGGTAGACTGTGCCGCGGTGTTATATGCGAACGTGATGAATGGAAGAATGCGATCCCAGTTAGTATGATCGGATGTCACATACATGGCGAGCATATCGCCAAGGGTGCGGTTAAATCTTTCCGTGAGCCCGTTAGTTTGCGGGTGGTATGCAGTGGTCTTGCGATGAACAACATGGCATTGAGAAAGCAGAGACGTGACGACTTCTGATAGGAAGGCTCGACCTCGGTCGCTTAGTAGCTCTCGAGGTGCACCATGTCTTAGTATGAAGCGATGAAGGATGAAGGATGCTACGTCCCGCGCAGTGGCACTTGGAAGGGCGGCGGTCTCAGCGTAGCGTGTTAAATGGTCCACAGCGACTATGATCCACCGATTTTCATCTGATGTTGTCGGTAGAGGGCCATAGAGATCAATTCCGATCCGATCGAAAGGTTTGGCAGGGCACGGGAGCGGTTGAAGCGCACCGGACGAGTGGAAAGGCGGTGATTTGCGGCGTTGACAGTCAGGGCAGCCCATAACGAATTTTCGAACGAAATTATACATTCCGCGCCAGTAGAAGCGATGGCGAATGCGTTCGTAAGTTTTGAAAACTCCGGCATGACCACATTGGGGATCGTCGTGAAAGGAGGCGCAGATTTGTGATCGCAAGCTGCGCGGGACAACCAAGAGCCACTTACGACCTTCGGGGGCGTAGTTGCGTCGGTGTAGCAGCCGATCACGAATCGCGAAATGAGCAGCTTGACGTCGGAGAGATCGTGGTACCGCAGTGGTTGACGATCCAGAGAGACAGTTAAAAATGGAAGCGATCCACGGGTCCTTGTGTTGTTCACCGGTAAAAGAGTCGAGGTCGAGAGATGCGACGGAGTTGGTACCAGTGGTTTCGCAGGCCGAGTCGGGAGGTAAAGGCGAACGCGACAGGGCGTCGGCGTCAGAATGCTTGCGTCCGCTGCGATAGATGACACGAATGTCGTACTCCTGGATTTGCAGTGCCCACCGAGCTAGGCGGCCAGAAGGATCTTTCAATGTGGCGAGCCAACAAAGTGCATGGTGGTCCGTTACCAGGTCGAATGGGCGACCGTACAAATAAGGGCGGAACTTGCGAAGCGCCCACACTAGCGCCAAGCACTCTTTTTCAGTGACGCTGTAATTGGCCTCAGCTTTAGTAAGTGTGCGACTCGCATAAGCGACGACGTATTCTGAGTAGCCCGGCTGGCGTTGGGCGAGGACGGCGCCTAGACCAACCCCACTAGCGTCTGTGTGAACTTCCGTTGCAGCTGTTGGGTCGAAATGCCGAAGAATTGGAGGAGATGTTAGCAGACTACGGAGCGTGGCAAACGCGACGTCGCAGTCAGAAGACCAGGATGAAAGGTCTGCATCACCGCGTAGGAGGTTGGTCAGTGGTGACATGATCGAAGCAAAATTTCGCACGAAGCGCCGGAAGTACGAGCATAGTCCGACAAAACTGCGTAATTCTTTCAGTGTAGTAGGTTTCGGGAACTCAGCGACTGCTCGCAGTTTTGCAGGGTCGGGTCGAACACCATCCTTGGACACGATGTGCCCTAAGATGGACAGCTCTCGCGCGGCGAAGCGGCACTTTTTAAGGTTCAGTTGGAGCCCAGCGTTGGTTAAACACGTCAGCACCAGTTGGAGCCGACGCAGATGTGTAGGAAAATCGGGAGAGAAAACGACAATGTCGTCGAGGTAGCATAGACACACAGACCACTTCAGTCCACGCAGTGTGTTGTCCATGAGTCGTTCAAACGTGGCAGGAGCATTACAAAGTCCAAATGGCATTACGTTAAATTCGTACAAGCCATCTGGTGTAATGAACGCAGTTTTCTGGCGATCAGCTTCTGCCATAGGAACCTGCCAGTATCCAGATCGTAAGTCTAAGGAGGAGAAGAATTCGGCTCCTTGGAGGCTGTCAAGGGCGTCGTCGATGCGCGGTAATGGATAGACGTCTTTCCGCGTCACCTTGTTTAATCGCCGGTAGTCGACGCAAAATCGAATCGATCCATCCTTCTTTCGAACTAGAACGACAGGAGATGCCCAAGGACTGTGCGATGGTTGAATAACGCGACGGCGTAGCATCTCTTCGACCTGGTCGTTGATGACGTGACGTTCTGCTGCAGAGACACGGTACGGTCTTTGACGCAATGGCTGGTGCGAACCGGTGTCAATGTAGTGGTGCACTGCGGAAGTCCGACCCAATTGCGGCTGAGAAACGTCGAATGAATTCGCGAAGTGTTGGAGAAGATTAAGAAGCTCGGCGCGTTCATGGGCACTTAAGGTGTCGGCGATGGAACTCGAGAAGGTGTCACTCGATGAGCATTCCAGTGGGGAAAGGGCATGAAGTTCGGTCGAGGCGCTACTGCACGATTCGTCTGGCATGTTAAGGAATAAAGAGGAATCGAGGTACTCCACTCGACCGAGACATTCGCCGGCAAGTAGCGTAAGTGGTGCAGAAAGGGGGTTGTGGACGAAAATATTGCTTCGGCCCGCAGTGACGTCGAGTGTAGCGAAAGGCAAGGAAACGGCTCTGCGGCTCATGAAAATGTCGGAAGGTGTAAACATTACTGTAGCGTCGTTATGGTCATCGCAGCAAACAGGGACAACGGCAAGAGAAGCTGGCGGAATTTCAGTGTCTTCACGTACGACGAGTTTTGGAGACCGCTCAAGAGTTTCGTGCAAAGGTTCGTCAGACAGGTGCGAAAATTGAACTTCAGCGCGTGCGCAGTCGATGACGGCATGATGTTGTGACAGGAAGTCCCACCCGAGGATAACGTCATGCGAGCACACCGAAAGGACGATGAACTCGACAACGTACATAGAGCCTTGGATGAAAATGCGGGCCGTACAGGTGCCGAGAGGTCTGACTGGCTGTGCGCTAGCCGTACGAAGCGATAGTCCAGAGAGCGGCGTGGTCACTTTGCGTAGGGAGCGGCAGAGCTGGGCGGCTATAACAGAAACGGCAGCACCTGTGTCGATGAGGGCAAATGTAGAAACACCATCGACAGATATGGCGACGACGTTAGCAGGTGAAGTGCGAGGACTTGGGCATTTCGATGACGGCGCAGTTCTTGCCTCTGGAACTGCGGCGTTCAGTTTTCCCGGTTGGAGGAAGCGGGTCGGGGACGCATTGGGGACAGAGATCGCCTGCGAGGAGACGGCGAGCGGGAAGAGTGAGTCGGAGCTGGGCGCTGGGGTGACTGAGACCCGGGAAGATTAGTGTAGCCATACTGCGGTGAAGGATAGGGAGCAGGTAGGTGCGTGGGCGGCGGGTCATACGGTAACGGCCAAGTAGCGTTGTGTTGCGATTGGAAACGACGACGACAATATCGTGCCACGTGTCCTGGAGTACCGCAGGCGTAGCAGATTGGTCGATTGTCAGCAGTGCGCCAGGAATTGCTGACTCGCGGTGCAGCCCAAGGTGTCGAAAGAGGGGTAGAGTGGGGAGCAACTGCAGGCATGGGTGGCAAAAGCTGCTGGCGGGGTCTGCTGCGTACCACCTGGGCATAAGTAAGAGGCGCGGCCACGGGCTGCATAGCCGGCGCATGGGGAACAGTCACGGCCACAGGCTGCTGGTGGGCAGCGACGGGAACAGCCTGAGCTACCTCTTCGGCAATAACGTCGCGGAGTGGTGAGGGCAGACGAGAGGATGGCGGCTGCTGCGTGAAGGGAATCAACGACAGTTGCCGAGCTACTTCTTCACGCACGAAGTCTTTAATCTCTTGCAGGGTTGGTGCGTGGTCGGGAACGGAAGTGAGACTGGAGAGCGAGTCGGCGTGTGAGGAAAATGGCCGAGTCAGGGCGCGCTGCTTGCTCAACTCGTCGAAACTTTGACACAAAGTAACAAGTTCCGCAACGGTGGCAGGATTACGGGCGAGGAGCAGCTGATATGCACCGTCATTTATCCCTTTGAGGATGTGTTGAATCTTCTCCGACTCGGGCATGGTGGTGTTCAGTCGGTTGCAAAGTCCAATGATGTCTTCAATGTAGCTTGTGAAAGATTCCGTTGGTTTTTGTGCGCGAGTCCGCAAGCGTTGTTCGGCTCTGGACTTGCGGACAGCGGGTCGGCCAAAAACGTCAGCGAACAACGTTTTGAAGATGGACCACGTCGTAATGTCGTTTTTGTGGTTGTTATACCACATTTCGGCTACGTCAGTGAGGTAAAAGATGACGTAAGTCAATTTGTCCGCGTCATCCCACTTGTTGTTTGCGCTTACCAGTTCGTAGTTAGCGAACCAGTCTTCCACGTCAGTCTCATCAGCTCCGCTAAAGACTTTGGGCTCTCGCAAACGAAGAACGCCGGGGTTGCTGGGGGATGGAGTGGAAGAGCCAGGTTGCGCGTTGTTGGTAGCCATGATGGTAGGTAGCGTTCGGTTGCGCAGCTCCAGGTTGAGGCGACGGCGAATGGCAGCACCCAGGTTCAGGCGACGGGGAATGTCAGCACCCTCCACCAATTGAAAAAGGGTTTATTGGCGACTGTTGCGACGGTGGTCCTACGATGAAACACGATCGGACAAGAGCAACGGTCGAGCAGATGCCGGCGAAGATCAGCACGAGCCGAGCGAGCGAAGCCAAGCACCCAGTACCCAAGCGGTGGCGATGTTGTTTGCCAACGATGCGTTTTCTTCTTCACAGTATGTATGTATGTATGTATGTATGTATGTATGTATGTATGTATGTATGTATGTATGTATGTATGTATGTATGTATGTATGTATGTATGTATGTATGTATGTATGTATGTATGTATGTATGTATGTTCACTGGACCTTGTAAACATGTTTCTAAACTGGCTTAATGCGTAAGCGCGAGATGTAGTGGCAGCCGCCAGGGAATTTCGCAACCTTATGCATGTTGCTACAAACAAAATTCCTCATGCGAAACTCACTTCTTGCCAGGTGGTTTCACGTGGAATCGTATGGTGTAAGTGTCGTTGTACGCCACCGCCCCGTTTAGGTTAACCGTGAGCGGCAGTTGCTATATAGGAGAGAAAGCAATGAAATAGATGTTAGATACGCGCGCCACACAACCATCGTCTTCTATTCCCCAGCAATCA
This sequence comes from Rhipicephalus microplus, assembly GCF_013339725.1. NCBI lineage: Eukaryota > Metazoa > Arthropoda > Arachnida > Ixodida > Ixodidae > Rhipicephalus > Rhipicephalus microplus. The sequence goes on from NC_051171.1 coordinate 83,484,757, forward strand.
AGGCGTCGTCTTGGCTCTAAACTAACATCTAGCCCTGCTCTATTCTTATGCGTTTCCCGAATCTCTATATCTAGAATAGAGAGAGTTCCACTTCTGGCCTAAACTTGACTGCTACCGCGCTCATGGCACCCAAACCACAATTCAATATAACATCAGACAGCCGCAATGTGGATTGTTAGTTTATCAACCATCCACTTTCAACTTTTCATGTGTCTGTACGCCTTCGTTACAAAGGCATAAGAAGAGAAAAAGGTTTAGGCTTGTCCTGAAGATAAGAGCTTCGCTTCGTAGCGCAGTATAGCTCATAGCCGCGCTATATTCAATTTGTGGGAATAGCCAGCTCCAAAGTAGGCGTCGATGAACTTGCACCTTGATGCATCGAGCTTAACTTTGGCTATCACACCAGTATGTCAAGCCAGCCTTTAACCTCGATGACATGCGCGTATATTGTTTTTGACATCTGTGGTAGTCCACCGTTTATGAAGTGCTCTAACATGAATCTCAAGTCTTTCTCTTGCTGCAATGCCGTTATGGGCTTTTACGGGAATTACACAACGATGTGGTTATGAGGCACTCTACAGTGGAGAATTGAGCCATAATTTTGATCACCTGACGTTCGTGAACCTGCCTTGTGAGATCTCTTCCGATGCAGAAACGACACATCACGATTAACATCGCATAGAAAGTTGGCAGGAGCTCCACCATGTGTTCTGTTTCTTGTGTGACATCTGATACGCTCTTTTTATTCTAAGTCATAAAAACTTACAGCGAGGTTGTCACTTTATGATGGCCGAGCGCCAGCTGTGTGTCGTCATACAGCGAATTGTTCTCATTGGCCGACAGCTGTCTAGGCCAAGATCACAGCTGTGATCAGATGCGCTCATGACCCAAAGGAGAGAGCAGGTGCTGGTGTAGTGTTCCGGCTTTAGTCACACACTAGCAGCACTAGCAGCACTAGCGCACTCCAGAAGCACATCTGGAGGTAGCGAACGTGTTTCGCGACGCGTGATCAAAGTTATGACGCTCACGATACCTGGCTTCTTTCGTCCTTGTCATCCCTCCGTCTGTAACTTCAGCGATCTAATGGCAAGCCGATAAACTCCGACACTGTGGTAATTTAAAGATTGCGTGCGGAAAATGTCTTAGGATCCTTTTAATGTTCGGAAGGACCATGAATGTGTTTCCGAGTACTTGTTATATTAAAAGATAAAAACATTTCTTACCTTAAATTCACACGGTATAACCAGTTCCGGAATGAATACACTGCCATATAGGGTGAACTCATTGGCGATGCCTCCTTCATCCATGTCGTGCCTATTGTACTCGCGACCGTTGACGTAGGTCTGTCGAAAAAGTAAACAAAAAGTATGAATCAAGCAATAAATTAAAAGCAGGAGAACGTGGGCTCAGAGACCCTGTGAAATATATATGGCGTGCAAACACGGACCCAGAAAACAAGTCGACACATCACGAACGCCTACTAACAACCCAATAAGAGCTCCACGGCGAAAAAGAGAGGCCCAAAAACGTATCTGCTCATGCCCATGCAACAGGCGAACATCATAAATCTGGCCGGCGCGGGGGTTTACGTGAAAGATAACTTGAAGGCGTTTGATTTCAGCTTTATCTAAATTAATCTATGGTAGGCTCCCTCATGCGCTCATCTTAAGAGCAACAACTTTACAAAGACATTCACAACAAAGCAATTTTTTCAGGTTGAGCTAATTAGTTTTTCAAAGTACTAAAGCCACTACTCTTGCTATTACACGATGTTTGGCTAGCGAAAAAAGGCGCATGAAAGAAAATGAATGTGGCGACGCCACCACTTCATATGTTTCGACGGTGTTACCCGGGCCTACCCAGTCCTTAGTCGGTAGATGTGAAGTAATATGTCTTTTGATAGAACCAAATACTCATCGTACCAATCTACGAAGAATTTTGTGTATGCAATCAGGTAAAAGTGTGATAAAAAGCCACTTTCAAGTGTCTATGTCACGCTCACGTCTATGTGCGGAGATTTTAGTGCAAAATATTAAGCATAAAATTTTACCTCCATTCTCTCTTCTGGTGCGCGCATGCTACGAAATCAATGACAGTGAAGTTATAGATGAGTAGTTTATTAGTTTATTTGAATTCATTGTTTCACGATAGTGCCTCTGATGTACTCGTACGTACGAAAAAATTGCGGTAAATTTTGTCATCACATAGCTGGAATTGAAACAATCTTGAGTAAAATCATATGTTATCGTGATAACTCGTCACGCACAGTACAAATAGTGCATGTAACGAGGACCTTCTCTTGCGCATTATTGTATGCATAGGATGGGTTGATGCTCTGAGATACCCTTTATAACATGGTGGTGACAGGCGTGCCACAAGACTCAATAAATAAGGTTTTTCGTCTTTATCTGTATTTTTTTTTAAAGTTGGCCTAATGCCGCAGTTGTCTTTTCGATCAACTCTACCTTACTTTATGAAAAAGCAACGGGAATTCATAGCCAAGTTTTCTGACCTTTACGGCAGAATTTCCTTATTTTTCCCGCTATTTATTGTTGCCTCTTCCCTATATAGTTTTCCGCCACCGATACTCTAACCGTATCTTACTTATTTCTTTCGCGCCCGTGTTCAGTTTTCCATTGTCGTATCTAAAACCCAAGGCTTCACGTAGAATTATGCCAAAACGTGACCTGGAGTCAGAACATGCTCTGTCGTTACTTTATCTTGCCCATTTCTACGGACAGGCTACGCCATCTGGCGTTGCTACCACGAAGCTGCATGAAAACGCAAGGTGGAGGGGTGCTGACCATATATTGCATGACTTGGGTTGAATACCGTTTAGCAATAGTGAAACTCAAAATTTGATAGAACATGTACAATATCAATACGTTCCGCTCACCCGGCCTACCGTTGATATACGTATGCGACACCACCTTCACTTATGTAATCATCCCGATGAGGTTTATCTTAGTTTTTTTTTGGAAATAAATGCCCACAAACCTTTCTTGGTTCCATTTCGCGAGTATCACTACAGCCACACCCAAAGTAGACAGTGAGGTGAGTAGACAGTGAGTAGACAGTGAGGTGCATAGGGACAGTGACGCCATGCGTGACATTCCTGCACAGGTCCCGTTATATTTGGCACGATAGAATGGTCGACATTTCTGGTATTGGGTTAATGAGGTTACAGAAACACGCCACGCCGTAGTGGGGGACCATTGATAGATTCTGCTCAACTGATGTTTTTTTTAAACATGAGTCTAAATATAATTACACAGGCGTTCTCGCACATCGCCCGCGTCCTCCAGCTTCAAAGCGCGACCCGACACATTATTCAAGGTGTGGCTTTATACAATCTAAATCACACTAATGTAGAACAATCACGTGACCACTTAAGCCTTTGTGTGTTATAAAGTATCCAGAAATTGACATCGTAATGATACCAAACATCGTCGGACCACATGCAAGGCCCTTCTAGTATAACTCAAGCCTAAATGGACTACTAAAGTCGCTTAGCGCAGATAGACGGGACAAGATTAAGCTACACACACAGGCGTGACAGGAAACGTGTATGCAATGATTTGGGGAGGGGGGAGGAGGCTAGCGGCTGAAGATGACGCAAGCGTCCGGAGCCACATGCTCCACCGCTCTAGACAAGTGTGGCTCTGACTGTGAAACCGCATCTTCGCCACCCACCACAAGCTGCTTTTCCTTGTCGTCGTAGTGCAGCTGCATGAAGTGCTCGCTGTGCGGTTTGAAGACAGGCGCCACCGAGCCGATGTCCGAGTTGTGCCACTCGTACTTATCCTCCTTCCCGTCCACCAGGTCCTGGAAGGTGACGCGCACCTTGTGGTGGCCGACGCTTGTGATCTCCGTCGAGTTCCACACGTGGTGCCTGTCCGACGAGTGCGTGAACTCCCAGTGCACCCTGAAGGCAGGCACAAAGGTACGCGTCACTCAGGCTCCCATATCAACCCTGAAGTTCTTTGAACAAAACTTGTGTTCTCGCAAACGTAGGAACTGCTTCCTGCGTCCAATTTAGAGCTACTACAAATGTGTTCTTGTGAGAGAAGGCAAGGTGTGCAGATATGACCATAAGCATAGGCGTGCGCTGGTTTCTTTATGTAGGAAGAAGGGATGCAAGCTTCAAGCTTCCTCAGTGCCCCCACACTACGGGAAGAAGTTGGGAAGACGGGATGGGGGTGAGGAAGTTCGTAAGAGCCTCGGTGTACTACTGCAGCTCTTACGAACTTTCTGTCGAGAAACACAGTGCAAAGACGAGTTTTGAGTTAACGGAGCGGGAGGGGGGTTCCTATTACCTCAGCTTCTCCAATTTTGGCGACAAGACAATGAGACCACACAAACAATAATTATCAGCCGATACAGCGCACTACTATACAAAAAATGCCCCCACATCCTCGATAAGAATCGTGAGGAAATGCGAATGCATTTATTCACCGAGAGAGGTTCCATTCTCGTCATACATTCGCTTTCACCGACTTCTGCCATCACCTTGAGAGTCGCCCAGCCAGCGAGCGGTCGAGAGTGAGGAGCAAGCGGACAGGAAAGGGGGGGGGGGGGTGCACGCGTTCTCAACTCGGCTTTGGCTTTTCATAACGGCATCTCAAGCACACATATCCGGAAGCTCTTTAACAGAGCTGATGGTTGAGATTTCAGCCCAGCCAGCTAACGATTGAGATTGAGGCTCGAGTGGCCGGGAGAGTGGGGCACAGAGATGAGAGAGCGAACGGCTAGAGAAGGAGCGGCGAAGCACTGCACCTTCCCTCTCCTACACCTCTCGCACCACATGCTCCAGTTGCTAGAGGCGAGAATAAGCACGCACGCCCGCAGCTGCTACTATGGGAGAGGGAGTGAGAGGAGAGAGATAAGTCCTGCCGGCAACGCGGACACCACCGCGGACAATGCTGGATGCCTGACATAGTCCAACTAAGAAATGCATTCGCATTTTTAAAAAAGTAAACGCGCGGCCTATGAGTCCATGCTCAGGGAGGGCAGTGACATCTGTCAATTACGCCTTACCTGCTTTCATAATGAACACTTACCAATAGCTCACCCTTCCGTCATCATGGAGCTGCTCTTGCGCCCATTCAGTGAGCGTAGGCTATTGCTCATGACGTGACACGAATGACAAACTAGGGCGCCATTACAATTTTCCCATTTAATGTCAATAAAACGTTTTCGTCGTCATCTTACGTGGTTTGTCAGCGCGGAGACTTACCTGCCTACTTGTGATACAGAGCTCAGCCATTACAGCAAACGCCTGCGTCTCCTCGCCTCCTAAAACCCTGCTCAAAGCAAGGCTTCTGCATGTCAGTTTGTTGCAATACCAAATGAGAAGGGAAAGACAACATATATATGCCTTTGACAGGCTGGATGCGAAGATGCAATGCTGCTGCAAAATTGTGGGTGCGTGTAAGATAAGCACCGCCTTAGTTCATTATAATAACTTATCATATTAAGCAGCACTGAGTGAGTAGTCTATGTGATTCCATCTTTCCTACTCTCTACAAACATTGTTGCACAAGTGCAACGCGGATATGTAATTACAAAGCGGTACAGCTTCCACAAGAGTTCTCATAATCTCGTGCCGATACATAGCTGGGCTGTCACCGTAGCGCGCTTCAGCCCCACAAAAATAATTCACAAGCTGAAATGACGCTAGTATTGCACTTCCCGACAAAAATAAAAGTAAATGAATCAGCATGTTTAACTTAGCTCCGATTTGTTCGTTATTAATCTGTACACAGGCTGATACACATGAGGACATGCTTCACCTCTTAAAGTCGACGGGCATCACCATCTGCATATAGATGTCTCCAAGCTCCTTGATGGACTTAGGGAGCCTGATGTAGACCGGTGTGACCTGAAGACAACAGGGAGAAAGAGGGAACCAGCATTACTGTTGGCACTGAGGTCGTAAGCGAGTGCGCGTGCAAACGGTCAACCGAAATCTTTTTTTCGTTGCCTAAAGAAATTCGCTCGAACTATACTTACATGCAGCAGTGTGCAAATAGAGGAAAATGACCTGGATATGTGTTTTTTAGGAGCAAAGCGCCGAGACTGCGGGTCTGTCCTTCCTCGCTCGTACGTGACTGCCTAGTTCAATTACTCACTCAGCAAGTGCGAACAGACAGACAGACAGACAGACAGACAGACAGACAGACAGACAGACAGACAGACAGACAGACAGACAGACAGACAGACAGACAGACAGACAGACAGACAGACAGACAGACAGACAGACAGACAGACAGACAGACAGACAGACAGACAGACAGACAGACAGGCAGGCAGGCAGGCCGGCCGGCAGGCAGGCAGGCAGACAGGCTATGGATGGGCGGACGAACGGACATTTCACGATTTACCAATAAAACCCTCTGACGCTTCGTCGCACTCATCATCATTCACTCCGTGGATATGCTGCGATTTTTTTTTCGTCATGTAGAATAGAGCAGCCGAAGTTAGTGATTATGATGATGTTAGGCCACCACTAACAAAAGTCGCAAGGTCCTCCATGCTTTCACTCACAGTGACTCGAGGATGAAAAAAATTTTTCTTTGTTTGTTATAGGTCTTATGGTTCCCAGTAGATTGTATCATTCTCTCTCAATCCATTGTATGTACTCATTCGCTTTAACTACTAATCATTAGGATAACCTATCATCAGAACCAGCTCCTCCTTACGAAGAATTTTCATAGCTGATACTTCATCTCAGAAGTTCCCTTCAGCACTGTGAAGGATACAGGGCTGCATGGGAGATAGGGAATGCGATTAGCCATTCATTCGTCCATATCGCGTCATCTTCTCGGACGTCTCTCTGCCGTTCGCTCGCACGCAGAGCCGAGGAAGCCTTGGGGCGCTTAAGGTCGACAGACGTATCGCATAGAGGGAAAAAATGGCTGCACACATTGCAGCTGGGGAGTTTCGTTTAATGTATCGCATTTATGCATTTCGCTATCCGTGATTCCGTGTTACACTTCAATACGGTGGCTTTCGTGGCGTATGAATACAAGTATACGCTTCATTTGTAATGTATAAATTTAACGATGTTCTTGTTGTTCTTTCATAATTTTCATTACTCTGTATGTCATTTTAGAATAATTATTTACTTTTTCTTGCCTGTTTATAATATTATTAGTATTTTACATATTTCAACTTCTCTGCCTGATTTTTGTATAAAGGTTTTTGAATTGTTCCTACCAATTAAAGCCATGTGTGAACCATTTCTCTGCTCTCTTTGTGCGACATTATGCAAGGGCCCGGAAAATATTTTCAACTCAAAAATGAAGTGTGATATATGATAGCGTTTTCCCTCTATTACTGTGAACATCTCTTGCTGATCTCTATAGTGATGTCATTACAGGTGACATACAAACTGAATCGCTCCGTGTAAGTCCTAAGAAATGCCCGTTTACATATTCCAACTTCCACACAGCGATGCGCTGCCATTGGCCAAACACCGTCACGCGGAGCTTCGCATTGCTGCTTAGAAGGAACCCTTGGTGTACGGTGCTGATTAAACTCCTAACTCTCATTTCCGGAATGGAAAACTGCGTGCGACGGTGCAGCGTATCTAACGAATAATTTCGCGTTACATTACCGAAGTATGTGTCGAGTGATACTTCCCCCAATATTGTATCATGCAGTAAACTCCCGTGCAGGCATGGTAATATGACGCGTTGGTACCATATTGTATTTGGTATCAAGAACAAGGTGGTGAGTTCTAGTGCCTGCCATACTACCATCCGTATGGTGCTAGTAAAAATAGTTATGGCGAGAAGGACATTCTCTTAACGTAGTCTCCGAAAGGAAGTAATCGCGTCTCCCATCGCAGGCATTGTGCGCGGGCTGGCACACTCCCATTCATTTTTTATGGTTTTTTTTTTCTAGCCAGGCATAAACAATATTCCTAAGGAGTCACCGTTAAACGTACCTGCAGTAGTAAATATAGTTTTTTTTTGTCACTACTGAATTATTGTACAGTTTGTGTCTATTTATGCCCTCACAACCAACCAAACATAAGGAACCGAGGGAACCACGAATCTGCACCTCATTTTTTTAATTGTGCTGCTCTTTCTGGCACTCACAGGGCAAATACTACCTGATTGCTACCACGAGTCTGAGACAAAAGGATTATTCATGGGGACTTATAGGCCTGCTTACCGGATAGCGGTAGCATATGTGCGGCTTCGCCTGTGAACCCACGACCGCTATGATGCCCTTGGTGTAGGCGGAGTGTTCCTGCTCATCGTCCGGCCTCAAAACTATGGGTTCTGGCGCGTCGTCTTCATCGTCTTTGGAGCTCAGCGCCTCCAAACTCTCCACGCGGTCGACAGACTCGCAATCTTCGCTCATGATGGCGCCTGTGGACCTTACGCTTACGAATCAAGGACAGTTGAAAGAAACGCAAGCGCGCTGATCGCTGGTGTCGTGGAGAAACCCGGTATTCTGGATGACTGGCCTCGTTTTCAGTCTTTTCGCGGGTCCTCCCGTCGCCGACCTGCACGGCAGCCACTGCCGGAGACCCGTTGGCTGTAGATGCACCGGTCTTGGGCTGCCGACAGCAACAACCTCTTCCTAAGACAGCGAGCGAGAGACTGCGCCGGTGCGCTGCGATACAACCAGCACGTCACCATCAAGGTCGTAAAGATGAGTGGATTGAATTCTGAAACAATTACACCAAACATGCTCCCAGTGCCACCCACACCGGTGGTGGCCCAGCCGATCTGTTTCTCGCGATTTGAAAGCCCCTCTGGGTTTTCAGCGACACCACGCGGCCACACAAGAAGCTTGTCGAGTGTTTATTAGAAGCTATCACTCAATCATCCAGTTGTTCCAATTTCTGTCGTTGTATTTGCCCGGAGGGTGGCGCCCAGAACGCTTGAATTTCTCTGCTCGTAGAACACGTTGCCAAAGACCGAAGCCGCAAAGCGCAACACGTGATGGAAGTATACAGGCCACGCGGCCTTACCTTTGTCATTCTACAGATTTATTCCTGCCTGCCATCGACTTCAATCCGGGCGTCCATACATCAGGCGCGCCTTTGACAGCGGCGCCCACGATTCTATTCGGATATACGAAGGAACGTATAACAAAATCATTGTTTATTCGTGGGCTACTAATAAATGATACCTCTGTATCCATTCGCGTGTCATAGTGAAAGATGGTAGTGAGAGATGCACTAGTGGCCTGATTCTAACGCTGCATCCAGTGGATAGATTTATTCTATTGCCCCCCTTCGCAATATCCGTAGCAGTGAAGTAGTGTGAGGTCATATGGCACGCAGTGCATTTTCAATGAGTTGTCGTGAAATTTGGAGCCTAATGAATTTTTAAAATGCCCAGGACAGTTCTGGAACGTCAATAAACCTTAGGGCAATGTGCAAGCACTGCAAGCACTTTAGTGCAATGCCAAGCATTATTATTTTCCCGCCAAATACACAAAGTTTCTGAATCATTTCAGCATATTGTAGTCAGGAGCATAGCCAGAAATCTTTTGTAGGCGTTTGTATGCGTGTGTGGGTCTATGTAGACATGTAAACCTGAGAAACGTGATAATCAGGGCTGATTATCTTTACCTCTAGCGCAGCTACATGGCCGTAGCACACCAAAAGTGGTCGATGTATCCAAAAGCTTCACTTAACTATTCGTGGCTAAAATGTTCCTTAGTCGCTTGGCATGCATCTAAGAAACATCGTCTGCAGACCTTGGAATTTAAACATATTACTAACACATCAATGCTCTTTATAGTTCCCCCATTAAACAGACGCGAGCCAATGTTGGATACCTCCAACTGAGTCTAAATGTTTGTTCTAGGGTTCTCCGTGCAAAAACCATGATCGAATTATGAGACACGCTGTATAAAAAATTGGGGCTCTTGGTGCCATCACATTGTGCATATGTGTCGAGAACAAGTACGGCCAGGACACTGGGAATTCCGTGCACAAAGCAAAGCTGTGTGTTCAGGACCTAATATTGTAATATATCGAGTTTTACGTGCCAAAACCACGGTATAGTTATGAAAGACATGGTAATGAAGAGCTCGGGAAATTTGTACTATCTGGTGCTATTTAACGTGCACTGACATTGCGCAGTATACGGGGCCCCTATCACTTCACCTCAATCGAAATGCGACCTCCATGGTCGGAATCGAATCCGCGACCTTCGGGTTAACAGCCAAGCTAAACCTTGACCACTGCTCTACTGTGGCGGACGTGTACGGTTATTTATAAAAATATACGGTTATTTATAAAAGAAACGAAGCACATTTACATTAAACGAAAGTAGCCACCATGTTAAAACAGGAACGAAGCAACGGGCGAGCGACGCGTTCGCTGGTGGGAGCGTGCAAAAATATCGCAATACAAACGAATGCAAGAATCAAAGCATTTACAGTTATGCATGTCTAGTAGTGGCACATACCCAAGCTGCACATGCCCATGATTGACCCGCACTGTGGTACACATTCAATGTTTCCCAAACACCAGAACAAATTTTCATCTATCTATCTATCTATCTATCTATCTATCTATCTATCTATCTATCTATCTATCGACGGTTGGTTGCTCTCGTGATCACCCCCTTAACTTGAGGTAAACCAAAATTAGTATGGGACGGTAAGATGATTTGATGAATATGATCAGCTGGTAATGTCACAATAATGTCACAATGTCGTCGCGTATGTCGTCCAACACTTTCCGAAAATTGGTGGAACATACCCGGGCGGGTATGTGCCACAGGTGATACATTTTTATCCACCCAGGAATGCTGAGAGCACACATAGGTAAATTTAGCTATCTACCATTAAGAAAAAGCTGCCAGGCAGGGCTGACGAGACGAATTCAATGATTAAATGTCAGTGTCCCAGCAGGAATCGAAGCCCAGCATTCTGCTTGACATTCAACTATCCTACCACAGAGCAACGCCAGGTCTCGGAAACACTATGCAAATTGACCGTACTGTTCGTGAAACGTCCAATGTGGTCGTCGTCCTGGTTATCAAACTTTATGAACACTACATATGTACTCCTATGACACAGCCGTCATGTCGGGTTAACGTCGATTGTAGTTAGGTGCCACCCGCTGAATTTGATTTGTGCAGCGGCGTTGAGCGCTACCATCCTTGTGAGCACTAGCACAAACACCAACACTTTGTCAACTTACCCCTTCTGGTGTTGCTAGTAACCATGTTGCACTCAGCATAGTCACGCAACTGAAAACAACTGCTAATATAAAACATATGCGACTATTTAACGTATATATGTGCGTGAATTTGTGCATATTGTCACGTGATAAGAAGGCAGTACATCGCTTTCTAGGGCTCTGCGCATACTATCGCCACATTATAGCCTATTTTTCTAGGATTGCTGAACCGCTCACACGACTCACTCGTGAAGATGTTTCATTCGTCTGAGAGGAAGAACAGGACGCAGCTTTCTTTGAGCTACGGGAGCATTTGCAGACACCACCAGTCCTCACTCACTTTGACCAAGACGCTAATACTGACATTCATACTGACGCCAGCAATGTGGGTCTTGGTGCTGTCTTCGTATAACAACAAGATGGCGCAGAGTGAGGGATAGCGTACGCTAGCCACACTCCTTCCCGTGCTGAGGTCAACTACTCCACGTCAGAGAAAGAGTGCCTCGCTGTTGTATGGGCCAAGATGAAATTTAGGCCTTATCTTTATGGACGCCACTCAAGGCAGTGACCCACCATCATTCGTTGTGCTGGTTAGCCAACCAACGGGACCCGTGTGGGCGACTGGCACAATGGTGTCTTCGTCTGCAGGAATACAATTTCCCGATCGCTCACAAATCGGGCCGCAAGCACGAAGATGCTAATTTATTATCCCGTGCACCTGTCAAAGTTTGTGGCCATGACAGCGAGGATCACGGTGGTTTCCTTGGGGCCCTTACTAGAACATATCTGATTACACGACAGCGCGCAGACGATGAAATTCGCACAGTTATCGAAAACCTTGAAGGACGCAACGCTTCCATACCTGGATGTATTTCTCGTAGTCTGTCATCGTTCTGTACGCGAGATGGGGTCCTGTGTAAGAAAAACGTTAACAGCAATGAGATAACCTATCTTCTAATTGTGCCAACTGACATGCGTGACCACATTCTTCTTGCCTGCCGCGATGAGCCGACATCTGGTCACTTAAGTTCCTCTCGACCTATCACTCGAGTTCGACAAGCGTACTGCTAGCCTAAGCTTTCTGCATCCGTTAAGCGATACGTTAAAAGTTGCCGGGAATGTCAACGCCGCAAATCCCAGCCACTGAAGCCCGCGGGGCTTTTTCAACCAATAGGATCACCCAGAGCGCCATTTGATCAAAGAGGAATGGATTTACTGGGACCCTTTCCGCTGTAATCTGCCGGCAACGAGTGGATCGTAGTAGCCACAAACTATTTGGCGAAGTACGCCGAAACAAAGGCACTACGACGCGCTACGGATTCCGACGTCACCCAATTCTTTATGGACCAGATCGTTCTTCGATATGGCGCCCCGCCGTGCGTAATCGCAGACAGAACAGCACCTAGGACCCAGCTCATTCATGACGTATTCAAGCTCAGCTACACGAGCCATCGCAAGACCACGGTATATCATCCGCAGAGCAACGGGCTGACAGAGTGACTCAACAAGATCATCGCTGACATGTTATCCTTGTACGTAGATTTCCAGCATAAGACCTGGGACCAGGTGCTACCGTACGTCACATTCGCGTACAATACTGCCGTCCAGAAAACTACGCGATTCACGCCTTTCCGTCTTGTCTATGAACGTGAGGTCCAGACCATGCTGGATGCGATGCTTCCACGCAATCGCGACGCTTTGATCACTCCTGATGCTATGCAGCTTACCCAGTACGCCGACGAAGCACGCGAGTGAGCATGCCTACACACTACGCACCAGCAGTGTACAGACGCATGCCGCTACAACGCTTGCCATCGACTAGTTGAATACCATCCAGGCGATCAAGTTTGGGTGTGGAGGTCAGTCCAACACCAGGGATTGTCAGAAAAACTGCTCAGTCGCTACTTTGGACCATACAAACTGTTGCGACGCGTGAGTCATGTGAACTATGAAATAGTCCCTGACGGCGCCTTCTCGCCACGGCGGCGAAGGCACTCCTCAGAGATTCTGCACGTAGTGCGACTGAAGCCGTACTTCACGCGGTGGTGTGACTGTGCATGGACCTTATCGCTGTTTGGTATGTGCATATTTTCTATTGGTTCGCCCCGACTTTGCCTTTGTAATTTCCGAGCCTCAGAGCGATGCTTTTTTTTTTCACAGGGAGAATAATTCCACTTGGCCGCTAGTTACAGTGAGCGCAAGCCATGGCTGCCCGCGAGAATGGAAGACAATGTTCTGGGGCAGCGCGTGCTCTGGCTAGTAGTTGTTGATTATTGAAGCAGCCATCTTGCCAGTTTTCGGTGCGTCTCCCCACCGGCTTAGTTCTTCCAAGTTGAAGACATTTTTAGTACGTGACAATATATTGAGTGCACCTTTATAACGTCTCACTCCAATAGAAAAAATTAAACATATTCACCTTGCATCAACATGCTTCGCGCAACATCGATTCCCAAGGTACGTGGTATCGGCAAATTTTTTTTTAATTTTTAATTTTTTTTTAATGCTGGAGAGCATCATATACTGCCCTCATAATGAAATTTGAATTTGTATGTGTAAATATATGCTCAGGTCTTGTACTTTAACTGAGTGCGTTCGGAAACCGAACGTAGGCATTCTCTGTTATGATAGTATATCGCTACCGGCGGAAAACCGGCGGAAAACCGGCCGACTGACGTACGTTAAACCATAGTGTACATCGCCTACTTAACATTAAAACCATCTTCACGGTCATTTTTTGCCAGAATGGGAGTTTTCAAAGACAATAAATGATCTTTCCGCAGTTGACCACGCGGCTGAAATGAGTATGGTTTCACCGCTGAGCAGTACAACACCATAAGTACGTCAACGAGTCCATGCATCCATGATTAAAGAGGAATCCCTTAGCTCCCTTTGAGCGTCTCGCTCAGTTGACTCCAACACAGCGAGACACGACTCAATTTTCTTTTCAGCGTCTAATTCGTAACGCACCTACCGGCTTGAGTCTTCCTTGCTTGTGATCGTTTTGATACCTCCTTGGGCTCGTGCAGCCGGCTCGCGGACGTTTGGCAGTCATGTCTATCAAAAACAAGAAATGGTTTGACCACTTGCTCAGCAAACATTTTTGTTTTTTTTGGTAGTATTATTTTTCAACTACTTTTTCAGATTGGCTTCATTTTCATTTTAGTTTCATTTAAGTATCCTGCCGCCCGGTTCTTGGCCCATCCCCCTCTGTGGGTGGGGCCATCCATAAGAGGTCATCATCATCATCATCATCATCATCATCATCATCATCATCATAATCATGTTTCCTTAGCAGGGTGTAGCAGGGTGAGAAGAAGACAACGACGAGGAGTCCGAAGCGCCCGAGGTGCATTGTTTATTCGTCACGCTAGGAGTCGGCCCCTGTTGACCATGCCCCTAGAAAATTTGGAAGAAGACAGCCTGGCGAAGAATCCCGACCTTGAGTTGGCACAGATGAAGTTCCTGCTAGCCCGACACGAGCCCCACAACGACAAACTCAAGCAGGATCTCATGATTGCCATCACCGATCATGGTGAGTACACTTCATAGGCCCGCCTAACCTTGGCGTCTTTCGGCCTCCGCGTGACCGTGCTATTCTGTTTGACTATTGCTAGCGTGAGAAGAATAATTATTCAGCTAAGCTGTTGTAGCATGGTGTTTTAACACTTTAGGGCACAAAAAAGCCAAGGAGCTCATTACATGCAGTTACACTGAATCTGTTACGCCTCGCTACGAAAGAGTACTACATAACCTTTTCGTGTACTTCGAAGGTTAAAAAAATAGAAAAAAGAGATGGTTGGTAAGCATTCACTGTAAAAAAAAAAAAACTGCGCGGAAAAGTTTTTGTGCCTTCTTTTTTTTCCGCCACAGGTGCCTCTTCAATCGCTATTGGGTGTTTTTGTTGCCTCGATTTTTATCTTGCGTACGTTTTGACGCTGTCTTTTAGAACGTATACACAATTGTTTGATGTTTGGCGATAACTGTTGTTCTTTTAATGAAGAGTTGGATGCACCGTCATTTGCACTCAAGTCGAAAACGATTTGTCGCTTCGTAATGTTTGCTATCGGGCTAGTTGGTGCATAGCTGAACTTGAATTGATGGCGCAAACATTGCACCATCATTCTTTCAATATAACCTCAAAACATTTGAGTCATGTATTCAAGCTGAACAATTTGTTGCTTTCTTCGCTTTCTGTGATGCACGCTTTGTTGTAGACATGGCACCTTTCTACGAGGAGACTTGCGCTGATCTCAACTGGGCCATCGATCAAGAGTTGGCGGCCAAGATGAGGGCTGCCAACGTGGCCGAGTTGGCGCGCCTCGACGCGGCCATCGAGGACGCCGAGAAGAACTTGAGCGAGACGGAGGTTCGCGATGGCTACCTGCGCAAGGCGGAGTACCTGAGCCGCATCGGTGACAAGGTACGAAGCAAGCCAATAAGCTCAGTCAAAGAAAAGAAAAAAATAGCGTAAGAGGCGGCTGTGACTGTATACACACTTACACAGGTGACTCAACCAGTCAGCATCGGTCACTGACCAAAGGACGCCAAGTAGCTCTTACTTATCGCTCACAGCATACCGTCGGCATCAGCTGCGAAGGAAACGGGAAAAAAAAAGAGAGACACTCGAATTATACGACGCGCTGAAAGGTCTCTCTTCTACGCATTTGTTCCACTAACGTTCGTCGTCTGCCGCCAAAATCTCCCCTGGTTCCGTAACTATAACCCCCCCCCCCCCCCCCCCCACCTGGAAAAAAAGAAGAGCCCCCTTGCCACACCCCATTTTGTGGTTTCAACCAGGGTGGCCAGTTCCACTTTTAATAAGCGGTTTTTGGGCTTCTCTTTTTACCAAGTCGCTTGTAGAATTTTACAGTCGCTTGTCGCGTTTGGGGCTCATTTGAATTTTCCCAGCAAATATCTTAGTGGTGACCACGTTCTCCAATAGCGCATTTGCCATTCAGTATTGGAATGTTTGTCAATGGCTTTTAGTATATTGTCACGGGGTCGTCATGTGGCCGAAGACAGGAGACTTTGTGTTGGAATTTAACTGTTTATTTGGGCGAACCTGTGCCCAGTAAACGGAAACTCTGATTACAGTAGCAGTCTTGGACTGATACAAAGAGAAGTTTATTAACTTTAAACTCAAAAAAAAAACTCTTTACATCATTTTATACATACAGTGCTCGTTTAGACACCCCTCTTGTGCACTATGTGGCATACAAACTCCATTATCCATAGAGGAAACTATACTCGGCGACAGCTTTTCTTGACAGCACTGTGGAAGCTATAGAGCCGAACCGCCTGCATGCGCGCGCGCCAGGAAACAGTACCTATTTTATTTTCTGATTCTAATAGCTACCTGGCCCGAATAAATAAAACTTTCTTCATTATAAGGATAGAACAAGTATGGGACGCTGTTCATGGAAAAGAAGTTATCGTGCGCCCTAGTTTTTTTTTCTTTTTTATTTCTTGGACGGCACCACGTTTTCCGCACGCCGGCTGCGTCTGCTGCTTGCTCTTGCAGCGGCGAGCACAGCATCGGCCGTGGAAAAGCTGCTCATCGTTGGGACGCGCCGTCTTTTATACATCACGCATCGAACTTTCCAGCCTTATCACTGGTGACCACGCAAGCTCTGAAATAAGCTTCACTATTCGCGTCTTGCGCGCAATCTTAACAACGATCTACAACAATTGTGAGGCTTCTCGAACACTGAGGCACAGTCTGCGCCAATCATTGCTGACAGCTTTTGAGGGCGTAAACCGAATACAGCAAAACTGAAATAAGGCAGGCCCGTGGCCGGATCGTGCCGCAACCGGCCTTCCATTTCGCCTGTACCAGGGCTCAATACCGTAAACGTTAACATTCGATCACGTGTGGCGCTTACCCGTATATACTGGGCTGAACACGGAACCTAAACTTCACTGTTATAAAGGCTGAATAAGGCTGGGAAAACGTTCTGAACAACGGAAAATTTTATGTGTACCAGTATATAAACAGCACAGTAACTAGCTGCATGTATGCACTCTCATCAAAGTTTAACTCTGACGTTCCCATTTTGCATGCATACATTTTGCTATAGAGAAAGAGAGAGAGAGAGTGAGAAAGGAAAGGCCGGGAGGTTCACCAGATATTGGCATCTGGTTTGCTACCCAGCGCTGGGGGTGGGGAAGTAGGGGCAAGAAAGAGGGGTTAGATAGAGGGAAAAAAAACGCATGCGCACTCATAAAAAAAACGAAAACATACACAGGAAGGGCGTCCCAGCTACAACTGTTCAGCAAGGCCGGTCAATCGCAAAAAGTGCAGCAGCGCTTTCAGGGTCCTCTTCTGTGAAGTCGCATCCTGACGATACTGCAGAATTTCCTGCTCCGACAGAGGCTGATCATCTAATTTGTTGAGTTCCCTGCGAAGGCATAGTCGCTGCCTACTATACGCTATGCACTCACAAAGAACATGTTGAATGGTTTCCTCCTTGCCACAGTGGCCACAGGCTGCGGTGTCGGCCATCCCAATGCGGAAAGCGTAGGCGTTGGTAAATGCAACGCCCAACCACAGCCTACATAACAGGGTCTGGTCTGTTCGGCGAAGCCTCGACGGGACTTGAAGACTTAGCGTAGGGTCAAGCGAGTACTGTCGGGCATGCTTGAAGTGTGGCTGATTCCATTGTGATGTGGTTTGCCGGCGAGCAAGTCTGCGGAGCTCTCGTGCAGCATCCGTCCTAGAAAGTGGTAGTCGCAGTTTATGATCTTCTGTGTGGGCTGATTTGGCAGCTTGATCGGCCCGTTCATTGTCGATGATTCCGCAGTGACTGGGCAACCGCTGCAATGTAATTTGGTGCACTTTCTCAGTCAGGTGGTGTATAATCTCTGCTATCTCTAGTACCAGCTGCTCGTGTGGTCCACGGCGTAAGGCTGATAGTAGAGACTGCAGTGCCGCCTTCGAGTCGCAGAAAATAGTCCACTTGCGTGTAGGTTGATAAACTACAAATTGCAACGCGGCACGAAGTGCTGCCAATTCTGCTGCCGTTGATGTTGTTGCGTGAGATGTCTTGAATTTAATTGTCGTGGCCAACCTTGGTATCACTACTGCTCCTGTAGAGCTGTCCGGCTGAACCGATCCGTCAGTGTAGATATGTGTGGAGTCTTGATGTTTCTCATACAAGAGAAGTAGTGTGAGCTGTTTTAGAGCCGGTGACGACAAATTGGCCTTTTTCTCGACGCCAGGTATGTTAATAATAATCATTGGTTGAGCGAGGCACCATGGCGGAGTCACAGGTCTAGCGGCAGGAGAGAACGAAGTTGGGATCGACTCACCATGTGCGGTCACTGTTTTGCAGTAAGATGTGCATGGTCGGACCACTGGTAGAGAAGCTAGGTGATGTCGAGGGGTTCGAGCTAGGTGTCGTATATGTGTCCTCAGCACTTCCACAATAATGTGGGTTTTGATGAGGTTGTCCCTTGTGATGGCGATAGTTGCCGCTGTTGACGCACTTTGGGGCAAGCCTAAACATATCCGGAGTGCTTCAGCCTGGACACTTTGAAGCATTCGTAGGCTTGTTTTACTTACGTTGGTTAACACAGGTAGGCTGTACCGAAGGAATCCAAGGAAAAGAAATCTGTATAGTCGATACATAGCAGTTGTGGACATTCCCCAGTTCTTTCCAGCGAAGAACTTGAACAAATGACAGATGCCTGTCAATCGCCTTTTCATGCATGATACATGTGAGCTCCATGAGAGGTCTCTGTCAATTATAACACCTAGGAACTTGTATGATCGGAGGTGACGTATTCTTTCGCTGTTTATCAGAACGCTGTAGTTATGCATTGGTTTGCGCGTAAATGCCACTAGTGCACATTTCTCAGAGGAAATTTCCAGATCTCGTTGACGGAGGTAAATAGCAACTTGAGTGGCAGCTCTCTGAATTCGCGCTCGCAGCTGTAGACGTGTTACTGCAGACGTCGAAACGCAGATGTCGTCCGCGTACATTGACAATCTGACAGTACTTGGCAGATGCTCATTGAGAGCTATTAGCGTCAGGTTGAATAGTACAGGGCTAAGTATGCCACCCTGGGGAACACCACGGTGGCGGTAATGTAGCGAAGTGTCACCATCCTCGGTCCTCACGAAAAAGGATCGCTCAGAGAGATAGCTGCGTAGCCACTGAAACATCCGACCACCCACTCCTACCTCCTTGAGAGCGGTGAGGACAGCTTCATGTGTGACGTTATCGTACGCCCCTTTAACATCAAGAAATAAAGAAGCGCAGAGACGCTTACGGCCTTTTTCGTGTTGCACGTAGCTGACCAGGTCTATGACGCTATCAATTGATGACCGGCCACGGCGAAATCCCGTCATAGCGTCCGGGTAGATGTTGTGATGCTCCAGGAACCATTCTAGCCGTCCAAGTACCATCCTCTCCATCACTTTGCCCAAGCAACTAGCCAGTGCGATCGGGCGGTATGATGTGAGCACCAATGGTGACTTGCCAGGCTTCAGTAATGGAACCAAACGGCTGGTCTTCCAGTTAACTGGGAGGGTGCCCTCTCGCCACGAGTCGTTGTATATCTCGAGGAGGGCACTCCTCGCACACTCACCAAGGTGACACAGTGCTCTGTATGATATTCCATCAGGCCCGGGTGCTGATGTCCGTCTACACAAAGCCAGTGCTGCTTTAAGCTCATGAATAGAAAAAAATTGGTCCATGTGGTGATCGTGTGATGTCGTGCCACCACGTGAGAGCGTGGAGATGTTGGGATCTGCGAGTTGACCAGATAATTTGGCACAGAACTCTTCTGCCACGTCGACCTCCGATCTCTGTTGAGAGAGGGCTAGAGCCTTGAATGAAGACCGCTGAATGGGAGATGTCCGGAGCCCTCTTATTGTCCTCCACAAGTGTGATAAAGGCTTGCGAGGATCTAACGAAGCGCAGAAGGCTGCCCAACGTTGTGACTCTAGCTTGTCTATGCGGCGTTGTATCTTCTTCTGAAGACGTCTAGCGATTCGTAAATTGTCGATTGCTTTCGTGCGTCGGTACCTTCGTTCCGCACGCCGTCGGAGAGCCCGAAGTTGTTCTAATTCCACATCAAATTCGGTTACTCTCGAAGAGCATGTGAGGGTGCTATAATAAACATTTTGCTATAATTTTGCTATAATTTTGCTATAATAAACACACTAGCGCAGCGAGCAAACGAAAAGCGAAACTGGAACCAAAATCGGCTGCAAGCTGCCGGACAACTTGCGTAGTAACACAAATGTGCGGAGGCCCCGCCTCATAGCCTTCGCTCCAATGTCAAGAAAAGCTGTCGCCGAGTATAGCGGCACACACACACACACACACACACACACACACACACACACACACACACACACACACACATATATATATATATATATATATATATATATATATATATATATATATATATATATATATATATATATATATATATATATAAGGGAAAGAAGTGTATACCTAAGGGCTCGTTTTTCCGTGTTTTAACACAATAATAATGCGATCTAACAGACAGTAATGCCAAGGAATGTACAGGGGAAGTTATTAGAACCAATGGAATGTAAATACGAAGAAAGAAGAAAGAAAAGTGGATGAAAAAATAACCAGCCGTGAGCAGGAATCGAACCTACGACCTTCGAATGACGCGTTCGATGCGAGCATCGCCGTCTCCCTCATTATATATATATATATATATATATATATATATATATATATATATATATATATATATATATATATATATATATATATATATATACAAGTTTGTGCTAAACTACGCATACATTCATAAAAAACACAAATATGTATTTACAATCATATATACTGTAGCGAAGCCTCCGAACCCTGAAATGGGTCGAACTCTTGAGTACCTCCTAGTGGGGCTACCCAACAAGGACGCCGCTCGCACTAAGAGCCCGTGCTTGGCTGTGACTGTCGCCATTGGATATTCTCGCTCGTTGCCGGCTAATAAACGCCTTAACAATTTGGTGGAGAGTGCTGCGATCCCCGTCTATGCCTTTGGAGCTACGATCACGTACCCTGCCATCTACTATGTACCACGACGCTTCTCAGCAAACGCCGCCTCCAATGCCACCCCCTTGTCCCGGTGCCCCCGAATCCGCGATCCACCCATCTTCACTGGCGCTGATGGCACTGACGTGGAGGACTGGCTCGCCATTTACGAGCGCGTGAGCGTCCCCAACAAATGGGACGAGGACGGCAAACTGACCAACTTGGTATTCTACTTAACGGGTGTTGCCAGTTTGTGGTACAACAACCACGCGTCCGATTTTGCCACCTGGTCCGATTTTAAGACCGCAATTATCAACGTCTTTGGCCGCCCTGTTGTTCGCAAGCTGCAAGCCGAGCAGCGCTTGCGTGAACGTGCTCAGGAGGCTGGTGAGTCATTCACCAGCTATATTGAAGACGTCCAGGACCTATGCAACAAATTTAATCCCACCATGTCTGAGTCTGACAAGATCCGAAACATCAAGAAAGGCATTGACGATGATGCCTTCACGATGCTGCTCGCCGAAAACCCCGGCACAGTGGCTGAGGTCATCACACTGTGCCAGAGCCACGAGGAGCTCCACCGGAAGCGTTCGATGACCCGACGCTCCCCACCACGAGCTGCAACGCTTGCTGGCTTGGAGGCCAGTTGTGGCCAAGTGGCGTTGATGGCAGACCTAAAGTCCTTCATTCGTGAGGAAATCGCGCGTCAGTTCTCGCTCCTGCCCTTTGCCCACCAACCGACCATTCAACAATCGCCTACTACCCTTCTCCCTCCCATCTGTCGAGCGATTGAACAGGAAATAGCGGAGTTAATGCCTGCGTACCACACCCCACAGCCTCCGGCTCCTGCGCCCCTGAGTTACGCGCAAGTGGTCGCCAGGCCGCCCCAAGTCGTTCCAGCACCCGCCCCTCTGACTTACGCCGAAGCTGCCGCTCGACCTCCGTCCTTTGCAGCGGGTATGCCCGCTACGTATGTTGACGTAACCCCTCAGCCTCTGCTTCAGTCCACCATGCAGCCACCGTTCCGTCCATCGGCCCTTGCGACATGGGTGAGACCTACCCCGGTGAACAGATGGCGCACACCCGACAACCGGCCCATCTGCTTTGCCTGTGGTTACGCCGGTCACGTGGCCCGTTATTGCCATCGCGTACAGCCGGCTCCGATTTCTTCACCTGTTGCTGGCCAACTCAGCCGTCCTTATCGCGAAGAACCGCCGTCTATGCCACCTCGATCTCGCCCAGGTCCATCTCGAAGATCGCCGTCTCCACGACGTCGTTCCCTGTCCCCCATGCGGCCAAGTGCGGCTGCTCATGAGCGGGAAAATTAGTCGTCGCAGTCCCCGAGGCAAGGACTGCGACGCTATCGCAATGTGAAAACCCTCAGAGCAGCCCCTTGAATGTCATTGACGTGCTTGTGGACGGTGTTTGTGCATTGGCTCTTATTGACACTGGAGCTGCCGTATCAGTTATGGACGAAAAACTCTGCCGCTTACTTCGAAAAGTGACGACGCCACTTTCTGGGTTATCCCTCCGTACTGCAAGTTTGCACCGTATTCATCCTACTGCAGGGTGCACAGCTCGCGTTGTCATCCAGGACGTTCTGTATGTCGCCCAGTTCATCATCATTCCGGCATGCTCTCATGACGTCATCCTGGGATGGGACTTTCTCTCCCGCCATGACGCCGTCATCCATTGTGCCGCCGCCGAAATTGAGCTCTCACCCTTCTCGCATTTGACGCCAGAAGACAGTCCCTCGACACTGAGCAAGATTCTAACGAAAGACGATACAACAGTGCCTCCAAACTCGACGACGGCTGTGTCTGTCTACTGCGCTGGTCTCTCCGACACCATTGCACTTGTTTCGCCATCTGACCGTGCTTGCAGCAGGAAAGGGTTGCTAGTACCTTTCGCGAGCGTGCAGGTCAACCAAGCCAACGCTGCCATTTTTGTAACCAAACCGTCCCCGTACGCTGTTACCTTGCTTCGAGGGGAATGTCTCGGCAGAGTGGAACCAGTCGACGACGCACAAGTCCTGGACGTACCCGATGACACGCGCGGTCCCAGGTCGTGCACCATCAATGCTGTTTTCACTTCTGATTCGTCATCTGTTGATGTATTTGGCCCCTCCATCGCTGACAACCTTACGGCCGTACAGCGTTCCCAACTTCTGGACCTGTTGCAAGATTATCGTTCTTCTTTCGATGTCGGTAGAAGTTCTCTCGGTCGCACGTCCGTTGTTACGCATCGCATCGACACTGGTACCCATCCACCTTTACGGCAACGTCCATATCGCGTGTCGCCAGCTGAACGTCAAGTAATTAATGATCAGGTAGACGATATGCTCCGACGCGACGTTATTCGGCCCTCGGACAGTCCATGGGTGTCTCTTGTTGTTCTTGTTGCGAAGAAAGACGGTTCTGTGCGGTTCTGTGTGGACTACAGACGGCTCAATAAGATCACTCGCAAGGATGTTTATCCACTGCCACACATCGATGACGCGATTGACAGCCTTCGTGGAGCCGATTTTTTTTCTTCCCTCGATCTGCGCTCGGGTTACTGGCAAGTACCCATGGCTGACGACGCTCGACCAAAGACCGCCTTCGTCACGCCAGACGGCTTGTATGAGTTCAACGTGATGCCGTTTGGTCTATGTAATGCATCTGCGACCTTTGAGCGCATGATGGACACCGTTCTGCGCAACTTGAAATGGTACACGTGCTTGTGTTACCTCGACGATGTCATTGTCTTTGCTCCGGATTTCTCCGCGCATCTCCAACGTCTGAAAGAAGTTTTCTCACGTGTGAGCAATGCCGGCTTGCAACTAAATCTGAAAAAGTGCCGCTTTGCAGCACGGCAACTCACCATACTGGGGTACGTCGTGTCCAAAGACTGCATTCTTCCCGATCCTGCCAAGCTTCAGGCCTTGGCCGAATTCCCCAAACCTGCATCTGTTAAAGAACTGCGTAGTTTCGTGGGCCTGTGCTCATACTTCCG
The DNA here is from genome assembly GCF_013339725.1 of Rhipicephalus microplus. Classification (NCBI taxonomy): domain Eukaryota; kingdom Metazoa; phylum Arthropoda; class Arachnida; order Ixodida; family Ixodidae; genus Rhipicephalus; species Rhipicephalus microplus. The sequence goes on from NC_051171.1 coordinate 83,508,928, forward strand.
ACGCTTCATACGAAACTTTGCCACGATCATATCGCCGCTGACGAAGCTCCTTGGAAGTAACGGGCCCCTCAATTCGTGGTCATCCGAGTGCGACGACGCGTTCGCGAAGCTCCGTCATTTGTTGACGTCGCATCCCATTCTACGCCACTACGACCCCACAGCCCCAACGGAGGTGCACACGGACGCCAGCGGTGTAGGCCTCGGCGCTGTCCTGGCGCAGCGAAAACCCGGATTCCCTGAATATGTCGTAGCATATGCAAGCCGTACGCTCACGAGAGCCGAGACAAACTACACCGTCACGGAGAAAGAGTGCCTAGCGATCGTCTGGGCTCTTACAAAGTTTCGACCTTATTTGTATGGTCGCCCATTCGATGTCGTCATCGACCATCATGCACTATGCTGGCTTTCATCATTGAAGGATCCCTCAGGCCGTCTCGCCCGTTGGGCTTTTCGCTTACAAGACTACGACATCCGTGTGCTGTACCGCAACGGACGCCAGCATGCTGACGCTGATGCACTCTCACGCTCCCCTCTACCTCAAGACGGCGTGCCCTGCTCAGTAACCTCAATTGCTGTATCTGCCATCGATGTTGACATCCTTGCTATCGAACAGCGAAAGGATAATTGGATCGCCCCGCTGATCGACTTGCTTTCTGATCCGTCCGCAACACCATCCACGCGTGCCTTGCGTCGTCGAGCTCACCATTTCGCCATCCGTGACGGCCTCTTACACCGACGCAATTACGACTCCAATGACCTGCAGTGGTTACTCGTCATACCCCGCAGTCTGCGGTCGGAGATATGTGAATCTTTTCATTCTGATCCGCAATGTTCGCACTCTTGGGTATCCAAAGCTTACCACCGCATTCGACAACGCTACTTCTGGCGCGGGATGTACCGCTATGTGCAGCAGTTCGTTCGCTCTTGCCTCATTTGCCAACGCCGTAAACCGTCAGCCCACATGTCGCACGCCGGTCTGCAACCGTTACCTTGCCCTGACCGTCCCTTTGGGCGCGTAGGTATCGATTTGTATGGACCACTTCCTCTGACATCGGCTGGTAACCGCTGGGCCATCGTTGCCGTTGACCATTTAACGCGATACGCCGAAACCGCCGCTCTCCCTGCGGCTACTGCGCGCGATGTTGCGTCCTTCCTGCTGCATCGATTCATACTGCGCCACGGACCACCCCAAGAGCTTCTTTGCGATCGAGGCCGTGTCTTCTTGTCGGAAGTCGTCGAAGCCATTCTGACGGAGTGCCATTCTGTCCACAGCAAAACTACTGCTTACCACCCACAGACGAATGGCCTCACCGAACGTTTTAACCGCACCCTCGGCGACATGCTTTCTATGTACGTCGCTGCCAATCACACTAATTGGGATAATATACTGCCCTTCGTCACCTACGCCTACAACACCGGCCCTCAGAGCACGACTGGTTTTTCACCTTTCTACTTTCTGTACGGAAGGCACCCGTCGCACACCATGGACACGATACTCCCGTACACGCCGGATACATCTGAGTGTACACCTATTTCCGAGACAGCCAGGCTTGCTGAAGAGTGTCGCGAGCTTGCCAAGACTTTTACGACGCAAGAGCAAGAGCAGCAGAAGAGTATTCGTGATGGCTCCATCACTTCTGAGCCCACGTTCCTTCCCGGTGCGCTTGTATGGCTCTCGATCCCGACCTCTGTAGCTGGCCTCTCTTCCAAACTATGTCCCAAATACGAAGGCCCCTACCGTGTCATCGAGCGCACCTCACCCGTCAACCATCTGATCGAACCCGTTGAACAATCTTCGGACATGCGCCGCCGTGGGCGAGACATCGTCAACGTGGAGCGCCTGAAGGCTTATTATGACCCGCTCATAGTAACAAGCTGTTAGGTCGCCAGGCGGCTCCCTCTTCGACCCCGGGGTAATTGTAGCGAAGCCTCCGAACTCTGAAATGGGTCGAACTCTTGAGCACCTCCTAGTGGGGCTACCCAACAAGGACGCCGCTCGCGCTGAGAGCCCGTGCTTGGCTGTGACTGTCGCCATTGGATATTCTCGCTCGTTGCCGGCTAATAAACGCCTTAACAATACATATATTTACAACAGATCGTGAACATGGGTAGGCATATTTACAATACTTCGACTGGCGCTATACATACACTTGATAGCGGCGAACGGAGCGTCGGCCGTCGATCAACTACTCACAAGCGGCGAAGTGCGTCGGCATTTATGCTCTTGCCATCGAATGTTCTAGCGTTATCGCTGGCGGTGGCGTAGGTTCCAGAATAATCTGTACAGCTCGCAGAGTGGGCGTGATCTTATCGAAATGATCTACTAAAGTCCGGAAGCTTCTCGAAAACTGCAGGCGCGGTTTGCACTGAGCATTGTGTAGTGTTTTGGGGCGATAACAAAACTTGAGAAATACAACGTGGCAATATAAATGTCAAGTCAAACAGTGATTGATGATTGATTTGTCGGGTTTAACGTCCCAAAACCACCATATGATTATGAGAGACGCCGTAGTGCAGGGCTCCAGAAATTTAGACCACCTGGGGTTCTTTAACGTGCACCCAAATCTGAGCACACGGGCCTACAACATTTCCGCCTCCATCGGAAATGCAGCCGCCGCAGCCGGGATTTGAACCCGCGACCTGCGGGTCAGCAGCCGAGTACCTTAGCCACTAGACCACCGCGGTGGGGCTCAAGTCAAACAGTCTAACACATGTTGGAGGAATAAAAGATTAACGTTAATCATGCTCAGGCAAATTAGCATAGAACCGAGGAGAGACCACCCTACAGACAATGTTGAAGAAGTATACTTCTTTCGTCTATATCTGCGCATATTTTCGCAGTACAAAATAGCCCAAGTTATCATTTTTCGACTCCCATTCGTATTTGAGCGACATTTTTTTGTTATCTCTATAAATATTTTTGTTTGAGAAATTTCTCTGAATGCCGCTTCTTTTTGGACGTATTTTGTGATTATCATTTGCTTGCTAGCAACTTCAGCGTCTGACATTCCTAGTTTCAACACACTCTGGGGGGGGGGGGGGGCGTCAATAGTTTCCTATAGATACATAAGAGAAAATTCTGGCACTATAGCGCCAGAATTCCCTCTTGTGTAGCATGCAGCTTCCATAGACACTACAGTGTCTATGGGAGCTGCACCTCAGAGGGCTAGCGCGACCATGTAAATGATGAGTGGTACACAGACTTGCCTAATCTTTGAGATTTCAGCTTTGTTTGGCTTCATGTCACTTGGAGCTGCTTCGTCACGAAACGACAATTGGCAAATGTTCAGCCGTTGCACTTCCCCACCTTAACCTTTTAGGCTCACAAATTCAAATCCATGGTCGCGAAGTTCAATATTGTTTGCCTTTTCATTCGAAACAGAAACCAAAACACCACAATAAATGAAGCCAAAAGTGTGTTCGAAGCCCGCAAGCTCGAAGACTAGGCAAATCTATGTACTACGTCATTACCATGGTCGCTGAAGGATCGCAGTGCCTCACTCCCCTCTAGTTCATTTTAAAAAACTCTACGGGTGGTGTGTTCAGGCGCTACCGTCGCATCTCGAAAGCCCCATTGACTAATGGTTATTATAGTAACCTGCGTTTTCCTTTGAACGCAAAAATTTGCTATTCAGTTGTGCTCAAGGTTTTTTTTTTGTTACCAAGCTGATGTTCTTTGAAGTTTTCTGGCAAGTTTTTTCTTTGTATAATACTTTCCTTCAGACGCCAGGCGGCAGGGCGTCAACGACTCAAAAGTAACTCGCCCAAGCCTTTGATGAAGTAGGTCCATTGCTCGGAACGTTCATCAGCCTGTTTGCGATAACTATCCCTGTTCATAAAAATTATACATAGCTCACATTTGTGTAATGTAGTGTGTCATTACCACTTATTGAACTCCACGAAATTGTACAAGATGAAGATACGTGTATGGTGCTGTCGCCCAGACACAGCTGAATTGGCACGCAAATGAAAAAGACGACATCGTGGTTGTTATGGGTTGGACTCTCGAGTTTCTCCCGTTTTGGCTGCATGACTGTGCGCTCTCTAAGCCGTTAGCAAGACCAGCTCTCGGTGAATAAATCTTCCCCGTAACATCTTTTGGTTGAGGTGCTGGGTATCGATCCCAGTACCTCTCGCAGCCGTAGGATAAATACGGATAGAGAGTGCACAGTCATGTAGGCAAAACGGGAGAAGCTCGAGAGTCCAGCCTACAACAACCACGTTGTCGTCTTCTTCATTTGGGTGCCAATTCAGCTGCGTCTGGGCGACAGTTCCATACACGTATCATCACCCCGGCCCATAAGGCACCGTCTCGATGCCTGTTAAATGAGCGAGTCGGCGTTGTAGGGCTTGAGACGAGAAACGTGGACTACTGCCGTTCTGGATGCAGCAGCTGATGAGTTTGTGGTAGCGGCAATCTTGTAGGTCACAGGTGTGACCTGACGAATGAATCAGTAGGGCCCAGCGTATCGCGATAGTAGTTTCTCGCAGAGGCCGACACGTCGAGATGGGAGCCACAGGAGAACAAGAAATCCCGCAGAAAAAACGCCATCTCTATGTCGACGATCATAATGAGACTTCTGTGCTCTCTGCGACGATGATAACCGAACGCGCGCTACCACGCGTGCCGTCAGGGCCCGGGTGATCGCATCCTGAGCGTACGAAGTGGAGTATGGGTGGTCTGATGAAAGCAGTGTGCCGAAGGGCAGTAAAGGATGACGTCCGAAGAGTAGATAAAAAGGGGAGTAGCCCACTGTTTCATGATGCGACGAGTTATAGGCGAAGGTTACAAACGAAAGAGCTATGTCCCAATCAGTGTGGTCGGTAGATACGTACATGGCAAGCATGTCTGTCAATGTGCGGTTTAGGCGCTCCGTCAGGCCGTTAGTCTGAGGGTGGTAAGATGTGGTGAAGTTGTGATGGGTAGCACAAGATCGGAGTAGATCATCAACCACACAAGATAGAAAGTAGCGACCACGGTCTGTGAGCAGGTGAGACGGAGCGCCATGCTGGAGAATAATGTCGTACAGCAGGAAGTCGGCAACGTCGGTTGCACAGCTGGTTGGTAGCGCTCGAGTGATTGCATACCGAGTGGCATAGTCTGTGGCCACTGCAATTCATTTATTTCCAGTTGTAGAAGTAGGAAAGGGACCTAGCAAGTCCAACCCCACTTGATAAAATGGCTCGGCTGGAACTTCAATAGGTTGAAGAAGACCGGCAGGGGGAGTCGTAGGCTTCTTTCGGTGCTGGCAGAGGTCGCAAGATGCGACGTGACAGCGAACGGAGCGGTAGAGACCCTTCCAGAATACTCGTCGTCGAATGCGGTCGTAAGTTCTGGAGACTCCTAGATGTCCAGAAGTTGGAGCATCGTGGAATTGTCGCAGAACATCCTTTCGGAGGTGATGCGGTACGACGAGTAAAAGTTCCGCGCCGTCGGGGTGTAAGTTGCGGTGGTACAAAACGTTGTCTTGAAGTAGGTAGCTGCTAAGAGAAGGGTCAGCATAACGCGATTGAAGGTGGTCAATGATGGTGAGCAGCGATGGATCTCGGCGCTGTTCGTCGGCCACGTTCAGAAAGTCAGTGATGGCTAAAACGCAGGCATCGGATTCCAAATCAGTGGAGCTAGGTGGATCAACGGGGTGCCGGGATAAGCAGTCAGCATCGCTGTGCAGCTTTCCAGATTGGTAAACAACCGAGAACGTGTACTCCTGTAATCGAAGTGCCTGCCCATTGGCGGAGTCTTCCTGTAGGGTCCTTAAGCGTCGACAGCCAGCAAAGCGCATGATGGTCCGTGATGACTGCGAACGGACGTCCGTATAAGTACGGACGGAATTTCGCAATAGCCCAAACGAGGGCTAAGCATTCCCGCTCAGTGATGGAATAATTTTGCTCCGCTTGCGACAAAAGTCGGCTAGCGTAGGCTATCACACGGCTGGTGCCATTCTGTATCTGAGAGAGTATATCACCAATGCCATGGCCGCTTGCATCAATACGAAGCTCTGTTCGAGCCGCTGGATCAAAATGAGCCAACACAGGTGGTGATGTGAGGGCGGTAATTAGCGACGCGAAGGAATGTTCTTGGTCCCTTCCCCAAGAAAAGGCCACATTCTTTTTGAGGAGATCCGTTAGGGGCCTAGCAATATCCGCGAAGTTGAAGACAAAGCAGCGGAAGTATGAGCAGAGCCCAATAAAACTGCGAACTTCTTGGGTGGAACGCGGAACTGGGAATTTTCGGACTGCACGAACTTTGTCAGGGTCGGGTTGAACACCAGTGGCGTCAACAAGGTGGCCGAGTAGTTTAATCTGCCGTCGTCCAAATGAGCATTTCGACGAATTCAGTTGGAGACCAGCGCAACAAAAAACGTCAAAAATTGCCGAGAGACGAGACAGGTGGCTTTCGAAGGAGGGCAAGAAAACTATTACATCATCCAAATAGCAAAGGCAGGTCGACCATTTGAAACCGCGAAGAAGACAGTTCATCATACGCTTAAAAGTAGCCGGGGCATTACACAACCCAAAAGGCATGACCTTGCTTCCCCGTAACAATATGTTCGAGCACTTCGCAGTTTCACATGGTGTAGTTGGACTTGGTGTCACCAGGTGGCGGATCTCTGCAGCAGCTCGCATACCCCTGATACGAACGGATGGTCACGCCACCTAGCGTTGTTATTATCGCCACCTCCATCGTTGGGTCCGCATCAACGGTACCTAGGTGTGCCTCTAACAGTAATGATGTGCGGATAGTCGAGAATTGTTGCAAGATAGTCTCGCTATGGACGGCCTTAGTTGCCGTGATAAAAACTTGCAGGCACATTTAGTTGAGGTGCCTCCTTTTCTGCGATAATCTTCACCGGAACATATCGTTGGGCCGTTGGCACGGTGGTGTCACGCAGGTGAGGGCGAGCTGGACGGCGTCAAGAACGACAAAACAGAGATGATGTCAGCAATAAACTTTTAGAAAAATTTATTGGCTGAACATGTGCCCTAACAGTAACAAAAAGAAATTATTTGATAATTGTAGGCGACGACGTGGTCGAACGGTGGGTGCCAGACAGTCCGGCCTTCTGCGGCAATGCCCTATTTTATTCTTACGTCATATTCAGGCATCAGACTTGCGTGAGGCTACGCATAATTTTGAACAATAGCGAGCAAGAACAGTGTGGAAGCGCATAAGCCGACAAGACATTCCAGCCCCGCTTTCTTTAAACCAAGGTGTTTTAGGCGCACGATATGACTTGCCCCTTCATGAAAAAAAAAACATGGTCTTGATGCCCTTTGCACATCAAGACTATGCTTAATACCTTCTCGTGGGTATGCCATATACCACGAGAAGGTATTAAGGGTTTGAACCAAATATAGATAAATTATTTGGTGAGTAATTCCAAAAACCTCGCTTGCAGGATAAGACCAATGTTTTATGAAGAAATATGTGAAGGGTCAGATATTGTGCGTTTACCAGGACATAGTTTATCAAATAAGGCACAGCTTCTTTAGTTTATCAAATAAGGCAACAGCTTCTTTACTTACCAAATAATGTAACTACTTACTGAATGAGGTAACTCTTCGTAACTGTTGAAATAAGTGCCAGGCGCGTTGCCTAAAGAAACAATATGGGGTGTTGTTACTGTTGCTCTGTAATATTATTTCAGGTAGGGAAGGGGGCAGCTGTGAACTGGACGTTTGCGTGAAGCGTCGGCGTGCCGTCAAGCGTCAGGCTGCTGGTATACCTCGATGGCCCATAAGGACAGCCAAAAAGCTACTGAAATGAACTGAGCGTGTGCGGTATCAATAATACTAGCAAGTATGAACCCAACCCCTCAGTCATTAGTTTGACATTGTGGCCCTCTTGTAGACATACTTGTACACCAGTACCTCAACAAGTGCTTCCTTGTTTCGGAACGAAGCGGTGCTATTTGTTCTCCACGCGCTCGCAGGATGCGGCACTGGCACAGCTCAACAAGACGTATGACAAGACGGTGGGTCTCGGTCGCCGGCTGGACGTGCTCTTCCACATCATCCGCATCGGTTTCTTCTACATGGACCACGAGCTCATCACCCGCAGCATCGACAGGGCCAAAGGGTAAGTTCGTATATTTGCGTTCGACGGCTTGCTATAGTGTTGAAAACAGTGTACATTCATTTTGACTTGAGATAGTCGAAAGTATTGCGAGCATTATTCACGCGCTCTATCCTGTATATACTCATCATCATCCCGCTGGCCTCGGTTGTGGGGCTCAGGCTAAGCGAATAAAAGAAGATTCTCGCATCTTCAACGTTGCCTTACACGTGGTGGAGAGTGGTTCCTGGTCCGATAGTCCTCTCTATCCTGAGGGTCCTCATCAGCTACCGCTGCGAGGCACCGCTGGAGCTACGTTTGGGCCGCTGTCTTCACAACCACCCCTCTGCCATGTCAGGTGATGAGCAGAGCACCGCAGCTTTTTGCGTCCCGCCTGGGCCCGTAGGGGTGCCTTCTTGGACTGTCACCACCACTCAAAAGATTCCCTTGGTGTTTGCTGACCTAAGTACTGTATAAGTAGGCTACTAAAGCCGTAGTCCTTCAATAATTCTTGTGATCACAAAACTTCGTCAACACCTGGTGGGGGAGCTTCATACGCTGCTCGAAAATTCCGCAATCCGGTGCAGTTCTGCCACAGAGTCAATCTTCAAAGCCGTCCGTGTAATCATTTGCTCGTGCAGTGCGAGACATGCTGCTGGATACCATGTGTAAACGCCATCTCAAGATGAGGATGCCTAACACGAGTTGCGTCCTGAGAGGCCGTTCCGGCTACACGAAAACCACAAATGCATCGTTGTTTTCGTTACGACCAAAACAAACAGGAGTATGAAAAATCGAAGAGGACCATACCACAACAGAAAAGTGGCGATATTAACTTTCAGTCAAAGGACACACGTGTGGGCATGAACCATTTTGACGCCTTGTACGTATATGCGTAAAATGTTTTACATTAACAGCGAATCTGTGTACTTAAAAGAGGACGAGCAAATGCTGAAGACTGATGCCGGTTCCAGAATTTTGGAAAGACTTCCTTCGTATCTCACGGAACGCGAACCCTGGACCCACTTATCGACAATACATCATCATCATCATCATCATCATCATCATCAGCCTGACTACGTCCACTGCAGGACAAAGGCCTCTCCCATGTTCCGCCAGTTAACCCGGTCCTGTGCTTGCTGCTGCCAATTTATACCCGCAAACTTTTTAATCTCATCTGCCCACCTAACCTTCTGTCTCCCCCTAAGCCGCTTCCCTTCTCTGGGAATCCAGTCAGTTACCCTTAATGACCAGCGGTTATCCTGTCTACGCGCTACATGCCCTGCCCATGTCCATTTCTTCTTCTTGATTTCAGCTATGATATCCTTAACCCCCGTTTGTTCCCTAATCCACTCTGCTCTCTTCTTGTCTCTTAAGGTTACACCTACCATTTTTCTTTCCATTGCTCGCTGCGTCGTCCTCAATTTAAGCTGAACCCTCTTTGTAAGTCTCCAGGTTTCTGCTCCGTAGCTAAGTACCGGCAAGATACAGCTGTTATATACCTTCCTCTTGAGGGATAGTGGCAAACTACCTGTCATAATTTGAGAGTGCTTGCCAAATGTGCTCCACCCCATTCTTATTCTTCTAGTTACTTCAGTCTCGTGGTTCGGCTCTGCGGTTATTACCTGCCCTAAGTAGACATAGTCTTTTACAACTTCAAGTGCACTATTACCTATCTCGAAGCGCTGCTCCTTGCCGAGGTTGTTGTACATTACTTTCGTTTTCTGCAGATTAATTTTAAGACCCACCTTTCTGCTCTCCTTGTCTAGCTCCGTAATCATGAGTTGCAATTCGTCCCCCGAGTTACTCAGCAATGCAATGTCATCGGCGAAGCGCAGGTTACTAAGGTATTCTCCATTGACTCTTATCCCTAACTGTTCCCATTCTAGGCTTCTGAAAACCTCCTGTAAGCACGCGGTAAATAGCATTGGGGAAATTGTGTCCCCCTGCCTTACACCCTTCTTGATTGGTATTCTGTTGCTTTCTTTATGAAGCACTATGGTAGCAGTTGATCCCCTGTAGATTTCTTCCAGAATGTTTATATATACTTCATCTACGCCCTGATTCCGCAGTGTTTGCATGACGGCTGATATTTCTACTGAATCAAACGCTTTCTCGTAATCTATGAAGGCTATGTATAGGGGTTGGTTATACTCTGAGCATTTCTCTATTACCTGATTGATAGTATGAATGTGGTCAATTGTTGAGTAGCCTGTTCGAAATCCTGCTTGTTCCTTTGGTTGATTGAATTCTAATGTTTTATTTACTCTGTTAGCAATTACCTTTGTAAATAGCTTGTATACTACAGAGAGCAAGCTGATCGGCCTGTAATTCTTCAAGTCCTTGTCATCTCCTTTCTTATGTATTAAGATGATGTTAGCGTTCTTCCAAGACTCTGGTACTCTTCCCGTCAGGAGACACCTCGTAAACAGGGTGGCTAGTTTTTCTAACACAATCTGTCCTCCATCTTTCAGCAGATCTGATGTTACCTGATCCTCACCAGCAGCTTTGCCCCTTTGCATGCTCTCTAAAGCTTTCCTGACTTCTTCTATCATTACTGGTGGGGTGTAATCTGGGTTACTGCTAGTTCTTGTAGTATTAAGGCCGTGGTTGTCACGGCTACTGTACAGATCTCTGTAAAACTCCTCTGCTATTTTAACTATCCTATCCATATTGGTAGTTATTTTGCCTTCTTTGTCCCTTAGTGCATACATCCGACTTTTGCCTATCCCAAGTTTCCTCTTCAATGCTTTGACACTTCCTCCGTTTTTCAGAGCGTGTTCAATTCTCTCCATGTTATACCTTCTTACATCGCATACCTTACGTCTATTAATCAACTTCGAAAGCTCTGCCAGTTCTATTTTGTCTGTTGTACTTGACACTTTCATGATTTGACGCTTCTTAATTAGGTTCTTCGTTTCCTGGGAAAGCTTGCCAGTGTCCTGTCTAACTACCCTGTCTCCAACTTCCACTGCACACTCCGTAATGATACTCGTTAGATTATCATTCATTGTATCTACGCTAAGGTTCGTTTCCTCACTAAGAGCCGAGTACCTGTTCTGCAGCGACACTCTGAATTCCTGTACTTTCCCTCTCAGTGCTAGCTGATTGATTGGCTTCTTGCGTATCAGTTTCTGTCGTTCCTTCTTCAAGTCTAGGCGAATTCGAGACCGTACTATTCTATGGTCACTGCATCGTACCTTGCCAATCACTTCCACATCCTGCACGATTCCAGGTTGTGCATTCATTATAAAGTCTATTTCGTTCTTATTTTCGCCATTAGGGCTCCTCCATGTCCACTTGCGGTTTTCTCGTTTTCGGTAGAAGGTATTCAAAATCCGTAAATTATTGCGTTCTGCGAATTCTACTAGTAGCTCTCCTCTGGCGTTTCTAGTACCGATGCCATAATCTCCTACTGCCTGGTCTCCAGCCTGCTTCTTCCCTACCTTTGCATTAAAGTCGCCCATCACTATAGTATACTGTGTTTTTACCTTACTCATTGCCGATTCCACGTCTTCATAGAAGCTTTCAACTGAAGCGTCATCATGGCTGGATGTAGGCGCGTAAGCCTGTACTACCTTCATCTTGTATCTTTTATTCAGTTTAATTACGATACCTACCACCCTTTCATTAATGCTATAGTATTCCTCTATGTTACCAGCTATGTTTCTGTGAATTAGGAACCCCACTCCCAGTTCTCTTCTGTCTGCCAAGCCCCTGTAGCAAAGGACGTGCCCATTCTGTAGCACCGTATAGGCCTCATCTGTCCTCCTAACCTCACTGAGCCCTATTATATCCCATTTAACACCCTCTAGCTCCTCGAATAGTACAGCTAGACTTCCCTCACTAGATAAGGTTCTAGCATTAAACGTTGCCAAGTTCAGGTTCCAATGGCGGCCTGTCCGGATCCAGAGATTCTTAGCACCCTCTGCTGCGTTGCAGATCTGACCGCCGCCATGGTCAGTTGCTTCGCAGCTGCTGGGGACTGAGGGCCGTGAGTTATTTGACGTAAGCATGTGGGAGGTAGTGGCCAGATACTGCACCAGGGTGGCCAATCCTTCTCTGGTGAGGGAGTGCGTTCTCGGCGGTGTTTGCCGGTGAGGCCGCACCCCAGGCCTCTTAATGCAGTTCCATCAACACGCGGGTTTTTTTTTTTTTTAATCCGGTTGGAAACTGCGCGGTACCGGGATTTGAACCACGGACCTCTTGCATGCGAGGCGGATGTTCTAACCACTACGCCATCGCCGCAACCTCTTCGACAATACAACCACTATGGAAATTAACACGTAAACCACGAACAGATACGAGCTGAGGTGTGCATTTAGTGTCCAGCAGGTGGTGGTAAAAATTCAGTTAAAGGGACGCCACAATCTATATTCTATGTGTGGATGATCATTATTCATGTTCCGTAAAGAACTTATCCGTGACCTGATGCATTGGTACTCCGTGCATGTGACTGTGTACCAAAAACTTATAAAGGGTCGTGCCTGTATCTTGCTTTTATAAATGATCGTGCCTGTATGTTGCTTTTGCACGGGTAAATTGTATTTTTTTTATTGACTTATACCAGCTTTTCTTCCCTAATAAGTCATACCATGATGGCAACAATTAACAACATCAGTGACATTAAAATATGTGAAGTTTTTCTAAACTGTTTTGCAATAATAGAAGCAAAATGCCTTCTCTAGATTGTGTTCATCTGTTAAGATGTGGCCAGAAGACTCAGATGCTGCTCCAACTTTAACAGGTTCAGAATCTATGGCGGCGACAAAATGCCTTCTCTAGATTGTGTTCATCTGTTAAGATGTGGCCAGAAGACTCAGATGCTGCTCCAACTTTAACAGGTTCAGAATCTATGGCGGCGAGTGCGCATGCAACAGCTGGTATTTTATGTCTACATTTACAAATGATACCTTTAACATTTAGCTGCAAATGCACTGTGTTTAAGTTCATAGGAATTTTAAAAAGCTATCCCTATCGTAGTGCTGAGATGAAAAGGGCATGCCACGGCGATTGCATTTCGATAGAGCGAAATGCAGAGACGTCAGTGTACTGAGAATTAGGTATACATGTAAAAGAGCCCTAGGTGGTAAAAATTATTCAGGCACTCTCCGCTACGTTCGGGATAATCCTACTGTGGTACTTGTTCATAACCCCCGAATTTTCATATCGTTTTGGATGATACCATGGCGAGCTTCCTGCTTCGAGCTGCTTTTTTTTTCTCTCCCAAGTGCTCATTTTCATACGGACGTCAGGTGTTTATGAATATTAAATGCTAACAGCAAATGCGTGAAAGCCAAGCTACCATCGCGGAAGCTTGGAAAGCTAAAACACCGAGGCTGTTCCATACACAACCCCTGTGATAGCAGCTTTTACATTGCTTTTGAAGCTCAGCTGTGTCTCTAACGGCGGCCGTGGGCTCCAATGAAACTGAGGCGGCATTTTCGTGACCATAAGAAGCACTCGATGACTCTGAATGGCTCTGGTATAACCAAGATACCATTTTCCTAGTAGAAGTCCTAGAAACTTGTTGCTGGGCTAGTCGTTGCAAGTTAGAATCTTCCGAAAATAAACAGAATATGTAGACTGCCCTTGTACTGGAATGAAGCCACGGCACTGATAAAACAGACACCACAGAAAGTGTACAGGACGTGCGTTTCCGTGGTCTCTGTGTTTTAGCATGCTGCAGCTTCATTGAATGTAACACACACACTAGCCCAAGAGTCTTGTACTTGGTCCCTCATCTACGCCTTGGTGTTGTGTTTCGCCACTTTCCCGAGTTTTAATTATCCTATCACTACCAGATTTCAGGGAGGAGGGGAGGGGCATCCATGCATGACGCCATCTCTCGATGGAAGCAACGACGTCCTGCCAAAGCTGAATAAGAAATAGGCGAGAGAAAAAAAACAACTCCTGAAACAAGTTAGTAATCAAAAAGGACTCACGAATCTATACAACAGAGACCTACTGGAACAATTTGGTAAACTTGCAGTATTTCGCTACAAATCGACTGGCTTCTAAAGTCTTGAACAGTCTGGAAAGCCACATGGTTCGCAGCGCGACAGTGTGATTTGAACAGAATGTTAATTTGTCTGTTGTACAGAACGGGGAATCATTTTTGATAACCATCTTTTTTCGTCAGACATGTTTTTTTTTTGGCCGGTTTGCCGTTCAGTCACGACAGACCACTGCTGTCTCTGACGAGAGATGGCGCGACGAGCACGTCTCTCTTGTTCTCTACTGTTTGAGGCAAGGACGGGAGTACTGCGAACCAAGACATATCGGGCCAAATACGAAGGGGTAGACACAGTATGCAGTGCGTGTGGAGAGGAAGAAGAAACTGCCGAACACTTGATAATGTTCTGTAAAGGGCTTCACCCTATAGTTCAGGATAATGGCGCAGAATTTTTCAAAGCACTGGGGTTTAGGGACCGGGAGGGCAAAATAGACTTTAAGCAAGTAGACTTAACTAGAAGGAGGTTATCTGATTGGTGGCTAAAGTCAAGGCACGAGTGAAAATAAAACTCTTCACTGCAAAGTACGAATCCTCAAACTCACTTTTTATGGAAAAAATAAACAAATATAGTTTTGAGTTCATTAAGTATTACGGCTTGGTAACGCTAGCCACCGCCCGATCTAAAGGGTACAGCCATATCCATCCATCCATCCATCCATCCAAATCCTATTCATGTGTATCTAGAAACGGGAGCGTGGCATGCAAGGTGGGCACTTATCTGTCGTCAGGCACAGCCCTAAAACAGCGCCACTGTTAGAAATCGTTTGTGATTAATGGGGAGCAAAATAGCCACTTGTTTATAAGCTAGACTACTGTAAGCCAACCGTAATCGAAGAGTTCTATCATATCATCTTTCGCGCGTTCTTGCAGCCTGGTTGAAGAGCGCGGTGACTGGGACCGTAGGAATCGGCTGAAGGTGTATACGGCAGTGTACAGCATCGCGCTGCGGGACTTCAAGAAGGCCGCCACCCTGTTCCTGGAGACGGTGTCGACCTTCACCTGCTACGAGCTGATTGACTACGAGCGCTTCGTCACCTACACAGTTCTGACCTGCGTCATATCCCTTCCCCGCGTCGAGCTCCTCCAGAAGGTGAAGGCGGCTCTGGAAAACACTCTTTTAGCATGCCTTTCACTCTTCCTCTTCTTTCTTTCACGTTTCTTCGCTCTCTTCGTCCCTAAAAACGCTATGCCACGCACCCGCATCAGGAGGCATAAAATAGCGTCATTTTTACATCTTCATCTTTCACTAAACCCCTCTTTCCCGCTGGGAACTTCTTGATAAACTGAGTGGCGCGTGTCATAAACCAACACAGGCGTGACGAAATGGATTTAATGGTTTGATCAGAAAGAAAGTTGCCCTTCGTCAATTATTTGTAAGAGTAACTACAGTAGTGTGCGAAGCATTTGTCACAGTGAGCATGGTCCACATAGTAGTGGACTTGTGTTACCTTACTAGGTTGTACGCAACAATGACAGTAGTTTTTCCAAAATGAGCCGAAATTGGTTAGCAGTTAGTCATCGGCACTGATATAATTCGAACAAACTTGGTATGTCTCACATATATGATATGCAAGCATCAACTCAGTGCATGTACGTCTGCGCTATTGTATTACTCTTTAACCTATTTCCATACTGAAGGAAAGTGTCTCGACTTATGGTAGCATGTCATCTATTTATGGTCAGTGGTACACACTGTGACTGAGCTTCGTCACGCTGCAGTCAGGCAGCTTGTTCCCACCACCATATTTCCTCTTGCTCAGAGGAAATGAACTGATCTGATCTATTTGAAACAGTGCACTTCTATAAATTGATTATTGCTATATTATGTAGTTCATCACAGTTATACCATCGTATCTGATTCTGTACTATAACTTACATGATTAAAACTTTTGTGTTCATTGGAGCTAGACAATATATTTAACAGCGAAGTGGTTTAGCGAATCGGTTCTAAGTAGCCGATCCAGTAGACTGTCATCGTTATAAACGGATATGTGTTACAGAAGTTGGGTAAATGCTGCTACTCTCTATTAATCACTAAATATGAAGAAAGCAAGAAAATAAGTGGCTGCGAAGTGACGGTGCGAGCCGAAGACCTCGGGTGGGCTCAACAAGAAAATACTAGGGAACGGAAAAGGCAATGGTGGCTGCGAGGAGACCTAGAATCCATGGAAGGCCAGCGCCAACGACGACGTGGCCGTTGATGCATGATCAGCGCAAACGCTTGGTTTTGACGCGAGTTCTTGTCTCTGAAGTTTAGACACCCGTGTCGAGTCTGTCAGTGCCTGCGGTTCACGTCTAACCTTTCTGCACTGAGAATCAACCTAGCAACAACCTAGAAGTAGCCTACAACCTGAATCACCTCGTTGAGACCTAGAAACACCCAACGAGCTACCAGACTGGTCTCCAGAATCATCCAGTTTCATTGTTTAAAGCCTTTCGCGGCTTAGCGCAAGGTCTGTAATTTTTTTTTTTGTGCTACCCCAGAACCTGTTTCTGAAAATTCACATTTTGCAGGATGCCACGTATTGAAATCTTCGGTAGATGATCTGAAATTCTTGCGGGAAAGACACGTCACCAACTGCCGGATCAAAGGCTCTCAGTGTTCATTCTTTTCATTAGTACTAGTTATCAAATTAGGGAGGCAATCTAATAAAATTAATTTCCTTTAACAAAGACTGACAGGGTCCGTTAAGCGTTCTCTTATGATGTCTCTAAGGCGAAAGTGGCCCTCTTTTTCTTCACAAGGGTGGAGGCTCGGGCTTGCTGGAAATTCATGATGGGTTACTACCAGCGCGAGAACACACGGACGAAAAAGCGAACGACGCACGCGCTTTCTTCTCAGCTCATCGTATCGATGCCATCTTTAGAAAGCTTTCTGCCCTTTAAGTGGTTTTGCACTGCCTCCGAGATCGTTGGCACTTCAGCAGGCTTTGCACGGTCTTTGTGATCAGTCCACCTACAACAAAACTGCGATGACGTGAAACGACGCCACCACATAACGTTACGTCACAGTGACGACGTAATCGCATCATAGTGTTGCCATCAACGTTGATTATTTGTGACATCAGTAAGTCATGATGATTTCTTGCATAACTCGGTCCCCGACGCCACGGGATGCCAACGTTGACGGTCAATTTCCGCACTTGATGAGGTGACGAAGGTTGCCGCCTTAAATTCCGCTGATCTCAGAGGGCACGCACTTAAAAAAACGCATGGCTTAGTTAGCTGCAATGCCGGGAATAATTTGTTTTATTATTGGGAAGCTTGCTCTTATGCGTATAATTGTTTGGAGCCTAACCCGAATGCCTGTGACAGCTATACGAGATGTGCTACATTATTGTCTTTTTTTTGTTTGTTTGTTTGCGCAGGTTGTCAGAGGAGCCGAGATCCTGGAAGTTTTGCATGGCATACCAGACATTAGCGAGTACCTGTTCTCTCTCTACAAGTGCCGCTATGCCATCTTTTTCAGGAAGCTCGGTGAGCAACTTTCACCTGTTCAATTTCATTAATTGCTTCTCTATCTTCACAGTGTCTGTTAAAACTTCCCGCATGATTCCAGACAGACAACAAGAGGTACAGTTAACTCGAACACCTACTACTTCTAGTCTAGTGTCCCGGGCACTTAGCGTGCCAGTGTTTCCGAAGATCTTTTGTTCTGTACGAGGCAGAACCCCTCCTGCCGTCTACATTTCGTACACTCCCTGCGAATCAGCTTCATTCTCGACTAACACTACAGGTGCCCTGTATGACTCTTCTCTCTATGAAATCCTGCAGTAAAATGAGATTCGGCGCCCAAACATTTTCACAGAGCAAAGTATGTTCGATGGGGACCAGGAAACCTTTATTAAACAAAGACCTAAATGTGCCTCATTTTCAAAGGAGGTAGGTGCGCCACCTTCTCCTGCCTCTAAGCACTAAGGTGCAGTTCTGTGCTATCTTCCTCCAGGATCGATCCACCTATATTATCAGTTTATACTCTCACGAATGTGGTTTGTCATGCCGAAATACTGGCTCCAGCGCCATTTTTCGTTCCACTTTTTAGAACTCCCTCTTTTCATCTTCGTTCAAATTTGTCTCGTGTGTTCACGTAAGATCCTTCATAGCAACATCTATTTTATTATCTAACCAAATCAATTCGCCTATTTATTATTCCGTCTGCCTATACCACGGCCGCTCTTTCCTTATAATGACTGACACTTCCGTGTCGAAAAACAAGTTTTAACACTACCACACAAACACTTTCTCCACGTGTATATGCATGTCGGGGCCAGTCGCGTGTGGGTGCGACAAGTGTTTTTATCGTGTGCGTTGCAGCATACGTCGAGCAGATGCTCCTACGCGACCGCATCTGGGCTCCGCACGTGCGCTACTACGTGCGCGAAATGCGCATCCTGGCCTACTCCCAGCTGCTGGAGTCCTACCGCAGCCTGACGCTGCAGTACATGGCGGACACCTTCGGAGTCACCGTGTCCTTCATAGACCAGTGAGTGCACCTTTCGCGAGTCTCACAATGCGATGTGCATTGGATCGAACCTGTATACGCATCTTAAAGGAGCCCTGCAACACTTTTTCACTGCGGCTTGGTAGGGAAGGCACTACCGATCGGTAGTTCAAGCTCGTGGGAACACGTGAGTCAAACATTAGAGCGCAGCACGTGGCCTGCAATTTACAAATAATTTTTAAAGTTGGCTAGAAATGGATCGCCTTTTCTTTTACAGATTATGCCATATACCTTAGTGTTAATAGACGGACTCTAGAGGAAAAGCAGGGCCGGAAAAGCCATAACAACGAAAGCGCTGACACCTTGGAATGTTGTCACTGTTTCCATCCCAATACTTCAGACAAGTACTAAATTTCCACATTTAGAGCACTCCAATTTTCACAATACAAATCTTAAAGAAACGTGTTTCTGTATTATAAATAAACGAATATTGCACAACATTTATATCCACTACTTTTAGGAAAGATAGAGTAGCCGTTTATACAATTTACTAAGCGCGAAGAGGGGTGTTTGCAGGTTCATTCAGTAGATGGTGCCACCATCTTTGTAACGTTGAAAGTGTGGTGATGCGGCGTGCGGTCGATTGCGCCACCGGGCGTTCATGTTTCTTTTCTTGCCGCGGACAAAAACTACTTCATTTTTCATTCTTTTACTGCGATGTAGCATATATCCACAAAACAAAAAAAAATGCAAGGTGTTTTTGCAGCATGCAGTGGCGACTGCAAGTGAACGTCACCCGAAAGTGGAGTATCGATCCATCATGACGGCGCCCAAGCGGTTATAGGTTTTAAAGCACGGGCCCTATGTGGAGCTTTTTCCCTAAAGTGTGTATATTAATGCTATGCCACACACCCAAATGATCACGCCATACACTCTCATATCAAACCTTTCAGTGATTTGAGCATCGTGAGCTGTGTAGTTACCGTGATCGCCGTGGGATGCCTCCACATGCCCGCGCATCCACGATCCCACTGGAAGTGAGACATGCGTTTGAAGAAAAACGAAAAAGAAACGCTGAAGGTCATAATGCGCGTATAAGGTAACTTTTTTTTCTCCTGTTTCACCCCTCTCTCCTTAGCTACCAGCTCGCTCGTTGGTACTAGATTAGATAGAAAGCAATTGCAGTGCGCGACAAATCTCTCCGACTCCGTTTTTACATGGCGGTTTCTAAAAGATTTTGCAATGGTTGACTCTGGAGGCAAAGAACTTTTTTAATGAATCCATTCGATCATTACTTGAAGTGTTCTAGAGCCCCACTAATCTACAGTTATTTTAACGTAACTACTACCGGCGTGTTCTAAACAACTTTCTCTGTAAATCGAAAATCGTGCTAGTGACCTTTGCACATCATTCTGGTTCCAATGTTTTTTTTCTTTCACAGTGATACTAAACGGTACATGTAGATGGTCACAGCGCATCCCACTTTTGTAATGACGACCATTTTTCGAGACATGGTTGGTGATACAACCAGCCGTGTACAATCAACGCCATTATCAGTCTGACATACGCCCACATTTAACCCGCCTCTGGCCACTTATGCACACCACATTATCTCACCTACAAAACAAACTTTGTCTCTCCTTAAACGCTTGCCTCCTTTTGGAATCGTCTGTTACTGTTAGCGATCAGTGGTTATCTTGCTTCCTCACTGCATGATCTGCCCGCATCTACTTTTTAATAGTGAAACTCTCAAATGCAGAAATAAGACGTCCGTCAACAGAAAAGACAAGACTGTGCTGCGCCATTGCCATAGCAAACGCGACAGCTGCGCGCCACTCCTATACTGAAAACAGCCGATCCTTCGCCGCACCAGGGAGCCGCCGGCGCCGAACCGTCGTTAAATCATTCGCCACCGTTTTTTACACCGTGAACAACGGCGATTTTAACACACTCAGAGGGGCAAGCTTTGCGTGTATACTTCATATCCAACCATCGCCGTCTCTTGGCTGCCGCTTCTTCAGCCAAGCCCACTGGATTCTAATGTGGCCATCGTTCAGATTCACGTGCTGCTCCCCGACTATACCTGAGGATCAACCAGCTTCGCTGTGCCATGCTTTGCGCAAGCCTGAGCAATCTTTTTGTGTTATTTTTCCTATTGATTTGGACAAAGAAAAAATGTTTTCAACACACGGTTGCAAAGCATGAAGTGTGTCTAAAAAGCCTAGCGCTTGAACAAAAAGTCACCTGCGCATTCGTTGTCGATGTTGCGTTCAGAACATGCACGATCACATATTCTTGAGACAATTGATTACTGCAAGTGCTGGCGGCTTTCTTCTTGTCATGCGGGTCGAGAATTTTGTTCATTGAACCACAGCTGCTTTTTTTGCGTCATTGCTGGTGTAAGATGTCCTTATTAAGCATCGAGCTTCGTCGTGTGCATGCCGATGGTTGCCTCATTTCAGTGCAACACGACGCAATACCCGGAACACGCCACTGACTTGGCAACGCAAGGATTGAAGCGTACATCATGAAAAGGAAAAACGCCAAGCAATCAAACGATGCTGTGCTATAATCTGCATGCAGGGAGCTGGCGCGCTTCATCGCGGCCGATCGTCTCAACTGCAAGATCGACAAAGTGGGCGGGGTGGTGCAGACAACGCGGCCTGACATCAAGAACCACCAGTACCAGGTGAGACCGCTTGCTCAAAGTTCACTTTTCGAGCTTCCTGAACCGCACAGAAACCGCGGGTATGGCAGGCGAAGTGCATGCCATGTAATATAAACGCTTTGCTTCGTCAGGACTGGTAACCCAGAGACTTGGTTTCTGATAACCACATTTCTAATCTATAGGCAATATAATAGGACCATCTGCCGACATTTTTGGTATTTTAATGACGTAGCGGCAAAGAAAGGCATTGTCGACGGCTCAGGGGTTAGACCGTAGCTTGTGTGATGCTAATGTGCGTGTTTCTCTCCGACCTGCGGCGCATTGTTTGTTTTTTGCCCACTTTTATTTTAATTTTTATCATTTATTCATTCGACTAAATAAAAATGAAGATGTAAACACGTCATTATTTTCATTCAAAGATTTTTTTTATTTCGCCACTCTTTGCAACAAGAAAAATTTTTTCCTACCTTCTCATCCTCTATCCTAAGTCATTGCGCTAAACGTAGATGTAATTATTAGTACTTATATCTGAATTCAGACTGAGTACCAGTGTCTACTGCTATATATGTTTGCCAGAGTTTTGATTACCACTCCAAAAAGCCAACGAAATACTATGCAGCCCTAAAGAAGCATCTGTCTATTCATCAGCAGTTGGAAACTTTTCGCATTTACCTTTCATTCAATCAAACCATCCACGACGAGTACACTCATTATAACAATCACATAAAAGTAGCCGAAATATTCATAAAGCAGGTCGCGCAACAAGTCAGCTGACAGGAAGCGTCAAAATGGAAGGGCTAATAATTTCAACAGTACGGACATCTTGAAGGAAACAATGTCAAAATTGAGCGAGAGAGAAAGAAGCTAGAGGAGAATAAGCGCAAGATAAGGGGAGGGGGGGTCATCCAGGATACTAAGCTGGGCTAAACTCGCGAGGCCCGAAGTTCGAAACAGCACTGGTTTACTTTTATTTTGTTAACAAATATAGGGATTAAAACAGATTAGAGAAGGCCAGGTGAGCCACGAGTAATGTGCAGCTGAAAACTAATAGGCGGTCAGGTGGTATTTTACAGTGCTAAGAACGAGTCTACCAGAACCTACTGCTTAGAGATAGCGCCGCAACATAGCGTGCCATGACCAGATTTGGTTCCAATGCATATGCCAGACCATTCCTAATTACATACTTACTTAAAACGTGTCATGAAACAATCGTTAAAACAAGGATGTATGGGATGCGTCCTCACTGGCGACCATTTGCCGGTAATGCGCTTCCTCACCAGAGCAGGATTGGCCACCCTGGTGCTGTACTTTGCCCCTATCTCCCATGGACGCACCAATTAACCCTAGGCCCTCTGTTGCAGTGTCTGCGAAGCAACTGTCTAAGGCGGGGGTCAGACCTGCGACGCAGCGGAGGGTGCTAAGAATCTCTGTGTCTGTAGAGACCGCCATTGCAATTTGAACTCAGCTACATTCAATGCTAGAACGCTATCTAGTGAGGTAGTTTTGCTGTCCTATTCGAGGAATTATAGGGTGTTAAATGGGGTGTAATGGGGCTCAGTGTAGTAAGCAGGACACGTGAGGCTTATAGAGTGCTGAAGAATGGACACGTGCTATACTACCGTGCGCAAGTTGACAGAAGAGAACTAGGCGTGGGGTTTCTTAGACACAATAATATCGCTGGAAACACAGAGGCATACTGTAGCATCACTGAGATGATGTCAAGTATCAGAATTCAGTTTATTAAAAGGTACAGTGTGAAGGCGGTCCAGGCCTGCCCACCTCGATAGAGCTACGATGGTCATTTGGTTGAACACGTTTACGAAGCCCTAGAGTGAGTAATTAGTAAAGTATTTAGTAAAGACATAGCATACTATACTGATGGGTGACTATAATGCCAAAGTAAGCAAGAAAGAGGTCGGAGACCATGCAGTGGAAAAATACAGCACGGACTATAGAAATTCTAGAGGGGAGCTACTGCAAGAGTTTGCTAAATGTAATAACTTGTGCATGTTGAGTACCTTCTTCAGAAAACGAACTAAGTGTAAGTGAACGTGGCGGAGTCATTATGGCTAAACTAAAATGAAATAGACTTCATTCTGTATGCGCACCCAGGCATTGCACAGGAAGTAAGAGAAGTTGCGAAGATTCGATGCAGTGAGCATAGAATGGTAAAAGCTTGAATTCACCGAGATTTTTAAAAAAATCAAAGGCATAAACTGATACGCAAGAAGCCAAAAAATGAGCTACTGGTGAGAGTGAGAGTACGAAAATTTAGAGTTCCTCTTCAGAATAGATTTGAGGCACTAAACGAGGTAACCGACGTTAGCGTCGTTGACACGATGAACGATAATCTTACTAGTATCAGAGTGTGCAATACAAGTCGAAGGTATAGCCACTAGACAGGACACTTACAACTATCCCAGGAGATGAAAAAAAATCTCATTAGAGATAACAAACAATGAAAGCCTTGAATGCAACAAAAAATAGAGCTAGTGGAGCTTTCGAAGTTAGTCAATAGCCGTTAGATAGCCAACATCAGATGAAATAACATAAAGAAAATTGTGCAAGCTGTAAAAGTGGCAGAAGCCTTTAACCTGCAAAAGCAAACGTATGCATAGGCAAAAACAGATATATGCATTAAAGGACAAAGAAGGCAATTTTATAATATGTATAGGATAGGATAGTCGAGGTGTCGGAGGAGTTTTACAGAGAGTTGTAGAGAAGCCAGAAAAACCAGGATGATATTGTAAGAAGCAATAATAGCCCAGAGGACTTTGACATGCTACCTGTAATGACAGAAGAAGTAATGAAAGACCTAGAGAGAATCCAAGGAGCCAAAGCCACTGGTGAGAATAATGTAACAGCGGACCTTCTGAAAGATGGTGGAGAAATTGTGTTGAAAAAAAAAACGGTCAATTTATATACGAAGTGTTTCTTCACGGGAAAGGTAGCAGAATCTTAAAAAACGCCAACATCATTTTAATCTATAAGAAAGAAGACGTCAAGGACTTCAAAAATTACAGGCCCATCAGCCTACTACCAATTACTTACAAAAATAATAGCTAAATAATCAGGACGACATTAGTGTTCCATGAATCAAAGAACCAAGCAAGATTTCGTACAGGCTACTTCACAATAGACCATATTTATAGTATCAATCAGCTGACATACAAATGCGCGGAATACAAAAAACCGCTACACATAGCCTTTATAGGTTACGAGAAGGCGTTTGACTCAATTGAGACATCAACAGTAATGCAGGCACTTCGGAACCAGGGCACCGACAAACCCTACATAATCATACTGGAAGAAATCTACAGGGGATCCACAGCCACCATAGTTCTCTGTAAAGAAAGCAAAAAAA
The DNA here is from genome assembly GCF_013339725.1 of Rhipicephalus microplus. Taxonomy (NCBI): domain Eukaryota; kingdom Metazoa; phylum Arthropoda; class Arachnida; order Ixodida; family Ixodidae; genus Rhipicephalus; species Rhipicephalus microplus. Next base: position 83,533,473 of record NC_051171.1, read on the forward strand.
TCACAATAAAGAAAATTGTAAGGCAGGGAGACACTATCTCTCCAAGGCTATTCGCCGCGTGTTTACAGGGATGTTTTTAGAGCCACAGATTAGGAAGAGTGCGGGATAGGAGTTAACGGAGAGTGCCTTAGTAACCTGCGATACGCTGAGGACATTGCCTTGATGAGTAACTCAGGGGAAGAATTACAGCGCATGATTACTGAACTCGACATGCAAAGCAGAAAAGTATGTCTCAAAATTAATGTGCACAAAAATTTTTGGCAATCTCGGCAGAGAACAGCGCTTTGCGATAGGCAGAGAGGCGCTGGAAGTTGTAAAGAAATATGTGGACTTAGGACAAATAGTAACCACAGAGCCGAATCATGAGCGTGAAATAACTGGAAGAATAAGGATGAGTTAGATCATTCGGCAACTGAGCATTCTAAAGTAATGAATCTTAGTCTATCACTAAGGCTTAAGACGTAGATGTATAACAGCTGCAACTTGCCGGTACTTACATACGGATCAAAAACCTGGAGGCTTACAAAAAGGATTCAGCTTAAATTGAGGACGACACAGCGAGCGATGTAAAGAAAAATGATAGGTGTAGCCTAAAGAGAGAAGAGGAGGGCAGAGTGGGTCAGAGAATAAACCGGGATTAAGGATATGATAATTGAAATCAAGAACGAGAAATGGACGTGGGTTGGACACGTAGCGCGCAGGCAGGATAACCACGGGTCATTAAGGGTAACTGACTGGATTCGCAGAAAAGGCGAAGGCACGAGGGAGAGACGAAAAGTTAGGTGGGCCGGTGAGATTAAACACTTCGCAGGTATAACGTGGCTGCAGAAAGCACAAGGCCGGGTTGATTGGGGGATCATGGAAAAGGCCTTTGCCCTGCGGTTACCGTAGTTAGGCTGATAATCATGATGATGATGTCGTAATTATGCAGTGGTTATTCGAAACATACGCGCCACGGTGGTCTATTGGTTCCGGTAGCTGTTCAACCAATACCGGCTGCAGTGGCCCCATTTAAATGGAGCGAAATGCTTGAGGGCTGTAAACCATGTGGCGTCAGTGCACAGCACACGGGCTTGAAAACTTGTAGCGCAGCTTTATCGGCTTTCTTGATTTTGTAAAGTGAATCTGTCTTCCGGTAGCTTTGCGAAAGTTTTCGTAAACATATTTACGCTAACTTGGCCTCAACTTTTTCAGCAGACCTTCAACTAGAGCCTAAAGCTATTCTGTTTTAGGGGCGAAGCTCCTTATGGTGTGGCTTGTGCGTCCCTCGTAGTACGTAACCACCAGTGGCACATACCCGAAATAGCGGTCCTTACAATGTCTGCTGGATGGGGGCACTTGTATATGATGAATACATGATGAAAAGATGTGAGATGGCTGTGCTTGGAGTTTTCACTAGACATATGGACGGACGAACAGACTGACACACGCACGGACGGACAGACAGAGGGATGGCCGCAAAAAGAAATGGACGGACAGACAGACGAATGAACAAACGGACGGATGCACCAAGGATCACACAGATAGGCGGACGCAAGAACAAATGGACAGACAGACTGACGAACGCTGCGCCCCACCAATCATCATTCACTCCGTGGATATGCTGTGATTTTTTTTCTCAGCCTTGTTGCGATAGTAATTATTTGATAAGCACTAGCTAATTACTGGAAGTTCATTTTCACCTTCCAATTCGACAACTAATGTTCATAAAGGAATATAAAATAGTTTTTTGCGACGTTTATATTGCTGTAGTCTGTTAAGAGTGCATTTTATAAAGAACAACGTAGTTCTGAAAATCAACTTTTTCTATTGCAAGTTACCATAACGACCGGCAAAAAATACCAAATCCCAGTGTGGAAATTTCTTCTTTTATAATTTATATATTTGAAATACATGCAAATTTGATATCTCACTTCAGGTACGCATATGCGTGCCAATTTTCACTAAACGTTTTTCAAGACCCTCATGCTTTCTTAGTCCCCCAAGAAGGTCTTCCCCACGCATTTAATCATTGCACCTTCTTTGCCGTCGTTTTCTTTAATTTACAAAGTCATGGCCATGCAGATTATTTTACCATATTGTGGCAAAGGAACCTACCAAAATGGTACATTTCTCAATTTTAACCACGGAAAGCGTGGGACCGAAGGCAGACCAGGGAGGGAAACAATCGAGAGCCGAAAATGGGACACACAGGACAGGCTCTCCTACGTGCTTCTCTATACATTCCTCGTCTGCGTACCTGTCCTGTGCGCTTGTCCTTTGTGACTATAATGTCCCCGTTTTTGGTGCTCTGTTTTACATAAAGTACGAACCAACTTGCCCAAACACCCATCTTGTTGAGCGCTTGGGAGAAGCGCCTGATATTCATAATTTAGACCTGTGTCTGCAATACATATTCTAGCACTACTCTGCCTTATCCCTTTGGTCACGAAAGGCTGCCATATATGTGGCACTTCCGTTTGGGTGTTGGGGCCTTTAGTATTATTAAAAGAACCCTGACGAACTCTTCTTATTTCGCAGGCTTGCATAAGGCAGGGAGACATTCTTCTCAACAGGATACAGAAGCTCAGTCGCGTCATCAACATCTGAGCATCCCTGGCGGACCACTTCGACTCTTCGCGGGCCCCTCCTCGCAAGTTCGTTCACTGTACGGCACCGCCCTCCTGGTCCTTCTCATTTTTTTTTCCTTTAGGCAATAAAAGCTTTCTTTGCAGTGCCTTCGTCTGGCTGTTTTTTCTAACGAACAGTCTTGCCGTCACCATAACATTATCGGCTAAACATTAGCAGAGGGAGACTAAAAAAAAAGCAACTGTGCCAGCTTCACAGTAGTGGTGACAAGTCTGAAAGAAAAGTGAGGCTGGGTGGCCTTCATCGTGTTTTTTTTTTACTTTCACCTTTCCCTTTCTTGTGTTGTTTTGTTTTTTGTCTTCATTTCTGCTTGTCTCTTTCTGGCTCTTTGTATCTCTGTTCTATACGTTTTTTTTCTCCATTGAATTATTTACTTTGTTTCTCTATTTCTCTCACTCTTTGGCTCCCTGTCTTGCTCTGTTTTTTCTATTTCTTGCTTGTGATTCTGTTTCTAAGTGTTTCTCTCTCTTCCTATGTCCTCCTGTGTTTTTCTCTCTCATTATGTATCACTTCGTTTTGTTTTGCTTTCCCTTTCGATGCCTTTATATGCTTTATGTCTATTAGTCCACGCGACCGCGGTAAATAGCTTGTTTCTCACACATGCTGGTGGAAAATAGGCTTCGTTCGAGAGGAATATAAGCCAGGCCTTCTGCTTGGCAAGCTGAGTTCAAGTTCTACCTCAGACTCACGCCGCTGCTTGAAGCAGCTACGAAGAAAAAAAGGGCTACATGGACGTCATTTTGTGGAAGGAGACTCCTTCACCAATGTAAAATTGCGTGGCAGAAGCGCAGAATAGCACCATGTGTCAAATCATGTGAATTATGTAATAAGTGTGTCTTCAAGGGCCTTATATTAGAAATCACTGCCAAAATTATCATTAGCAGCGAGATCATCAAAGTGTACAGCTGCGCAGGTGCGCGAGGCACGTCAAAGGCGTGTATGTTGGGTTGCCAATGGTACTTGCAGTAGGCATTCGAAAACAGTTTGATATGTTACGTGCACGGACATTCGTCTCTTTGCTGCACTATTGTGAAGTCCAGCGAGAAGTAAAGCCGAGCTAGCGATTGAGAAGGCAATGCGAAAAGCGTTCAATACGATATATGGCGTCTTTGAAAGCGACGCTGAAGTACCCTCCAACTTTTTTTCTCTTTTTTTCTCTTTCTATCAGTTTCTCTCTTTTCTCCTCAATGTTCTCGGTCTCTCTTTACGCTTTCTACCTCTTTTGTCCTTAACCTCCTTGATGCGTATCCCGTGCTCCACTTCACCAAGCGGACTTGTCATTAAACACTCGCGGCCACTGTAATGTGTAGCGAGGCCTTTCCTCTTCCTCTATATCCCTTTATCTCTCTTGCTCCTCTTGATCGGGCAAGCCCCTCGTCGCACCGTGCTCACTTGTTCTTGAGGCGAGCGCGAGCTCTTTTGGTGCACTTCCACTCTGGTCGCCTAGAGATCAGTGAGGGCACATCTTCACGTAGCTACTCATCATGAGCACATTGCAAGCGAAGGCAGCGGCGCGGAGGGCTGCGGTTGAGGGCTGCGGCCAATATGCGGTTGAGCTTGCGAGGCGGAACAAAGTTGCCAGCGTATACGCAGCAATCACAAACTACAGCACCAGCACCACTTCATAGGTGGTGGAAGCGGCAAGGGCTCGCGCAGACGAAGCGGGCTTGTCAATAAGGGGATCTCGAAGTGAGAGCCTGCGAAGCAGAGGCGTTAAGAAAACCTCGAATCGGAGTGGGTTGCCGAAGCAGTGGTAAAGCGCCGGAAGCAATCGCTATATACCTGAGCTTGATGGCACCGACGTGCGCTTCAACAGCTACTTCCTCGGTCGCTCATTCAGTCGCAGCTGTAAGGTATGCGACCACCTGCGCTTTGACTGAAACCTCACCACCGTCACCTCCATCTGAAACGACCTGTCCCGTGTCAACGCTACAATCTCTCATGCAACATGCTCTCGTCACGTACTTCACCGACCACATATTTGTGATCTGCAAAGAAAAACGCGTCCCAGAGCTTCCTAATCACTAGTGTAATCGTTGTTTATAGTTTAATGGATATGTAAATGATTATGTTGTGAGTATATAAGTGTATATAAGTAAGTAATAAACACCGTGTACGTAGGGATATATACGATAACCTTTATAACAACGTGTCGAGTCTTTATGTGATGCGTGGTCGCGGGTTTACCGATAACCATTGCAGCTTCGCCCCGCTCATCATCATTCACTTCATGGATATGGAGGGACTCCTTTTATATCTTTTGCTCTTTTTGTCTGATTTTATGACTTTACTCCACTTACTTATCACCACTTCGCTGTTGTTCTTTCTTTTTCGGTTTTTTTTCCTCGTTCTGTGATCCATCTCTTCCTTTCATTCTCTCTCTTTCACGTGTTCAATTTCGTTTGGCACTCGCACGTGCTGTACACAGTACAGCGTGGCTTTCCGAATTCCTATGGTGCATATTTCCATGAGGAGTTAGTTATGCACGATAGAGCTCAATTTACAGATATCTTGAGCAACTTCACTGTAAAGAGGATGGAGAAAGCACGTCTCGGTTCCCGAAGAGAGCTATTCGCTCTCTTCGTGAACCGACACGTAACCAACACGACTCGCGCAGTTGCCGGCACACCACAGCATCAACTAGGCGCGTCATCGCCACCACGCCACTTGAGGTGCATGGCCACCACGGCTTCCCTGAGATATGGTGTCTATTTGATGATCTTCCTGAACAGAATGGCGATAAAACGGAAGAACATTCAGCTTTCACTTTGTCCCTGCTGTCAGCGGGACCCTCTTTAAGGCAAAAGCCCAGATTGGGAAACACCAGCGATTTCGCAAAATGCATGTGTTTTGCAAATATATTATAATATTTCGTTTTTGGTTTTGGCGCCCTCTTGCTACATGCCTTCGTCGGTGGCTTTCATTTATCGCAATGAGGTCTTTCTAAAACACCTCAAGCAAAATTAGTTGAGGGTCCAACCAACAAAATGTTATATATATATATATATATATATATATATATATATATATTCTTACAAGAAAACGTATATTTACAGATATTTACAACGATTACACGTGATGACAATGCCTGGCGCACTGGCGGGCTGGAACCAGTCTCTATCCACTTCGTAGTCTTTTCTTTCAGTCTGGGACCCTCTACTGCTTTATGCCCCAATCCCACTACTGCCTTGTGGCACTACCCCGCGCCGTTAAAGCGCCGACCCGGCGCTTGTCACGAAAGGGGAGTGTTGGGTGACACATAAGGCTTCAGTCTGACGACGTGCACAACAGTAGATGGTGGTGGCATTGAGTGCGCTTCGTCGACGACTCGCTGTATCTCGTAGGTGAGGTTGGTGATCTTGCGAAGGACTTTGTATGGTCCGTCATAGCGAAATAAAAGTTTTTCTGAGAGGCCGATGTGACGACATGGGGTCCACAAGAGTACGAGAGAACCTGGTACATACGAAACTTCGCGGTGGTGACGATCGTATCGATCTTTCTGAGAGGCTTGAGAAAGCATGAGTCGTTCTCGGGCAATCTGTCGTGCTGCGTCGGCTCGCTCTATGGCATCGCGGACGTATGTGACAGGGGAGCTTGAACCAGCGGGAAGGAGTGTATCAAGAGGCAGAGAGGGTTCCCGTCCATAAAGAAGGTAGAACGGGGAATAGCCTGCGGTGTCATGTCTGGAGGAGTTGTAAGCGAAGGTGACGTAGGGTAACGTTCCGTCCCAGTCACGTTGGTCTGGAGAAACATACATTGACAACATGTCCATGATAGTGCGATTCAGGCGCTCTGTAAGTCCATTAGTTTGTGGATGGTATGCCGTTGTGAACTTGTGGTTCGTGGAACAGGAACGTACGATATCCTGGACGACGCGAGATAAAAAGTATCGGCCTTGATCAGTAACGAGCTGTCGAGGAGCGCCGTGATGCAATATGATGTCATGTAGCAGAAAGTCGGCGACATCGGTAGCGCAGCTGGTTGGAAGAGCGCGGGTGATCGCGTAACGTGTCGCGTAGTCGGTCGCCACGGCAACCCATTTGTTCCCGGATGCAGAAGTGGGAAATGGCCCGAGAAGGTCGAGCCCTACGCGGTAGAATGGTTCAGCAGGGATCTCAATAGGGCTAAGAAGGCCAGCTGGAAGCGATGTTGGTCGTTTTCGACGTTGACAAAGGTCGCAGCTGGCGACATACTTTTGCACAGAGTGATATAGGCGTGGCCAGAAAAAACGGTGCCGGACGCGATCATAAGTGCGGGTGACTCCCAGGTGACCAGCGGCAGGTTCATCGTGAAGCTGTCGGAGAACATCTACACGCAAATGGGAAGGCACGACGAGAAGGCGGTCAGGACCATTAGGGCGCATGTTGTGGCGGTAGAGAACTCCTTCATGAAGGAAATACAAGTTCAGAGAAGTGGGTGGAGTAGCGGAACTCAGGCTTTCTATGATGGGAAGTAAATCCGGGTCGCGGCGTTGCTCAGAAGCGATATCAAGAAAGTCTGATATTGATAAGACGCAAGCCTCCGTAGCTCTCTCTGTGGCGTCTGGTGGATCCACTGGATACCGTGACAGGCAGTCGGCGTCTTGATGGAGGTGACCAGATTTATAGACGACCGAGAAGGTGTATTCTTGGAGGCGTAGAGACCAACGACCGAGACGTCCCGTGAGATCCTTTAGCGAGGAAAGCCAGCAGAGTGCATGATGATCAGTTACAACCGTAAAACTGCGGCCGAAGAGGTACGGGCGAAATTTAGCGACAGCCCAAACAAGAGCAAGACACTCTCTTTCGGTGATGGAATAGTTCCTTTCGGTAGGGGATAAAAGGCGGCTGGCGTAGGCGATGACACAGTCACGTCCATGCTGACGCTGAGCTAAAACAGCACCAATTCCGTGGCCACTCGCGTCCGTACGAACTTCTGTCGGGGCAGTCTGATCGAAGTGGGCTAATATTGGCGTAGTCGTGAGGACTGCAATGAGCGCCGAAAATGCAGCACTCTGAGGCGAATTCCAAGTAAATGGGACGTCTTTTTTAAGAAGCTCGGTGAGAGGCCGCGCAATAACGGCGAAATTTCGGATGAAGCGGCGGAAATAGGAGCACAAACCAAGGAAGCTCCTGACATCCTTATGAGAAGAGGGCACGGGAAATTGAGTCAATGCTCGAATTTTGTCCGGATCGGGCTGTACACCAGATGCGTTAACGAGGTGACCAAGTACAGATATTTCGCGACGGCCGAAACGGCATTTGGAGGAGTTCAGCTGGAGACCAGCGTTGCGAAATACTTGGAGAATACTGGACAGTCGCTCTAGATGGCTTGCGAACGTCGGTGAAAAAACAATTATATCATCTAAGTAGCATAAGCAAGTGGACCATTTGAAGCCGCGCAGAAGGGAGTCCATCATGCGCTCAAAGGTGGCCGGCGCATTACAAAGCCCAAACGGCATTACTTTAAATTGGTATAACCCATCGGGGGTTACAAATGCTGTTTTTTCTCGGTCCAGTGGGTCAACAGCGATCTGCCAATAACCAGATCGAAGGTCAATGGACGAGAAAAACTTTGCGCCATGAATGCAGTCAAGGGCGTCATCTATTCTTGGTAAAGGGTAAACGTCCTTCTTAGTGACCTTGTTGAGATGTCTATAGTCGACGCAAAACCGCCATGTGTTGTCCTTCTTCTTGACAAGCACGACCGGGGATGCCCATGGACTAGATGAGTGTTCGACGACGCCTTTGGCGAGCATTTTCTCGACCTCTTTCTGGATGACAGAGCGTTCGGCAGCGGAGACGCGGTAAGGGCGGCGATGAATTGGGTTGGCATCGCCGGTGTTGATGTGATGGGTCACAACTGATGTCTGGCCTAAAGGGCGGTTGTCAAGATCGAATATGTCCGCATAGGATGTCAACAGACGGTGGAGGTCTTGTGCTTCGGAGGGCGAAAGATCTGGTGCTATCATTTTGGCAATGTCAATTTGACAGGTTGGGCGCAGTGAGCAAGTTGACGTGCGGAGTAGGTTGCTGAGCCGACAGTTCAGAAATATCACACTCTTGCAACGACGACATGACGCCTAGTTTAATACCAGCAGGCAGCACATGCGTGGAGAAACCAAAGTTCAAAAGAGACAGATGGGTCTGATTGTGGCATACTCTCACCACGGTGTGCGGAACAGCAATGGAGTGCTTTAGCACAACGTCGGTAATAGGTGAAACGACATATTCACCATCGCGCACAGGCGGATCACACACGAGCTGCACGTAAGTCGCGGCTTGCGGCGGAAGATGCAGGAACTCGGTGGCACAAAGGCGACTTTGAGCGTCATGGGCAACAGCGGCGTCAAAAGGCAGTTCCAACTGAAGAAGACCCGTCGAGCAGTCGATAAGGGCGGAGTGCGCAGAGAGAAAGCCGAGGCCAAGAATCACGTCATGTGGGCACTGCTCAAGCACGGTGAACAATACGACGGTCTGGCGCCCAGCAATACACACGCGAGAGGTACACATGCCGAGAACGGCAGATGTGCTCCCATCGGCAAGCATTACTGCACACTTAATAGGAGGCGTGATCACTTTTCGCAGTTTAATACAGAGAGCAGCGCTCATGACTGAAATGTGTGCACCAGTGTCTATGAGGGCTGTAACGGTAACGTCATCCACCAAAAGGTCCAAAATATTGCGGCGTGTAGGAATCGTCAACAGAGGATTTGCAGAATGGGTCGTTAATGCAGCGTCACCTCCGGGAGCTGCATGGTCTAGTTTCCCGAGGTTGAGGGCCCAGGTCGTGCAGGGGACCTGGATCGAGAAATCATCGGCGAGAGAGATCGGCGGCCTTGGGGTGATGGTGACCGGCTGAACCTTCGGCCCTGAACGTTAGTAGGAGCAGGCTGTGGATCGTGCGGAGTAGAAAAGCGGCGAGAACTGCCTTCAAAGCGACGCCATGCCCCAGTGTTCCAAGATGAATTGGACGACCAACGATTGCGACAGTAGCGTGCAATGTGGCCGGCGCGAGAGCAGTGAAAGCAGATCGGTCTATCATCCGACGTTCTCCATTCAGCAGGGTTCCGGTAGCGGGAAGGGTAGCGTGAAGGGTACACCGGAATCTGGTTTACAGAAGCCGAGCTCTCGGTGGGGCGAACGGCGCAAACAGGTGTGATGCCGAGATTTGCTATTTCTTGGCGAACGACGGCTTGGATAAGGGAGACGGTGGATGCGTTGTCTTTAGGACCGTCAGAGGCGATGGCTGCAGGAGCCATTGCTTCGAGTTCACGACGAACGATTCGGGTGACATTTTCGGACGATGTAGCTTGCGTGAACTTGGGGCTGTCTTCACAGGTCGAAGTGGCTGCAGTATTAGGCAGACGCGCAAACTGGCGGGTTATGCGACGGTTCTTGGCGTGCTCGAAGCGCTGACACTCCTTCACAACCGCGTCGACGGTGGCGCAATCTTTAACGATCAACAAATTGAAGGCGTCATCGGCAATTCCCTTCGATATGTGAGCGATTTTGTCAGTTTCGCTCATGTTCTCGTCCACCTTTCGACAGAGGCCCAATACGTCCTGTATGTAGGATACATACGATTCCGTCGATGTCTGCACGCGACATTCCAGGTCTTTCCTCGCGGCCTGCTGTCGCCCAAATGGCCTGCTGAATAACTCGAGAAGCTTCAATTTGCAAACGTCCCAGCTGGTCAACTCCGACTCATGCGTCTCATACCAGGTGAGCGCCGTATCCCGCAAGTAAAATACAACGTTGGCCAGCATCAACGTAGGGTCCCACCTATAGTATTCGCTCACGCGCTCGTACAAAGCGACCCAATCTTCAACATTCACCTTGTCCTTGCCTGTGCCCGAGAAGGTTCCGGGGTCTCGTGGAGGCAGGAGAATCAGAGGAGGCAGCTGGTGCTGCTGGTGCTGGTGCTGGTGCTGCTGGTGCTGGTGCTGCTGGTGCTGGTGCTGGTGCTGCTGCTGCTGCAGCTGCGGCTGCTGTTGCTCTTGTGGGTGGGCCTGTTGAGCCATTGCAGGAAAATGAAGGTGGCGACCACTCCGAAGTTCCGTGTTGGTTTGCCGGAAAAGCCAGAGGTAGGCGTATCCAGCACCTCCACCAATAATCTTACAAGAAAACGTATATTTACAGATATTTACAACGATTACACGTGATGACAATGCCTGGCGCACTGGCGTGCTGGAACCAGTCTCTATCCACTTCGTAGTCTTTTCTTTCAGTCTGGGACCCTCTACTGCTTTATGCCCCAATCCCACTACTGCCTTGTGGCAATATATATATATATATATATATATATATATATATATATATATATATATATATATATATATATATATGTGTGTGTGTGTTTCAGAGAGTTACTTTACGTTATTTGATTTCTTTTTGAGAGGTCTTTATTGTTATGCCCTCTAAGTTAATGACTTCTGTAACGTTCTCTAATCTAACAGATGGCTTCCCAGTAGTTATTGATTCCCATTGTCAAATACACATTATCTTCCTCGAATTCCAAAGGCCGTTTATCACGTCTTAAACCGTAAAGCTCTCACATCGTAAAGATATCCACACATGTAAACTTCGGAGATTATATACGCACCGCCGTCAGTGGGCAATTGCGTCTCTGCTCAGTTGACAGTTGAAGCCACTGTTTTTTGGTGAGGACGCGACGGTTCCGGTACACTGAGGAGGCCCTGGTTCCTTGTAAAATGCGGTTCACTCGGGATTTATGCGTGTCTGCGTGCTCTTTCGTGTTCATTCAGGTGTCCCCCCCTCCCCCACCCCCTTTTTTTCGAAAGATCGTATGTGCGAGAAGCTTGCCTCGTGTTTTGTGTGCTTCGGTATGGTTCTTTGGTATGCTTGTGTGTGGCTGACCGTTTTTTCCTTGTAGAGCAATGTCGCGAAGGAGTTTTGTGCCTCTGTGCAACGTTTTCTTTCTTTATTTTTAAGTTTTACAACTGCATACAGTCTGAACTATATACACAAAGGCCTGTTTTCACTGTATACATCAACAGTGCTCTATGGTGGGCCCATAGGGCCCCACGTCATAGTTTGATGGTCTCGTCAGATGAAGGTCCACCGTTGTCAGGTAGCGCCGTCGTAACCTGTGCAACTCAGACGCTATAAAAGACGATACATTGAAGTGTCGTGAATTCTCCTCCGATCTACCGCATGAGGAAGCGTGGCTGAAAAATTTTATTGCCAAGGACCGCCGGGCAAAAAAGCAGGTGAAAGCCAAGCGACATTTCGCTGGTATGCTGATTGCATTTTACTAGGGATAACTATATAAAAGAACCCTAAGCTGAGGCTTTAGCTTCCGACCACATGCGAACCGCAGTGCATGCAAGAAGAAAAGAAAACGTGCAGCCTCGAAAGCGCCGTCATATGAATACAGCTGATGAAACAGTGTAGTTGGGGCAGGTCATTGTGAAGGCTCAGGAGAGAGCACCGAAATTAAAGGTTCCTCTCACCCTCTGGAAGTCGAGGTTTAAGAGCTTGTTCTACTGTGAGCCCTAAAATTGTCTAGAAAACAAAGTTTTTCAGCGCAGGAGGCCTGCCAAACCATCTTGCGCATGTCTTGGAAAAGTCGAAGAAACAGTGAGCATAGTGAAGAAAGGTTGATCGTCAAGGAGAGCAGTATAAAAAAATTGACGGCCGATAGAGATGAAATAAAGAAATGCCTTCTAGCTTATAAAAACAAGAAAAAAAATTCCGCCATATCCACGAAGTGAATGATGATGAGTGGGCGAAGCTCCGGAGGTAAACCTGGTAAACCATGAATCCTCTGTACATTTTGCCCACTCGATTTTATTACATCGCTCCCCCTAGCGTACGTCGCCGCACTAAATCGAACGATTGCCTTCAACCAATGACACGCGCCATATGTGACATCATTCCTATTTTATAAGATCTTGCGTCTTTCATCAACTACAAGTACCGCTTTCTAGTTTATAACATCTTTTCATCATCAGCTACAAGTACCACCATCTAGTAAACACTACAAGAACTAAACGAGAGGTGGCTACATGCAGGAGACGGTACCGCCATCTAGTGAACACTGCAAGAACTAAACTAGAGGTGGCTACATACAGGGGACGGTACCGCCATCTAGTGAACACTGCAAGAACTAAACTAGAGGTGGCTACATACAGGCTACAGGGGACGCACAGCCCACGCCCTAAGGAGCTTCGCCCCTAAAATTGCATGATTCAGCGCGTCATGCCAGCAGACGATGTCAGAAAAAGCAGCAAGATGCGCCACCTCGTGACAAAAGCACTGCTTTCACATTTCACACGTTGTGGACACTTTATATGGGGGAAAAATTAAACGACCACGTTCAGCATCGGAAGTCGTTCAGTGTATTTCTGAAAAGTTGTTGTGGACATTTAGAGCGAATCGGGGTGGGAAGGCAAGTGCAACTGTTGTGTAGAGCGAGTTTTCACGTTGTCGCACAAAGGAATGTTTTCCGTTTCTAAATAAGCTCTTTGTTATTTACAATAACACGGCAGTAAAAGTGTCGAGCTGTTCAAGGAATCATTTCACGATTATATTTTTCTTTTTTTTTCTAATGTGGGAGATTTTACATCCCGAAACCACGACACCATTATGAAGGACGCCGTAGATAAGGGCTCCGAAAACTATCTGGTCTTCTTTAAGGTATACTGGCATCGCACGGTACAAAGGCCTCTGGCATTTTGGCTCCATCGAAACACCACCGCCATGGCTGGGATCGAACCAGCGACCTTCGGGTCAGCAGCTGAGCACCACAGCATCCACGTAGGTGGACAATTCTAGCACTCATCTATGCAGTTATAGATATGTTTGCCATAAGCTCACAAATATTGGTAGCTGGTTTTCGTTTCATGAATTAATAACGTTTAACCAGGCACGTAGCCAGCAATGTCTTCTTGAAGGAGTTAAGGTGCACGTTAACGAAATTAGGCCAAGTGATGGACGGATAGGAGCTGTTGGGAGAGACATGCCCATCAAACATTGGCAAAAATATAATCTGAGGAGCCTGTCAAAAAAAAAGAAGAATAGACGCACACAAGAGTAGTGCTTGTCGTTTCTATGTATCTAATTTTGCCGGCGTTTCTTTAAATGCTACTGAATTCAAGTCATGCGTCTTTGCCAACATGTCCAACCGGCTACACTTGTCATATTGCCGAAAGCAGAGGGATAGAGGAAGATAATGCAAAGTGCAAAACCATAATGCCAAACCATAATTCAAGATCAACTAGGCCAAAGCTCCACTTTACAAAGGTAGAGCAAAAGTTTAACTTCAGGCCAAAAAGCGTCCGGTCTCTTCGGCCACCCTCTTCAGTGCCCGCATCACTCAGTGCTTCGTCTTGAATAAAAACGTAAATTTGTTCAGAATGAAATGTAGTAAGGAGAGCCTATTTTCATTCAGGGCCGGTCAAGCGGGCACCCTTCATGGAGAGCACTAGGGCCTATTCTACAAAACAGTTGCACGTGGCACGCCTAGGGCGAACTGTTTACACATGAGGGGAATCGCCTCTTCTACTAACGACTTGGTGTTCAACTTGTATTGTTCATCTATAAAACGCGTTATTTACAACCTGACAAAGAGTCACTGTCACGCGTGCCCGAGCGACAGCGTAAGAGTTTCTCTTGAACAGCTGTACCCGTGACGAGGCACCCAAGGAGGTTTAAAAAAATTGCTGGAGTGGAAGCTCCCGCAAGGCTTTGCCAGCAGTAGTGAAGCCAGCGTTTGCCCTCCAAAGATCTCAGAAACATGCCATTTTCTGGTGGTGCCGACTTGCACATGAAGTGTCCTTAATTTGTTATTTTTTATTTATTTTTTAGATGCGGAGAATCTAATACTCGAGGCTTGTAGTGCGGCGCCGTCCGCAAGCTTCCTCCTCCTTCTTCCACCATCTGTGCACCCTTCCTCCTCTACACACCGCGTGCGCTTCTCCTCTTCACGAACATTCGCTAGCTGTATAATGTAGCGCGCATGCGCCGTCACGCTTCGAGAACACCCGGCAGCTTGACGCGCGCGCATGCGCCGTCGCGCTTCGAGAACATCGGCAGCTGACGCGCGCGCATGCACCGTTGCGCTTCTCCCCTTCTCGAACATTCGACAGCTGACAGTGCATGCGCCGTCGCGCTGTATATATACTCAAGGTCGCGCTCGCTCGCATCAGTTGCCGATCGTCGTTGGTTTGTACGGCGCGTCGACGTCCAAGGTCGCGGTTGAAATGAATTCCAACGAATCCACAAACACAATGATCGACGTCCCTTCGACCAGCGCCGCCCCTTCGCATACGTGTGTACGTGTTCACTCATTTAAACCCCCCTCCTACAACCACGTTAACCAATTTAGCCATCGACCCAAGTAAGTCGCAATTTAAACACCCATTTCACAACCACGTTAACCAATTTAGCCATCGACCCAAGTAAGTCGCACTTTAACACCCCGTTAACCAATTATATGCTCCGCATCCTCCTCAGTGTTCCCCCGAGGGAAGCTGCGGGCAATTTTTTGACAACACTATCAAGCATTGCGCTCGTATTTAATGCGTTAGCGTACATTATTACTTTATCGATGTCATCGATGGGAAGAGCAAAGGTGGAAGCGAAGCGAGCCAGCGCAGATACGCCGGTAGCTGTGTTTACCTGCGAAATGACCTTGCATCGCTGCTCACTATCTCCGATATCCCTAGCGGTTTCAAAACGGGCGTTATCGTGCAGAAAAGGCACACTTCAAGTATCACTTTATTCAATGCGGAATAATATCACGTCATCAGGGAAACAAACGTACTCGATGTTTGCCACGCCGCCGCAGTCGGCGATGTCAGCAATCCACGCTCGCACCGCTCCATCGACTCGCCTGGAGCCTTGGAACACGGGTGATGGGAGCGGCGACAGGGAGATGGCGCCACTAGCATCGTGACGCCACTCGCATGCTCGCGCTGTGATTGGCTGCTGCAATGCGGCGGTGCGACGCTGCGACAAAAATATCTGGCCGGTTTGATGCTCGCCGCACCGGATATGCGGCGGTGCGACGCGATGATACGTCACGAAACGTCACGAAACGTCACCACTCCGGCAGTCGCATCGTCGCACCGCACGCCGAATCGCAGAGAAAATCGCACGTCTGTCTCGCGATTAATATGCGTGTCTGCGTGCTCTTTCGTGTTCATTCAGGTGTGTCCCCCTCCCCACCCCCTTTTTTTTATTTAAAAATACCTTACAGGCTCTATTACAGAGCATAGAGTAAGGGGGGTACATAGGAAAGAATGCTAGTGGGTGATACTTCTGCCACAATACAAAGCAACTACAAAGCAAAGCAACTACAGAGCAACTAATAACTAATAAAAATACAAAGCAAGTAATAACATTGGAACTAATAACAGTGGTTGCACAAATGACAAAGAGGGGCTTCAAGCAACAACAAGAATTTCCCAGCCGCAAAAAAGCACAAAGAAGAAAAACAGAATTCAAGAAGGTTATACAATGCTATTGATATAGATGTATCATTAATCGCTCGCGAAAATTTTTATGATTAGTTAAATTGACAATGACGTCGGGTAGGTCATTCCAGAGTGCTATGGCACGAGGCAAAGCCGATGAATTGAATGATTTTTTTTTTCAAAGATGCGTGTGATGCTTCGCTGATTGTGAAGTCGTTTAGACATGCGCAATGGTGACGTTAGTGGGAAGAGTGGTGGCCTGGACGCATGAATATATTTATAAAGCAAAGACAGGAGGGCAACTGTGCGCCGTATGTCTAGATGCTGTAATGAAAGGTCATGTTTTATTTGTGTGACGCTCGAGGGGCGACTGTAAATACGTGAAATGAACCGTGCCGCCCTGTTTTGCACAGCTTCTAGCTGGTTAATGAGATAGGCTTGGAATGGAGACCATATGGGTGATGCAAATTCCAGCTGTGGGCGAACAAAGGTTAAGTAAGCTTGTTTGCGGACGTTATTTGGCGCGTTTTGTAGGTTTCGACGTAAGTATCCCAGTGTTCTTGATGCGTTTGCAGATATGTAGATTACATGTGCCGCCCAAGTAAGATTAGACGTGAAATGAACGCCGAGGTACTTATACGAAGACGACCGTGACACGTTGGAATTATTTATGGAGTAATCAAATTCAACAGTTAATTTTTTTCGACTAAAGTATAATACATTGCATTTTGATAAATTTAAAGTCATTTGCCATGCACCACACCAGTTGTTAATGAGATTAAGGTCTTTTTGGAGAGCAAGGTGGTCATCGGTACTAGTTATAGAACGGTATAGAATGCAATCGTCAGCAAAAAGCCGTATTGACGAAGAAATATTAGTTGGGAGATCATTAATGTAGATTAGAAAAAGTCGTGGCCCCAAAACGTAGTCTAAAAGCTACGTTAATTATAAATAAAAAATCGTTGTTTCCAAAGAAATGATCCAGAGAGACTAGTATTGATACATAACCTTCAATAAAACTGCCTTGAATTCGAGGCTTACTAAAGAAAACTAGTAACACAAGGACGCACTTTGAACACTATCTGTTCCGAAACGGTTGCTTTTCAAACTCGTCCGGCGTGCGAGGAAAACGCTCCTTCTCATTCTCCGAACGGCCACAGCTCATCGTGCCTCTAGTAAGAAAGCTGCCGCAGCCGCCATCTTACGGTTAGCACGGCTACACTCGTGGGTAAGAATCTCCACCCCAGCAAGTTTTTTAAGCCTCCTTAGAGGCGCCCCAGTGGTCGCGAGGATAACTAGGCCGAGATGAAGTTTAGGGGCCACGCAACAGGCATAACCCTGTTGTTTTTCTTTTTATGTATCGGTCGTGCTAAAACCAATATTAAACGACAATCTCCTAAATTATTGGATCGGAGCTCATCTCTACGATAGAGCTTATTGTGTCAGAACTGACGGCTTCTGCTCAATTCCTGTTACTCTTATTTCGGGCATTCCACAAGCGCCAGTTTTGGGACCTCTGTCATTCTAAATTACAAATCATTCGTGGTATATTTCACAATTGTGTCTCTTCATATAAGTACCTCGGCGTTTACATTACCAACAATCTATCTTGGCACACGCATGTTACCTACATCTGTAATAACGCTAACCGAACGCTAGGATACTTACGCCGTAACTTTTCTCGCGCTCCGCTGTCCCTCAAAATTCTATTATACCGATCACTAATCCGCCCAAAGCTTGAGTACGCGTCCGCTATATGGGATCCCGTGCAGCAAAATTTAATTAACGCGTTAGAATCTGTTCAGAACCGCTCAGTTCGGTTCATTTGTTCTAATTATTCCCGTACTGCTAGCATATCAGAAATGAAATCTAACCTTGACCTACCCAATTTAACTGTCCGGAGGAAACTGGCGCGACTGCATTTTTTTCATAAGATATTTTTTCACAATCCATCAATGAAGCGAGACCTCATTTCACAACCGTCATACCACTCATCGCGCATTGATCATCAGCATAAGGTTGCCATTCCGTTTTGCCGCACCAAATTCTTTTCAGCAGCCTTCTTACCGAAAACAGCCGCCGATTGGAACCACCTTCCCTCTTCCGTTGTATCAATAACAGACCCTTTGTTATTCAAGACTGCAATTTCTCAGCAATGCTTGTAACTATACGCAGTTTCCATTATCTATCTTTGTCTTGTATGTGCTTGAATTCT
Source organism: Rhipicephalus microplus (assembly GCF_013339725.1). NCBI lineage: Eukaryota > Metazoa > Arthropoda > Arachnida > Ixodida > Ixodidae > Rhipicephalus > Rhipicephalus microplus. The sequence continues at coordinate 83,551,736 of NC_051171.1, forward strand.
TATACATTTTTAGTTGACTTATGTTGCCTTCCTGATTTGCGCATCTGATACTTGTTTCTTTATTTTGTCTTTTTTTCTTGTGTGTTATATATGTTGTACCCACCCCCTCTGTAATGCCCTACGGGCCCTGAGGGTATTCTAATAAATAAATAAATAAATGTACCCGCTAAAATTAATCTGTATGCTTTTGAGTGCATAATCTATCAAATCATTTATAATTCTAGTGACCAGGATGTACATATTACGTGTTTACACATATCTGCAAAAGAAAATAAATGTGATAGAAGCTCATTGCGATGAATGACACAAAACCAGCAGTCCTTAACATTTTGACGCGGCATAGGTGGCAGCTCCCTGACTGCTGTAAATATGCGGTTGTCAGAAAAAAGACGAGAGTATTCTTAGAGATTCACTAACCAGAATCTCAAAATGTAAAAACAAAACTAGCAAAATAGTCTCTACAGATATTTCGTGTTCTTCTTGCGTACTTCTGTGACGCAGACAGTAGTTCAAGTGACGTCCTTAGCGTACAAGCTCTCAATTGGTCCATATACGCGAAACATCACACGTGATTTGTCTCCTGCACTGCTCTGCCACGCAGCTGCCCAACCGTTCTTCCTTGTCTCGCACGAATATCGTGCACTATCAACCGATCCCACTTCATTTTGTGTGTTTACAACTGCGCAAGCGGTGGTAACAGCGTGTAGCCGAGAAGCGCGAAATCCTGATAAGCTCTAGCGCATAGTTTCGACATTGTTGACGTGCTCTTGAGAACTAAGGGGCAAGGCAGATGCATCGCGTGCGCGAAGGATAGCGAAGGAGAGGAGGAAACCACACCCTCGTCTTTGAACGCGGTTGCATAGTGAGTGGTCCTTTAAGCTTCGCCTTCAAGAGTTGGACGCCATTGCGATATCTTGTCCCTGGTGTGTACTTCAACCGCTTACTTCAACCGCGGGCTTTATATTCTATAATGCCAGTCCAGAAATTTCAATTGTGGATTACTGGAATGTAATCGATAAAGTTTAAAGTGGCTTGTGTCAGTGAAGCTTTCGCACATGGCTGCATCCTGTGTAATGGGTAGAATACTTTAAACCACGAATATAATAATGCGTGCGAAATGTTTTCAAACTTGCTATGCACCCTGTACGTGGTTTGTAGGGAATACGCGCAGTAACGTGCCGGCCTCTTGTAATGGGTAGCCTGCTTTAAACCACGAAGTTGTTAGGTAATCACATGTTTCGACACCCGATGGCAATGTACGCTTAGTACGCAATATTACTGCAATATTAACGTGATAGCGTTAAAGATCTCGCTTCGCATAAATTACGGCGTCGGCGTCGGTGTCGTTGGCTGTGAGAGAAAAATATTCATCTTATGCACGACCAAAAAATCGCGAAGAGTATCATTAAAATAAAGTATGAAATATTCCTGGAGCAGAGTTGGGATCTAACTAGGGTCGTTTGGGTGGCAAGCAGAAGTTCTACCACATGACCACGCATCTTCTTGCTAATAGAGTGAAAACATTTTCCACTGCTTGAATATGCAGTGAAAGTAACGCTCATGCTTTAGAAACACACGCTTATTCTTTACATCCTTCACAATACAACATGAAATATTGCAGCAATAGTGCGCGGTATAAGCGAACATTGCCACCAGGCGTCAGAACATGTGCTTATCAAAATGACTTCGTGGCTTTAAAGACGGTCACCCGCTACAAAAGCACACACGCTACTGCGCCTATTGCCTATAAGGGACCGCGAAACACTTTTTTCAAGTAATCATGGAATGAATTCACTGGAAGAGCACAGTGCCTCACGAATTCAACGCCGCAAAAATTGTAAGAATCCTGTCCAAGGCGAGTGGAGTTACGAAGATTTGTCGCATGCTGCAATTACATTCTCTGTTCTCTCGTCCCGACGAAAACGACGTGAATGTAAGCGGGAGGAATGGCAGGGCCACATAATAACGTACCGGGCGCTTCATGACCTCGAGCCTCTTTTTCTCTCTGTTTTTTTTCCCTTCCAATGCATGGCATTTCCAGCGTGATCGTGCGCGCACGCGTGCGTTGACAAGTAGCGGCCTCCCGCGGCAATCTCTGTAACAAGCGAGCGCGCCATGTTCACACCAGCAGAGTGCCATGTACACTCTCATTTCCTGCTCTCTGGCGTCATAGGAACATGTGCAACAATCTTTTCGCATAGTCTCGTATCTTTCATAGTTTCACCTTGTGTTAAATACATTGTATCATGCTACATCTTGTTATCTTGCATATGTATGTACTTTGTATTTCACGAAATGTATATATGTGTGCTTTAAAGTGCACAAGTGTCAATGCATACGATTGCCTACGCACGATGTACCTTGATTCTTGGAAACTCCTTTTTTTATTGCACATATATAACACGTATTTTAAAATAATCAATTGTGAAATAATTTTTTAGTTAGAATATATTGTTAACGTGTTTATATTAGCACTTGCAAGTTATGTACCTCTAATCATTTTCACCCTACTGCCATGTGTATTCACAGGTCACCAGGGCCTTTGTCATGCTGTTCTCACGGCTTTTAGCCTTGGCAACCTTCCAGTTCTTTTCTGGTAAATAAATATTGAAGTTTGAAAGCCAATGGCTGATAGATGAGGCGTTGACGTGTGATTTTGGGGTGAATAACGTGATTTGTCGAGAGAAGAGAAAGCAATTTTTAGCCGACTTGATAATTTATTGTGAAATCCAGGCCGCATGCTGGGCTATAATATTTTGGCTTGCTTGTTGTCGGGAGCCTATGCTTGGAATCGGCAGCGTTTTCTGACCATGCTCAAAAAGTGCTGCACGGCACCTTTAAGGCCACGTAGTTGGTACATAGCAAGTTCGAAAAGCTTTCATGCACTAAGTGTACGAATAGCGCACTAGGAACAAGACGTCGCTTTCGCGTTCCACTTTCAAGGGCGAAGCTTTATGGTCCCCCAATTTTTATATGCTGCGTTGTGAAGCCTGTATACAGCGTGCATTTGTTCGTAAATTATAAAAGTTCTTATCACGGCATTTTCAAGCAGAGGACGTTGTTTTCACTGTACTTTTAGGAAGTCACCTAGCTGTGTGGTGGAACACCTGCTTTCCACGAAAAGGGCTTAGGTGTGATCCTCACACGAACCAGATAATTTTTCTTATTTATTTTACATAAGTTTGTCCCTTATATTTTCGTCACAGACAAGGCGCTCATTTTTCACTCACAACCAACGACGGCCACACCGCAACACCGACGCCAGAATTTCTGCGAAACGAGCCCTATGACGCAATCGCGTTATCAATGTCGCTTTGAAATGGAATGAACACATGCGGGAAGTTGCGAGCAGGTCTATGCGGTAACTTGGTTGCTCTAAGAAAAATTCGCGGCGATATACACACAAGCTTACATTAACAGCATGTAATAACTTTGTCCATCCTGTAGTAGAAAGTAAGTATTTAGTTTCGGACCCGTACACTGAAGGCAGCATAAAGGAACTAGAAGCTGTTCAAAAATTATTCTCATGGCGGACTTACTTCAGCGATAATAATAATAATCATAATAACGACGATAGCAATAATGACGATAACCACGATAACGATAATAATGACGATAACGACGATAACGACGATGACGATAACGATTACGACGATAATGTCGTCGTCGTCGTTGTTGTCGTTGTCGTTGCTGCTGCTGCTGCTGCTGCTGCTGTTGTCGTTGTCGTTCAACATGCATGTTCAGCATGCATGGCAGTTCAACATGCATGTCTGTGCAATAGAACATGTTTAACGTCGTTTCGCAACAAAAAAAACCTCACTAAAAAATACTCCACAGACATCTTCTCTTGGCCTGCTTCGCATGACATTCATTCCCATTCTACGTAATCATCAGGCAAATTGTTCCTTCTTGTTTTCCCCAGTTCGTGTTACATGTTTTTTTGTATCTTGATTGGCTATATTTATAATAATTTCGTTTTGTATTTGATGTTAGAATCGGCGGGCATGTTTCCAGTCATATATGACACATAAGCGCTCTCGCAATTGGCCAATAATCGAGTATCCTAAGATAATAAACTGCAATACATGAAACATATTATATAAGCGGCAAACGTGATGAACATGAATACGCTTGAAGCAAAAAAAAAAGAAGTACCCACAGAGTGCATAAAAATCAATATGAACTCTCAAGTCATAGCACGAACATGACAAATTACATACGGCGAAAGATAAACCTAGATAGAATTCAGGAAACGATGTGAGGCCATCATTGTGCTAATCACTACGAAATGCCCATGTGGCCACACGCTCTTGTTGTCCGCTCTGTTATCTCGCAGCCACCACATTTACCCACGTTGACAATAACGTATAAGGAGGCACATATAAATCATTGTCGGGCTCATTCATTGAACGTATTATAGCAGTGCAGTGCTCTTACGAGGACTGTGGAGCGAGTGGATCAGCAGCTGTAGTGCAAAGCTCACAAGGTCTACGTAAGAGGCCGAGGCTCTGCGCTCTTTTGAGTAGTCATCGGGCACTTCTACAACACCTGCGTGTGATGCGGGAAGTCACCACGTGTCACGAAGATCGGAGCCCCATCCTTACCTCGTTAACAGTGTACAGGCAATGACATGAGCACGCGTGCCGAGTGTCCCTGTGCACTTTTAAATGTGAAGCATTTCTAAGCGTACTGCGGGCACTTATCAGCGTCTATCTGCGCATATATTTATCTACGTAACTATTTATCTACGTAACGTGTATCTACGTATATATTCATCTATCTATCTAGTCGCCTATGTCTGGGTGTTTTTGTGATCACCCCTTTAGCCTGGGGTAAACCAAAGTTAATATGGTAGGTTAAGATGGTTTGACGAATATGACTCACTCATCATGACTTGAATAATGTTCCAATCCCGTCGCGTACGTCGTCAAACGTTTTCCACCAGACGTGGGATGCCTATTCGCAAGCGCACATGTGCCACAGACATGTGTGCCACAGGTGTCTGACAGTTTATATCTATCCAGGAACGGCAAGAACAGGCACGGGTAACTTTAACATCAGGCACAATAATTTAACATCAGCAGCGTTGACCCGACGAATGCAAAGAATAAATTAGAGAGTCCCAGCAGGAATCGAACCCCAACGTTCTGCCGTGGCAATTCAAGTATTATACCACAGAGCTACGCCAGGTTACGGAACTACTTTTCAAATGGACGTGAAAAGTCAATTCGGGTTACAGCACTCGCTATTCAATTTTATAAACATTACATAGGTACTTCTATGATTCAGCAGTCATTTCGGGCTAATTTCATTGCAGTTAGGCGCCATCCGCTCAAGTTTATTTATGTAGCAGTGTCTAGGGCTACCATCCTCGCGAACACCAGTGCTTCGTATCTGCTTACCGCTTCTGGTATTGCTAATATTCATGTTGCCTTTGGCATCATTATGCAACTGTAAACAACTGGTTACATTAAACATATGCGTCTGTTTAACGTATATATGTGCGTGCATTTGCACATATCTCTAGCGCCAGTCCGAAACGTTTCCCTCATTAAGAAAGGTTCAACACTATCTCCTTCTATCCGCATGCTTCGTCAACATCCATTCCCAAGGTGCGTGGTATCTGCCGAAGTTTTTACTAGGATTGTCTCTTGCCATATCATCGAGTGGGGTGCACAGATTGTAATGTGCCCCGAGGTCACCACGCGTTTCATCTAACCTTACCTTCCATTTAGAGCCAACCTCGTGGCTCTCTCAAGCATAACAACGTCTTTCACAGGGTACTGCAACAAAAATAATCATTGGTTTTATTGTTTTACTTCTATGCTATGTCATGGACTTCCCTCATTAGCAACATATACGTGCGTACAGATCGACAGACCCATCTATCAGTTCTTTTTTTTGTACTTTTGACATGAATGGTATTCTTGAATGGCCGAGGGCTTCATAAATGCAACTCTTCTTCCCCTATATTCGCCGCGTGATTCCATAATCGGGGGCAAACCCGCAGAAGAACCCCTGAAGGATCATAAACAACGTGTCTCCGCAGCTCCGCGACCGGCTGTGACCGACAAAAATAAGTGCGTTGGCGTATACATGCGATTTGTCAAAGTCTATGGCCTTAAGCCATGACTTGAGTTCACTTCCGCGGGCACCAACTGGAAATTCTGCACCGTGAAAGAAGCGAGACCTCTTCTCGTACAGCAAGAAAAATTATAATAAAAGCTAGAGTAGGTGAGGGTCGCGTATCGCAATAAGCGCACGTTTCGGGACACGGGACATTCGCGCAATCGAAGACGACCCAGGAGACGTGCGCAAGGGCCGTTACTGTGCAGGTAAGGCTTCACAGAATCCGTACTCGGCCAACCTGCTTTCAAGCACTCGAAGCACATTCACCTCACCCTTGGCACTCATTAGAAATGCTCTCTCAATCTCTTGAGCTGGGCGTTCATTCGAGCGGCACCCCTTCCGGTTGCTCCGGTGCTCGGGGGCAGATTTTCTCTGGCTCGACTCCCGGCAGGGTTGCCGATTATCGAAAGGCGAGTTAGAGCTGGGCAGGAGCCACTGGAATGCATCCAATCAGCTGCTGCATCACGTCCCTCCATACGCAGGCTTTTGATCCTCAGACTGCCGAGATTTTTTGGAGCTCAACGACTATGCTTTTTGAAGTTTGAAGTTCTTTGGAAGCGAAGCTCCTTCAATAAACCAGCTGGCTGCCCATTAATGCTGTCGTTTTTTTTTTTGAAAATCACGTTAACAATGAGTTATTTTAAGAATATATTATGAAACATTATTATTCTTAATATTGTGAATAAACTTATTCAAAAATGACGCCACAATTTTAATCACTTTGAGATACTTCTAGTATAAAATACAGAAAAAAGTGTGGCCCAACGAAAAAAAGTAAATAACCAAAAATAAGAATAAAACAAAGGTGGTAGCAAAACATTGCTAATACGTCGAGTAGTAATACCTCTGTTTTTTGTGGTAATGTATGAAAGAGACATTCTCACGTTATCATGGAGGTGTTACGAACCGTACCGCTCGTGCGTAATAAACTTGAAGACAAAATATGACGAGGTATATTGTTCAAAGCACAACAGAAAAGTAACTGTGAGATTAACTTATCAAATGAAATGTGTGTACGAGACAATAACTACAAATTACCATCTGCTGAGAAAGAAACAAATGAATGCAAAGTTGGAAGTATATTTCACAGCTCAATGATCAGAAACTTCGACTGGCCTGCAATGCTAAACGCTCTGTCATGTTGTAACTCCGATTGCATTTCTGTTAATCAGTGACTGCATAGTTAATGAAGGTGCACAAAAAAATATTTTGACAATACTTCTCAATCACCAATTCCAAATTGCGAAATACTGTGAGGATAGCCCAAAATATTTTTTACTGGCAGTACATTACTTCTATTTTGCTAATAATTCAATTCCAAGAGTTACCGCCTTGAATCGGTGGAGAGGTCAGTTTTAATGCACCGTACAAGAAAAGAAAGATCAGGCAGATTACTTTTCTGACATCGTGCTACGATCACATAGACTTCCTCTGTAATTTCTCTTTCCCAACACATTCTTCTTCCCAAGACTATTTATGGAACATATGGCAGCTAAGTCAATGCGGCGTTGACGAAAAACAATAGTTACTGAAGCGCCTGTAAAGTTTACTGCTTCAAACACAGCGGCATGACGTAGCTGAGAGTCTATCAGTGCTCTACACATATTTATGAGGTATAAGAAGTTGTCAATACACTACGTAATGCTTCCCTGGAGGAGTCAGCTCTCCTCTTGTATCGTCAAAATGTATAACGTTATGGAAAATGGACACGGGACGATGACAAGTCGAAATAGTTAACCTTAATTCAGTTACGGTTTGTTTGCTCGAGCATTAGTTTATTTCATCATCTGAGGTATACAAGTGACCACAGGCTGTATGAGATAAATTTTGAGACACTTTTCCCTTCTGCGACATGCACCCACCGTAAAAAAACGCTCTAGAAGTACAGTTCTCTAAAATTTACTGAAATTAGGGACCGTCTAACACATGGCGTGCCCATCCCGTGAGCGGGACACCACTTCACTGTACTCTACTGATTTACAACAATCCAACACTCTGAATGCTGAGGGCCAGGGTCAAAAAGCTTCTACATGGGTTAGACTCTTGCCGCGATATTGTACGAAAAGCAGACATAGGTAAAATTCAGCAATAAAACAAGCTGCCCACATCGAAACAATCCTGGTGACACAGCAAAAATGTAGTAAAGCGTGAACGGTTAAATAATCCAGTAAAATCAAAAAGGACAAATCGACTGGAGTGATGGTCTTAGTTATAATGTTAGCAGGTATATCCATAAAATTGTAAGCCCAACCAGTACCGCAACTAATCACAATGCATCCGGAAATCAAAGTACTCGACAAGCCAGCTGCTGCAGGGCTTGCGAAAACACGAAATTTATATCGCCAACGTCCGTCATGTCAGTGTCTGCAGCGCTTTCGGAGATGATAAATGGTCTCCTACGAGCAGTATACACCGGAAATAACTTCAGGGAGAGCTATAATCTACGTATATAAAGGTGCAGCATATTACCGCAAAATTAACAAGTGTAGTGGTGGCGCTTTTGAAGAGTGCTCTGTCACATACTCGCTAGCAACCAACAAACCGATATAGCTAGCCTTCTAAATGTCATCGATCAGCCATCAGGTAAGAAGGCAGCGCTGGGGGCGTAGAACGGTGATATGCGGACGGTGCTTGCTAGAATTCCAAGCTAATGCGAGAGCAGAAATTTAAAGCAGCTGAGTGCCACTGACACGTGGCCAAAAAATACCAATGAAATGCATGATAAAGGCTTTCCTTCTAACTGTTTTCAATGCAGTTAGGACGGCTAACAGATGAAGTTCCTAATTTCTTCTCTATTGACGGCAAAAGCTTTTTTCAAGTCCTCTAGTAGATGGGGGGTGCCGGTTATCGGTAGACGCTGTCACATTTCACAACTTTAGTTCATGGGCCTACCAATATTTATGATTTTCGTCTTATTTTGCAGGTCACGAGGTCATAACACTATACTTGCCGCACCAAACGTGTGAAACAAGGTGGTGCCCAAATTAGCGAGAAGACGCCCGAGCGTGCATGTACAAACGGCAAAAGGAGAAGGTTATCTCTGGACAATCTTAGCGGGTAAAACAGGGTGCTAGTGTTTCTATGTATTGAGCTCAATGAAAATTGTGTGTTTCTGCTGAGGCCTCGTCCCGAAACAAGATAGGTAAATGCTATACGCCTGCTGGATTGGGCAGCATCGAGAATACTGGGTGTCATTACACGCGACGTTCTTTGGTGTGAGTCATCAGGTTGAAGTACAGTACGCGGCCTGACTTCCACCTTTCAGGTGAGATCCACAGTATGGCGTTCGGTTAATGCTACCAGCATCGTCAACATCAATGGCTATGCGAGCCGAATTTCTTATAACCAGCCGAAGCGGCAAAACTCAGTCTACAACCACTGTGATATTTAGCATTTAGAATGTACGTAATGCCATTTCAGCAATCTCCATGCGACTAATCTAGATAAGGAAAATGTGACAGCGTAAAGAAATCACCATGCAACACTCCTAATGATATTATTATGGCAGTTCATCAGGCCGATCCTCACAACCTCTCCTTCGAACTTTAGTGAAATAATGTAGCACGTGTAAAACGTGAGTAAACGATATTTCTTTATTTCTCTGGTGAAATTATCTTTAGAGGGTACACGCTGAAATGTTCCTGTCCTACCAACGCTCTTGTATGCGTTGCAGAGTGCGACATTGACATCTGGAAAATCCATTACACTTACGCTTGAACTAGAAGTTATTAGTCTATCGCCAAGCGGTACTCGGCGGCCCAAAGAACAATGTGCTCATGTTAACTTTGTGTTAGCACGTTTTCATATACGCAACGCCAAGGTAAGGTTGTGAAACCTGCCATCAAGGTATGCCATGTGAAGATCGGGCACAACGAGCAAACCATAAAAATTGGCTGTTCCTTTATACACTAAGCAGAGCACGGTCATAAACTTATGATCCAACGAGACACTTGTTAAATGGCTGAGTTTGATTACAATTTCTGCTCAAGCCCTGAAGTCGAAGGTTATGACTCTCATTTTAGTAGATCTTTATACCCCCCTCCCTGCCCCTGCCCCTTCTTATTAAAGTCGTTTACACTTCATGGATAGCCCAGGCTGCATAAATGTCGGGCACGGTCTTTGTTAACACTGTCACAGGTCCGGAAGAGACGATCCAGCGCAGCCTCTACTGCTAAGGCAGTACACAATGTACTTAATGCTTGGGTTTCTTGAAGCAGAAAGAGCTGAGCCAGTTGGTACGCATTCACGCTAAAGGACGCCGCATGCAAAGGCGGACACGGAGAAAAGACAAGGCAGTCTTCAGTTTTTTGTTGTGCCCATGTTCGCATGTCCATCCTTCAATATGAATCTCTTTTTGCGAGAAAAAGAAACTCGAAAAATGACTGTACGTAACTTCTGAGCTTTCAAGGTTTCAATCTATCCTCACCTCCATCCTCAATCCTCACCATCATCAACATTATCTCGGTGCTTCCTTTGCCACTCTCTTCTCTTACCTAACGCTGAGTTGCAGGTAAGGAAATTGACTCAGGCCGACCTCACTGCGTCTATGTCATAAACCTCCTTCACTCTCACTCTCTCTCTCTCTCTTTCTCTCTCTCTATGTTTCTAACTACTGGCGCAGCCAAGGTGAAGCCACAATTTTTCAGTTTTACTTGTCAGTACATACACACTCACTTACAAAGACACCCGCAAACGTATATAAAGAGTGGTGGAAGCCCTAATCCCTGAAAAAAAGTAATTTTGCCTAAACTCCTGCTTTTAACCTTTCAGAAGGGGAGCAATGCAATTGTTGGTGGCAGCTGGAGCCGCGGCAGTGCTGTTGCCCTTGGCGGGGGCACAGTTTTCATTGTGGCACTCATTGTCTAACCGTGGCAAGGCCAAGTTTCGCGACCCGCAGGATGCACTGGACATGCTGTCCAACGTGGGATATTCTGCCTTGCTGGATCCTGATCAGGAAGGTTCGGGCGGTCCACTCGATACGAAGCGGGTCCTCGAACACGTCGCCGCGCTTTCGTGGCCTGACGTAAATATGTTGGCGGTGAGTACGAGCAGCCGTACGGACTTTACTGTTACTTCAAGCGAAATCATCGTGGAATTACTTACTCAGGAAGCAAAAAAAAGAAAAATTCAAAGGAGTGAAGCTAGGTGAAAGAAAGGTAGAACAAGACGATATACTTGAGCTTGTGCAAATATTTGAGCACTTCCAATATTCAGACTAATATTGCAGAATTATAAATCACTTCTATTCGATTTTAGGTTTTTGAAATTTTTGAAGTATTCCAAATGAACGAATCACTTTATTCCTCGTGTAACTTCTCTCGTAAAGATGGTATCACTGTAATGCGAAAATTCTATACCGTAAATACAGTTTTCCAAGAAAAAACTACAGTGCCGTGGAGTCTTGGAGTCTTACTTTAAGGTTAAATGAACGTACTACCTTTACAGTCATGCATCATTTTTTTTTTAAGTTGAAAGCTTGTTATACCAGCTTATATGCTCCAAGTGTAGTAAATTTTAAAACGTAGCGTGTTTACAGGTTATCACTTGCATTCTGCCGAATCTGTAATGATGCAACGGCTCAAAAGTTGTAACCACTTCTCTTTCAACCAATAAAAAGAGATTTGCACAAGCCTTGATTAAATTTTTAAAATAATATTGAGCAGAATTGTTGATTCATGACAAACATGCTCATTTTCACGCGATAGCGTTAGAGAGCTCGTTTCGCAGCAATTCCGGCTTCGGTGTCGGCATCTTTGATTGTGAGCGAAAGTTACCACCTTATTCGTGATCGAAAAATTGACAAACATGCAAAAAAAATCATAAAAGTTTCCGGTTCCGAATGGGGATCGAGCCCGGGCTGTATGATTGGCTAGCAGATTTTCTACCACACAGCTACGAGTCTCCTTAGAACTGCAGTGAAGACAACTTCCTCTGCTTGGAAACGATCTGAAAATAACATTCATGCTTTACCAACACCCGCATTCTCCATGCAGGCTTCACATGTAATACCGGAGTAATATTGAGTGGTATAAGCGTACATTGCCTTCGGGCGCCAGAACAAGTGATTATCAAAACTACATCGTGGCTCAAGGCCAGCGAACCATTTCAAGAAGCACACACGTCACTGCACGTATTCCCTTAAGACAACGAGAGAGTGCATAGGAGGTTTGAAACATTTCACGAGCATGGCTACTCACGGTTTAAAGTACACTCTTCAAAAAAATTAGTGAAAATGTAGCAACTGCAAGCAGATAGGTAGTAACTGCAGTGATTACTACCTTTCTTCAACCGTTACTACCCTTTTGCTACCTGTTTACTACCTACGTTAGTAAACAGTTACTACCTGCAACCGTTACTAACTTTTTGCGACCTCTTTACTACCTACGTTAGTAAACAGTTAGTAACTGAAATGAAAGAGGTAGTAACTTCAGCCGTTACTACCTTTCTTGCCCCGTTACTACCTCTTTGCTACCCGGCGTTTGACTATCTATTCCAAAATAGTGTGTGAATGCGATTCTGAGAGTTTATGAGAGGAACCGTCTCAACCTATATTCGTTACACGGAAAAATGACGCAGAAGGTATCCATAGATCAAGAAAATACATTTTGTTGTAAATTACTTAACCAAGATATGTAAATGTCACTCTGATATTGTCAAAACGAAGAAGTACAAGTTTACGAACCATAAGCAAGTGCTACACGCCTCGTAATATACAATCACAACAAACTTAGTAAAAACAGCACATATTAACAAGACCAGCAGATCAAAATCACCAGACGGTCGCAATCAGCCTCGAGGACATTCACAGTTAATCTACTGTGGCGTGTCTCCTAATATTATCATTGTTTCGGTGCGTCAAATCCCCAAACCGATTATTACCTTTTAAGCGCTGATATATTGACACATTCAAGCGCTGATATATTAGTCGTGCGAAGCATTAAAATGCACTGAAAATGAGCTCGGTACATTGTTCTGGCCATGTACATAATGCCTTTTTGTGGCCATTTTATAATAAATAAATATGAGATATTATAATTTATAAGTAAGGCTCATTGAACGTCTTGTGCTACGTCATCAAACACATGTAACCAGGTAGTATAATATAGTGCTTGAGATTTATATTTGTTATAATTCATCCTGAAACGCAAGTGCTCCCTTGTGCCAGACATGCCTTTGCGAATTAGGGGCTATATATACCCCACGCTTACTTCTTAGTACATATATACGTAAAAAATAGTAAACTTATTTGGTCTATGCACTCTTAGCAATCATGGCACACCCCGATTCTTGGTCGAATTCGTCTAGTTATAGGACATTGATTAGCCAACATTAGCAGAGGAGTAATAATATGCCAGAATGAACTACGTACTATCGGTTACTACCTTTTTTTCTTGAAACCTTTACAAGTTACTACCAATGGCCCCGCCGCGGTGGTGTAGTGGCTAAGGTACTCGGCTGCTGACCCGCACGCAGATCGCGGGATCAAATCCCGGCTGCGGCGCCTGCATTTCCGATGGAGGCGGAAATGTTGTAGGCCCGTGTGCTTAGATTTAGGTGCACGTTAAAGAACCCCAGGTGGTCGAAATTTCCGGAGCCCTCCACTACGGCGTCTCTCATAATCATATGGTGGTTTTGGGACGTTAAACCCCACATATCAATCAATCAATCAAGTTACTACCAATGGGTGGTAACGGCTAGGGCAGTAACAGTTACTAACTGTTGGCAGTAACAGCAGAGGTAGTAACTGTTACCACCCTTGCCGTTAATAACTGCGCTTACTACCAGGGTTGTATGTAACAACCAAAGTTAGCAAGTACTACCACCTTTTTTCTAAGAGTGTATGCTTCCCATTACACAGAGAATGTAGCCATATGCGAAAGTTTCACCCGCAACAGCCACCTTCAACTTTATCGATGACATTGTTGTAATCTGCAACTTGAACTTCTCGAGTAACATCAGACAATGAAAAAGCATGCACCATGTGGTTCGAGTACTCACTAGGGACAGGATAACGCTATCGCGTTGAACTGTGAAAGGTAAAGCTTAAAGGACTTTCTTTGTAACATGCGAATATACAATTCGAACTTCATTTGAGGTTATTCTTCTACCAAAATAACTACGGGCTTCGAACCTAAAATTTGCTATTAGTACAAGCCTTAAGATACTCCTTCAGAAGCTTCTCACAGCTTGCAGAAGCCAATGCCCATTCCCCTTTTGTTATGGAGTCTTCATTTCCTCTCTGCAATAACGCCAAGTGCACAAAATCAACGTTTCTCTTCACGGCCCTGACCTGCGTATCATTTTATTTTTTTGTGTATTTGTGCTATCTACGACCATTTTTTTAAGTTTCCACTCACGTTGACAGCATGAAGAAAGACTAAATTTTGTTTATTCGTTTATTTATCCAACACTCTAGATCAGCACGTGGCCCAAGCAGGACAGCTACAAGAGGCGGTGTATAAGGAAGAACAGATGTGATATCATCAAAATATATCACCAGAAACGCAATCAAAACACCTACTAGTGATCTACTTAAAAGATAACATGGCAAAATATTACATGATACGAAAAAATAACTCTAACAGTGCATATTGAAGCTCTAAGCTACAAAAAATTGGCTAAGATCAGTTAGTTCCACTCTAATACAGTATACGAAAAAAAAAGGAAAGCTGAAACAAGCTGCTTTTAGCGAAATACTGGGTCAAGAAATGGGCGTAATGATGATTTGTATGCCGAGTGGACAGAAGAAATACATAAGCACCTGGGTCAGGGGCTAACTTATGATTAACAGGATTATTGAGAAGATTCAGCCAGTTCATTTCTCGTCTTAGTTCAAGCGCTTCAATGTTGTTAGCAGTCATGAGTTCAATCGTCGAATCCGTTATTTTAAATTTGAATTAACCAAACTGAACAGCCTTTTTTGTACTGCTTCAAGTTTTTCATGTTAGTTTTAGTAAAGCGCACTTAACTAATTTATGTTTCTTACATCATGAAGGAGCAAAGCGAAAGGTGAAGAACTCCGCAGAGAGCGGCTCCCCAATACTCTGAAATTGGCTGTTCATAACTTGTACCAAAATATAAATGCATCAACG
The DNA here is from genome assembly GCF_013339725.1 of Rhipicephalus microplus. NCBI lineage: Eukaryota > Metazoa > Arthropoda > Arachnida > Ixodida > Ixodidae > Rhipicephalus > Rhipicephalus microplus. The sequence goes on from NC_051171.1 coordinate 83,566,957, forward strand.
TTCATGCACTTTGCCCGCAAGGAAACGCAGCCGTCACTGTTACACGCTGATAAATTGGCCGCGTATCTCCGTGATTCGCTGCAAAAGACTCCGAAAGACGACAGCCTTTTGTCCGGAGGTGCTGCGTGAAACATGGCGCCATCTGGCAGTAATGTGAAGAAATGAAAGTTTTTTTTTTTTTTTTACGCAGAGTCACTGTCAGCACCGAGTTGTTTTAGTTAAAGTCGTAATTTTTCAGAGAAGCGTAGGTAACGCCCACATTTTAGTTATAACGTCGCATTGTCAGCGCAGTGGACTAATGCATTGGTCTTCAGAATTCCGTATCTAGGCATTTTCGAAATAAAAAGGCACGCTGCCTAACACTTACGTATTGATGTAGCGCCTAAAATGTGCGTAATAATCGCTTTTAGATTGACAGTTTTCACAAGTATAAAACAGCCACCAGATCAAGAAGGGTGGGCGTGGAGCAAGGGGTTAAAATGAATCGTTCAACAGACCAGCAAAAAGACAACAGTCACGCCCGGTAAAGGCAATCGTTTTTAATGGTGCACATCGGACTCGCCGGGACAAAGCCATTAGATAACTCGAGTCAACACGCGGCCATACTCTGTAGTAACTACAAGTAATAACGTATGCATTGCCCTTAAAAATACTATCTACATGGACCTGTTTCTCGAAAACATAACGCAGGTTATGGAGACCTTTGACACAGGTATAACGACGCCGCAGACCTGCTCGACGTGCGAATACTTGGTGGGCGTGCTGAAAAACTATTCCGGAACCATCTCCGGGCGCCTATTGGTTGCCTTCTTGTGGATCGTATGCTACTTGCAGTCGTATACGACGAGCGAAGTATGCACGGGAATCGTCAGGGCCTACAAGGTGAGGTCCACCGGCTAGAAGTTGGGCGACACCTGTATACAACTGATAAGATGGTTATTTTACAACTAAAATGAAAGCGTGGCTTCACCTGCCGCTAGTAACACTTCTTTTTTTTTTTTTTGAATACGGATATCTTCCCTGCTTGACGACATGCGACTGAATCGGCGTGATGTTTATCGGTCGAAATAAACAGGGCATAACACAAAAATAACGCAAGACACGTTAAGTGCTGATACAAGATCGAGCATACTTGTCGTTTAGAAAACGTGGACAGAACCATGCATTAGTGTCGACAGGGCTTAAATGGCTGACATGGCTTCCAACCAATGCGCAGCCTGACACCCACTTTCAGAGGTGTCGGCATACCACCTCAAGGCATCATGAGGTGGTATGCGAGGGATTACTGTTCAGCTGCCGTCTTGTAAGAGATCACGTACTAATGGACACCAAACATACAAAAAAAGAGTGTTCACGCTTGCCGCCACGTTTGGCAAAAGATGGCGCTGACTGACACTTCCACGTCTAAATGCACATATATGTCCTTTCAAGTGGACGGGGGGATAAGCGCCACCGTAGCTCAGTGTTAAGGGCACCGGACGCGTTATTCCAAGGTTGCAGGTTCGGATCCTGCCGGTGGCAAGGTCTCTTTTAATCCAATTTTATTTCTTCACAATTATTTCACAATTACTTCTAATAGCATCCCCACACTTTCCCTGCTAATATTGTCTGTTAGTTCTCATTAAAATTGTGTCTAAAGAAGAAAACGAGCCCTGAAGTTTGCGCTTTCCTTCTTTGCCTGTATATATATTTTACACTTCTCCCCCCCTCCCACCTATTTGTTCCTTTCTTAAGCGTTGGGCCAGGGCAATGATGACTGCGCTCGGCCGAACGCTCAGAAAAGCGTTGCGACTAGCTAGATGTAATTTCACTGCTATAACTCTACATGACCCTTTATTATCCGTAATTTTACATGCACTTGGATTTTCTTTGATGGATCTCTGCAAGAAAAGCCTCGCCACCGAAGACATCATATGAAGTCAAGTAATACAGTGAAGCCAAGAATGTCACGGGGCGGGGTGGCCTTATATGTACGTTAAGTTTAAATTTAGTAATTACGAATAAATAGGAAAGTTCACTGACGTGAACTAGGAAATCACTCGCCGCTTTTGTATACCAAACTCAGCACCTCCGATTGCCGCGTGCCATCTATTCAGCGGTGGTCTTTTCGCCGTCCCCTTTATTGGGTAGTTTTGTAAACGTTTTGTAAGTGCAACTAAAGGAGAGTTAGCCAGCGCCACTCGTGACTATGATGTAACCACAATTGCGAGCTCGCACCTCACATGTGAACGCCCGCATGCTATACCTAAAGACATCAAATCTGTCTTATGGCTGTGACGTATACGAAGAAAGAATGAATCGAGGGAGCCGCTTTTTACAAGTATCTGTGTCTAACAGGAACAAAAAAAGTAAAAACGGGCAATCAGTTTACCATATTTCGCCCATTCATAAAAACAGAGGCGTGCAATTAGTGCGATTACATGAGGCACCACACACCATGCACCGATGATGCAGTACACCCATAGAGTTTTCGTATAGCTGCTTGACTCGAAAGTAAGATCTTCGACAACTGAAATATATGATGCTAACAGTCTGGTGACACGAAGTAGTACAAGAAAATAAATACAGAAAGCAGCACTCGCGTTTATTTGTAATAACTTTGTGTGCTCGCACTGTTAGTAAAATATGCGTCTGATTGATTGTCTACAGCAGTGCTATTGATTACCGCGTTCGTGACATTTCTTAATCGTAAACCGCTCTTCCCTATTTTCTGATGTAGTAACACCACAATGTTAATCTTTATTTCTCAGTATAGTCGATTATTAGCCTTTATTTACTGGGACTGTGTCCTCTTTTGCATTTCGTCTTCTTGAAGGACGACCTCGGTTATGTGATGAGGACCACGAGGTCCTCTCCGAACGAGATATGTACGCTCATGTTCGGCAGAACGTGTGGAAATTTGACGTTGCCCGAACACGTGTGGAAGATAGACGTTCCCGAAAGGCTTTCCTCCACCAGATCAGCAACCAAGGTAAGGGTGAGTCGCTTGTTCGTTCAATATACGGTTCGTAGTTTAGCTGTTTGCTGTGACAGCTTGAGTAATTTTTTTAGCCTAAGTCTCTAATTCGATAACTATCAATAACTTCAAAAACGTCTTTCGGTAGGCTGCAGTATCTAGAAATTGATTCATCCTCATCACCTCATGCACTGAAAGTGTTCGTGAGTATCCATCATGGAAGCGTGGTTAAGGTTTCATTGCTGTCATTCAGTACTTATGGTTGCTGATAATGTATGTGACTCTAAACTTGCTCGCTGAAGACTTCGTTGCTACAAAACACATGCACACACACACAGCCATTCCCAGGGCGTGGTGACATCAAAATCCCTCTACCTCTCAAAAGTAGCGAAAGCTTTACATTCAGCCGCTACTCCTTGCGATGGGCGGATTGGTGACACATGAACTTTTGGCCTTCGCGCCGCGCACAAAGGGTCCAGCGACGGCAGCGCTGCTCCGGCGAGAGATACGGATGACTGCACTTTGAAACATAGAGTCAGATAGCTTTAGCAAATACAGAGCAGTTCACGCACCTCTGTCATTTTGTTGTTGTAGTCTAAAATTTTTTTGTGTACTTGAAGTTGAGGGAATGCCGAAACATAGCGTTTGAATTCAATGTTTGAAGCGTGGCGTGCTCGATGCCGGGTCTCAATGTCTTATGTTGTGTTACCGCGTGGACGAAGGAAAGAACGTAATTTCTTTCTGTTCCTCGCGGTGACAAAAATACATGCTTAAGGATGGTATGACCTCACAGAATCAGTGGCAAAAAAGTTTTCGCCACAGGAAACAACCGGCTGTGTGAAGGGGTTTTGTAAAATTCGTGACTTCAAGCAGTCTTTTGCCTGGCGGCAGGCTTTTCTTCGTGCATATGCGTGAGCATTATCACAGTAACACTGCTATCAATTTGCCAATCTTCATGCCGTAAATGTGTGTGCATTATACAATGCCGTCACGCCCGTACTTCAGCAGTAGATAGCTTGGAAACCAATACAGTGGCTTTTGTTTTTCTCGACGGGCTGGCTTCAACACTAAAAGCTCACAAGTGAAGAAGTATTTCTGATTAGTTTTTTACCACACCTTCTCATGCATGCGGCACCAAGCATCTTCGCTAATTTGCCGATGCAGAAAGAACGGAAGCCACGCTACAAGCGAATGAGAAAGAATCAGTATTCATAACAAACCTTCCAAGAAATACTTTGCTATGAATTCATGCAATAGTACCACATTTTTAATGAGTACTCTTTTATATACTTGTGCATTCTAACAAAAGTCACCTAACACAGAATTCTCGCTTGCAGTCTGGTTTTAGGGCCTGTAGATGTATGCATACCTCGAATTCATTTGAAATTGCATTAGGTAACATTGCAACCGGGTCATGAATGTGGCGGGAGTAGTAAATGGGGAATGGCTTTGGATAAATGTACTACATCTTCAAAAATCCTTAAACTTTAAAATTTGCGAAACACTCTTGGGCACGGTAGGCTTTCTATATATTGGAAGGTACTCTGGTTTCTATTATTCCACACAAGCAGTGCATCTCGTTCTCCTAAATCACCTTATTACAGAGTGGTTATTAAACGAAGCAGGCGTAGTTGTAAATACCGGGTAATTATAGGGATACTTCTAAAAGCTGACAATTTCAATGAAACGAGTCATAGCGCATGTTAGGTGACTCACACTACGCAAGCTTACCCGTGAAGTTTTAGAAAGTAGCAGTACGCTCACAACGTGTTTTATACGAAAAACATGCTTGACAACTGCTGTGGAAGATTGCTCAGAAGCTGCTTCAGGAAAGAAAGTGTTTTACTTCAACGTTTAGCGTATTCCAAGATCGTTAGTTGCCCCCTGTCGTTTAATGTTTCTTGAGCACCTTTCACCACAAATGAGAGTAATTAACAGGTTCAAGTGCTCACACAGAGTGGTTTCAGGAGACCTCGGATTGCATACGAGCGAGCTGAGCGTCGTCTGCTAGTGCTACTTCTGCTTGGACCCCTCAAGAGGCCGTGCTTGTATTTGTCGCTGCTTTTAAAACTCTAGAGACCTTAGGGGACATCTGTACGTGGCTCCATCTTTTGGAGGCAGCAACAGCGTCCTGCCATGACTGAATGGGAAATAAGCGGTAAAAATTAAATCTCTTGAAGAAAACTAGTCGTAAAAAAACTACTCCCGGTTCCATACAGCAGAGATCTACTGGAACATTTTGGTGAAATTACACTATCTCAATACTTTGCCAGAGGCTTCCCAAGACAACTGAACACTGCACAATAGAAACACATGAGGCTCTACTGTAAAGCATTCAACATTCTAGCAAGCCACGTGGTTTGTAAGGCGACAATCATTTTAACAGAGTGTTCGAATAAGTCTGCTGCATATAACCAGGAGTCGTTTTATTATACCTAGCTTTCTTCAAGAGATACGTTTTCTTTTTTTTTGCTTATTTCGCATTATATAGGTTACGTTCAGCCACCCCTGTCTTTCACGAGAGATGGCGCTAGAACCCTGGTCATCTTTACCCGAAAACTGAAGCAAGTAAAAAACAATGACTAAGCATTGATAGATGAAAACATTAATGGATTGGTAGCTAGAGAAACGTAGGCGACCATCAGGGAATCACTTGAATTTTACTCGTGACCTCATGGCGACGGCGTATTTTTTGCAAAAACAAATTATCGGGAAACACCCTCAAGGCATTCCAAAGTGTGGTTTACCAGCGGTGGTGTGAAAAAAAGTTGTGACATGCGCTGTAACACGAAATAATAACCGCCACATAAAAGCAAGCTCAAAGACATGTTCCAATAAACTACGAAATGAAACCACGCCAGGACGCTGAGAACATACGTGGAATTATCGTCAACGTATTTTCACGCTGCATTTTCACAAATGACATTTTTGCTATCGACATTGTCAAGTAACTGTACGTAATAAAACCAGTCTTCATATAGCGGTAAGAATGGTGTTTTGAGCATTACCTATAGTTACATTGAACTGCGTACCTTGATAAACAGCACTGACCCCCCCCCCCCCTACCAATACTTGGTCTATCAATTATCAATATGAGTCAGTTATAGTAATAAGTGAATACGGTAAGCTTTACACAGTAGACCTCGCAAAAACTGCATACGATGTGTCCGTGTCACCGCTCAGCACTGACGCATAAAAAGTGAGCTTGTAAAACAGCCAGCGAATGCTCAGCTTGTTACATTCAACATATTTGCGACAAGCAGTTAAAGCTTTAAAGATTTAAAGCAGTTAAAGATTTATGTCTAGTGTATCGTTCCTCGTTGGACTCGAGCAGGTACGGTCAAGGGACACGTCGGGGTCGTCCCTTCGTGTGCTACAGCTGTCGGACACGCACTACGACCCCGAATACACCGAAGGCAGCCTGGCAGCCTGCGACGCGCCACTGTGCTGCCAGCCTGATTCGGGAGAGGTGCAGAATGACACCGACCGCGCGGGACGCTGGGGTGACTTCCGCCATTGTGACGTGCCCTTCCGCACGCTGGACAGCATGCTCGAGCACGTCGGAACTCAGGGACGCAAGGTGAAAAATTGTTCCTCTTGTGTGTTAAAGAAGAAAGGGCCCTTTCATATCGTGCATTGCTGTGCCCCTTCTCAAATCGCATCAATTCGGAGTCAGTTCTTCATGGTATGACTGTGTCTTACTGTACATGGCTCTTTGGTGTCCCTTGCTAATGCGCCTGTAGAGCTGTGCTTTTACGTCTGTGTACTTTCCTCAAAAATCAACTCGCCTGCCCATTTTGTCCCGCTATTTCTGCTTCGGTTTTATAAGATGTTCATGCTCTATCACAGGTCGGCAAAACTTGCGGAGCTCACTCCCATTCAGTCATGAAATATGTTTCAAGCTTTGAACTTACTTGAACTTGGACTCGCGAAAACATTACTCGCCCGGACTAACTCCCCTTCAGACTCACAGCTGAATCTGAGTCTGAGTGAGTCCGAGTGAAGCCGACTCATGAGCGAGTGCGCCAAGCTATGCACTCTATATACCCTTCATCAGGAGTGAAAAAGGCGCGCTGACAATATGCAAGTATTGGCCAAGCTAGTACAAACGTCTTATATAGGTTACAGTGTGCACATGCGTGGAAGCACGAAGAAGAATCAAAGCACTTCACTCTGTTCCCACCTGTGTGCGTCTTAACTTTTATAAGATGCAACAAACCCGACAAGTCATGCTAGTATAAGCGCTCATTCATAGCGGTTTATATGGACTGAATAAAGGTGCAGGATGTTATTGGCGCCCGTCAGTGCGCGTAAGTGCAATGTAGCTACGCAGAGAGGCATGTTCGACATTTCGAATGCGATTAAGAGCTCCATGGAACCATTTTCTTTTGTAGCGTTAGCTACACTGGTCTCGCTCAGCCAATTTCGCGTGGCACTGGTCTGCGCATGCGCAATGATACTCCGCCGCCGCCGCGCGCGGCTCGCCGCCGGTGTGTGCGCAATTCGATGCTTTGCGCAGACGATCAGTGGTGCCACGCACCGGAGCCGGCACCTCCCTCGCACTCGGCCGCGGCCGCGCGCGACTCGCCGCCGCTGGTGTGCGCTTTCCAGAGGAGTGTCATCATAGCCTTGGTAGACATATGGATGCCGACGCGCACGCCTTCCCCGTGCAGTCGCCATCTGACACTGCGCTGGAGCCGCTTGACAGCGCCTCTGACTGGCGTTTGCCACTGTGGTATAGCCATGGAGAAGGAGAAGGCAAATGCTGCTCAACGGAGCAGTAGAGCGGAGAAGCTTAACTCATCGAGTCCCGAAGTAGTTGCCCGGCGAAATAAATATACATGTGCCACATGATACGTATACCGTGTGTGTGTCGTTGGAACAGCTGTAAGCTTGATATCTGGAAAGCTAAGAATAATCAGCTGAACATTTGCAAACGCTACGTATATCCTGGCATAGCTGAGCTAAGCCACTGCCATTTTCTTTTTGTTACAAGCCCGACTTCGCCTACTGGACTGGCGACCTCCCACCGCACGACTTGTGGAAGGTGACGAGAGCGACTAACGTCAAGAACTTCGTGACCACCTTCGCGGCTATTGGCAAGCGGCTTCCGGGACTCACGGTCTACCCGGTTGTCGGAAACCACGAATCTGTTCCCCCGAACATGTAAGCCAAACTCCCAAGAATGGAATAAGTACTAGACGGACCATGAGACTGTGTGAAAAGGAACATATATGAACCAGTGGCAAAACAAGATTTGAACGACAAATTTTGCTTAATTTGTCAAATCAATTTTGTAGAAGAATGAGAACTGCAATCGGGTTGGTGAGATTTTTCCCTTTGAAGAAGTTGCTGTCCTGCAAAGTAGTAGTAATAATAATAATAATAATAATAATAATATAATAATAATAATAATAATAATAATAATAATAATAATATATTATTATTATTATTATTATTATTATTATTATTATTATTATTATTATTATTATTATATTATTATTATTATTATTATTATTATTATTATTATTATTATTATTATTATTATTATTATTATTATTATTACAAAGCACGGCGTTTTTTTCTTTAAGCGCACTGAAAAAAAATTAATGAACGTGCTATAGCAAACCTGCCCGCCCCCCCTCCTAATGCGTCAACATTACGGAATGCAAAAAAGCATTTGCTCACCAAGCCCAAAATAGACACTTAACAAGGCAAACAAAGAGTGATGGACTTCAAACAAGCTGTGTTATTTGGATGTTTTCTAGTGAAAACCTGTGATGCAATGGGAAGTATTGACATTCCCTCGGAAAAGGCTTCCGTAAAGCAATCATTTTCCCAATATTCAAAGGTTTGAACATAAAATGATATTGATAAAATGTTTCGGCAATAAAGCACACCTCAAGAACGTGGTGAGATATTCAATGTAAATAAGATTCTTACTAAAGCGCTCCCTCTCTGCCGGTAAACTCTATCAATTCGATTTATCCGAACTAATGTACGTCATAGTACAGATAAAGAGTGTCAAAAAACTATTACGCGGTGTCCTGCCACGTATTAAGTCTCCGCCTTATTTACGGGACACGTTATGTCAAATGCGATTAATACATATACTACAAAGCGAAGCGATACGGAAGGGACGCCTTCGTTAGTACGGGCTCAGGTATATATATAGATATATATATATAGTATATTTATATATATATATATATATATATATATATATAGTATAATTATTATAATATATATAGTAATCTATATTATATATATATATATATATATATATATATATATATCTATATATATATATAATATATATATATTATATATATATATATATATATATATATATATATATATATATATGTATGTGTGTGTGTGTGTGTGTAGAGAGAGAGGGGGGGGGGTTTGCACGCAGAAAACTACAAACACAGTAAAGTTTGCCAACATCACCATGCATGTAATGTAATACTCAAGTATTCAACCATGGTTCCTTGTTTTTAAAGTACAGCACTACACAGCTAGACTTGCTGTTTTATTATACTAGCTGCTGGTTCATCTGGTGTATACTTGTTAGGATATACAACGAAGGAGAAAAAAAGGAAAGAAAACCTATTGTTCTGCGACTAATTGCACCATATACTTTCTAGCGCTTAATTTCAAAAGGTTAGAAAGCACTAGTGCCATAGGAAAGGCACGTTTTTTTTTCTATGAGGCCATCACTATAGTCCTTGGAATACGTTAATTGTAAATAGCATTGCATCACATTTATCGCTGCACAATATTTCGTGTTAAACATTTAAATTTAGTAATGTCCCCGGCCGTGGTTGTCCTATTTTGATGGAAGTGTCATGCAAAAGGCTCACAGACTATGTGATGTCAGCGCACGTTAAGAAACTTCAGGTTTCCTAAATTTCCCGAGCGCTCCCCTACGGCGTTTTTCGTACTCCTATTGTGGTTTTGGCACGTGAACTCTCAGAAATTGGTATTAACAGAAGCTCCGTAAAGCGGGTAACATTCATTCTCACCTATGCTCGCAATCTCTTTCGTAGCATAGATGCGCCTTTTATTATTAGAACGTCTTCATCGGTAATAATTCCGCTCAATGATGAGAAAGCCGGGCATTCATCGCTTAAGCGCAGTGGCATTTTTAAAAGGGTAGTAATGGTCTGTCTTTTGGAAAGTATTCTTCATAAATGCGATGATACGCGTAAACGGGGCCTTGCAAATACTTCTTCAGCATGCATGGACAGAAAACGCTGCTGACCGATATTCGAGGATCCTGAGAACACGCGAGCTAAAAACTATAGTGCAGCGTGAAGTCTGGAACATGCAAATAATTCTGACAGTCACCACAAAATAGTTCCCTTTTCATCAGACAATCCATGCTATAAACACTAGTTACCTCGCCATGGACCCAAAGTACCCTGCCACAGGATGATTTTTAGCCTCGCGGGTTGCGCAAAATAGATAACATGGCCGCTGCAGGATTCCGCCATGTGCCCGCTCGCTCACTCGCCAATAATTCGATAAAGAAGAAAAAGAATAAAGCCTAAGATCGCAATGCGACCTGACGGACGGATGCGCTTTCTTGCGCATTTGTCATCCCCACTGCCTGCGTAGCATTCAGCTCGCCCGCTATAGTACGAAAAGAGAAAGTTTTTGAAGCGAGCGATGAATCGCCGTAAATTCGCTCGTAGCTAACGTATTCTAAAAAGTTGGAAGGAGGGGGGCAGTCGGTTTATGAGTCAACAAGTTTTTCTTTTAGTGAAGCCATTGAATTACTACTTAGAAAAGTGTCACAGGGCCTCATCAGTTTATTATACGATAAGAAAACAGGAAATAATGCAACGTCGCATAATGGTGGCGAGTTGACTACTCTCACCTTGCCAGTTTTTTTTTTCTTTTCTGCAGGTTGTGTAGTAGATGCTTTGAGAGCAACGTGAGGCAATCTACATTCGAAAATCCCGGCGCTTGCAGGTTCCCCGAGAGTGGCCACTCTGACGCGCAGATCGCCGAGAAGTCGAAGTGGCTGTACAACACCTTAGCCGACGACTGGAAGGTCTGGCTTCCAGAAGACGCCGTGGCCACCGTCAGAAGGTAGGCGTCTCAGGAGAGTGATCGCCCGCATAGTTCGTCGCTCAAGTGGTCGCGTTTATCTTCGGGCTGTACAGTATGGTCTACAAGCGGCCATGATTCGACGGTGGGTACACCTGCTTTATCACTCAAGTCACTTGTCGTGAGCCATGGACCAACGCCTCGACTATTTTATCAATGCCAGCCAGATGCACCCAACCCAGCAGTTGACCACCTTCTCCTCTAGCCCTTTCCTGCTCTCGCCCATCGCCTACCCTTCGTGAGTGCTTTGCAGGTCATGGTTAAGAGAGCCCATCATGCAGTGCCTCACGACGGAAATCATACAAGTAATTTTTTGTTCAGTTGTGTACAGATCCGTGGGCCGTCGTCTTCAATTCCTGGTGTTCGCTATGTTGGCGGTCACGCTGGCTCTGTAAAAGATACAGCGTTTTGAAATAGCGTGTCGCCGTTTGTGGCGCTATGCGAGTACCTATGGCGAAGCGTAACTGCCACGCTACTACATGCGCTGCGCCATGATAAGCTGGTGGCATTGCTTCGAGCCCCAAAAAAGGAGCACGAAGAAACAATTTGACAGATGTACGATATCGGAGGGGAGAAAGATGTATCACATCTCCAGGGGAAAGCACTCGGAAGCACGTGTGACATAAGCAGCGCGACTCCTCATATAGCGCCTCATCACGACCACTCCCTGAACTAAGGCGGACCGAAGGCTACCATTGATAAGTGCACCTGGCATTGAAAGAAATAAAGGGGGCGTTGCGTGAGCGACAAGAAGGAAGAGAATGGAGTCGACGAGCTGTACCGTGATCAAATAAATCTGGATCATTCGTTGCGCCGACATTCTTGGGGGCTGCCTGGACTCAAGTGGGTACCATGATCATACTACACCGAGTTAGCTTCAATTCATCCTGTAGCGTAAAGCTGCAGATTGGAACTCGTGTTGACGATAATGCGTAAGTCCGTCAAAGTTCAGCAACAACGGAGTGCCCTAGCCAATTGCGTATATGGCATCGCATTGTGTGGTCTAATGTACACGTATAAAAACAGGACATATTTTTTCACCGTAAATGCACGTACTTTCAACATGAGCGTTTGTATACAAAGCCTTGTTGAATCCTTTAAGGGTCACGCTGCGCAGCGGCGCATATCGCAATCGATTACAGATTAGCCATCGTCTTTATTAAAGAAAATGATATCTCCACCTTTAGGCGAATGGCATATGGCCACCAGTGAGCTACAATATGATCCAGCTAGATAAATTTCACTTCTGAAGAACTCAACAGATTAAGAAATGGCGATTAGCTTGCTTTGTTAGCAGGAAAGCAGTGCAAAGCGACAAAAAGGGCACAACAGGCCAGTTTTAGTTTTCTGTGAAAGCTGCTTGCAATATTAATCGAATTAGCTTCTAGGTTAAGGGTGTTGGGACATCCATTCGTAGATCTTCATTTTTGTCGAGTGTTGCCAGTCACGAGACACATAAAATACCGCACATTCATTTCTTTTCTTGATTTTGTGATTGCGTTTCAATTCACACCGGTCAAGGACGTTTTCAACATTCTTCTTTACCAATTTACACTAGTATTCATAGTACACACACACAGAAATTTTTCACAATACGTTTTTTTAATGGGCTGCATTACGCGGAAGAACCCTTCTTTGAGCAGTCGCGAACGCGAAACTACAAAGTTAGAGATTACGTCAGCATTTTAGTTGCCACACATCAAAATAATGGAGCATTTAGGAAAGCTGCTTCACCCACACCAAATACTTCTTTTTCTTTTTTTTAATTTTTATTGCGACAATGACTTGCCTTTAAGGCATAATATTTTTTTGTTAAATGTGTGGCCGGTGTTATGTATGAAGTGAAGTAGTGTCTTGTAGAATCTGTTTTCATGTATCCAGTGGTTGTAACTGGCTGTGTCGCTGTAGCGAAGGCTGGCTTGAGCGAGGTGACGTGGTGTTCTGGCTGCAACCCTTTACATGTCCATAAAAGGTGTTATGCATCTGCTTACATCGCTGGAGTGGGACAGTACGGACACGTATCAACAACTCGCAAATGTGACCCGTTCAATGATATTATAACGGCCGGTGTAAGGGCCACCTCTGCCCGAAGCCTCCTAAGCAGAACTTCCTCCGCCCTAGTAAGGTGAGGGGGGAGAGAGCAGACACACGGTGGAATGAGAGCAAGTGTATCCTGCCGGAGAACATTTTTACGGGTATGGAGTAAGTTTAGGGCTGAGGTGGAAGGGGAATGGCTGGAAGGTCTATGTCTGGAGAGCAGTGCGCCTGCTGGTCAGCGGCAATGTTGTGTGCGTTCGCTGCATGGCGTTGAATCCTATGTACTTTTACGAAAGTAGCCGTATTATGTTTCAGCTTATGAAATGCCTCGCTGATCTCCATCGCCTTGTGTACTTTCTTGAGCTTCTTAATAGTTCTTAAGGAATCAGTGTATATGTCAATCTGCTTAATTGTGGGCAGCTTAGAAGTAGCATTCTGGATTGCGCCGTGGATGTCTTGAAGTTCCATCTCAAGAGGAGTGGCTTCCGTAGATAGATCCGGAGTGGCTCAATGGTTAACGCCTCGCTTTCATGCTTCTTTTTCATTCACTCTGTTTCCGTGCATTCTAAACACACGATGTCACTCGTGCATGGGTGCACATGTACGGCTTCTGGAACATAAAGAGGCACGGCTTTCTTATGCTTTTTACAAAAACTGTAATGTAAGTTCCCACGTGCACTTGCGTGACACGCTTTTTACGCCAAACCGCACTACAAGCCGTCTCTCGAACACATTCAGCCTTCAACAATTGCACAGCTCTACGAAATGTTTAAATGCCTTTTATTTTTTTGCTGGTAGTCATTGCGAAACGGAAAAGTTTACCTGACCTTGCAGTAATGGTATACGTCACTCCATCAAGCTCTGAAAGGTATTACCAATGTTTTCAGTGCGTATGCATAGCGCCTTTTGGTTTTTCGTTTTCTTTACATTGAATGCATATTTGTTCCTGTACTGTGTATTTTGACTGTTTTAGCATTTCATCAGCCTCGCTCTCTTCTAAATATTGCTCTTATTGTACTTAATTATTTGTTGTTAAACCATTCCTTTCTTACGTATGCTCCACCGTTACTTATTACCCCAACAGGGGGCTTTTAAGAGTTAATAGGTAATCATGATGATTATCATAATCTAATTTATTAATATATTGATTGCATGCGTATCCTGAACCTGCAGTGTACACTTAAAAAGAGCAACATAGCACAGCGGTTTCAGAAAAGTTACGTGGTCTCAAGCGCATTTTATTAGAAGGCGAAAGCCACCTTGATCTTTTTTTAATACTTTTTGCCCATCAATCGCAATTATCCCCCTTTCCCTCGTAAGGTAAAAAAGCTGTCTGCACCTCACGTGGCGTTGCGCTTCATCTAGGATCGGCCTACCTTGACAAGGCGGCGATGTCTCGTGGTGACGTGATAGGTACGCCATAGTGACGTCACTAGTTAAGGTTACCTGTAAATGCATCACGACAGCAGGGACAGCACCATCAGTGAACACATGACTTTTGGGGACGTTTGGTTTGATGTAACGTTACCAACGGTCATTTTTCTATTTTCATGAGGTCTACAAGGTCATTCTAAGGAAGCACTCTGGACTTGTAGGCACATAACGTGAGCGGAATAGCGCAATCATAGACACCAGGGCGAGGAAAGTACTTGTGTCGTTTACCTTGTGTCCCCCTGCCTCTGAGTTTGGGCATTTCACTAATAGTTGGGAATATTCCTTTTTCGAGGTGTTATTCTTCGGAAATGCACCCTGTGAACTCTACTAGTAAGGTTCGATATTATTTGGTGAGCAGCAGGCTAGAAACAAAGCTCCTTCAAAAGGACTGTAGGTTAAGGCTAGTTGGACTAACATAGTAACTGATTGGGAAACAAACTGAGAGTGAAAATTAAGACACGATCACAGTGAAAATCAAGACACGGGGACGGCCACTACCACCGGCTATTTCTTTCATTCGACACACCCTCCGATAAAAAGGGGGGATGCGGGGAATTAGTCTACTGAGATTCTTACTGATCTTTTCGCAACGTTTTTTTTTTCCAATTAGGAAATCACGCTGCATTATCACAGCGGATCAATTAGCACGTAGCTGTTTTAACATTACTGTAAACAATCTCTTCACTTCTATACCAGTGTAGGATACTACGTCACGAAGCCAACGAAGGGCCTACGAGTGATATCGCTCAACACAAACTACTGCTACATTTTCAACTTGTAAGTACATGGTGAAACAATGTATTCTTTTAAGTAAACGACTGCAGTGTAGAATGCCATATGCAAACTGTGCACTAACAGGTGTTCTAGTCCTGTCAAGCTAGGGAAAATAATTTGCTCTTGTGACGCAACTGATTAAGCAACGCCAAAAAATTAGGCTGAAGGATTGGGTAGCGGGTTGCATAGTTCAAATGAACTAGAAAGTGGTTGTAAGGTGAAGGTTGTACGGCTTTGAAGCTCTTCTTCATGAAAGTTTTCCATGCAGTATAATAATCGAGCCCCATGACGCAAAGCCGATATGAAAAACTTAGCGAGAGTGCTAGAAACTGCCCCTGATGGTGCTAGAAACACATGAGAATGCGGCATTTCTAAATCCTTTGTTTAGTCAGCCCGGCATTTCTATGATGCAGGAACGACACTAGAACGAGCAACCTGGCACTTGTCACTACAAGATTAAGCTACTTGTACACTCATTGAAACAACTGGTAACCCCGATATAGCAATGTTGACCCTATACTTGTAGATAAATTAAAAGTAAAACAAATGGATATTATGAGAGAGGTATCTGTTCTACTTGAGGTTATACTTTGATGTAGTTATGCAAACGTTTCAAGCATCTGCATCACTTTTCTGTTGGTGACTGGTCCATGGCCGCATCATGGCCCATCCATAGCTGGTGCTTTTGAGAAGTTAAACCACACATGTCAATATAAATCACCCACAGCTGGCTCTTCGTGAATTCGACCGACCCTGGAAACCAGCTGCACTGGTTGGTGGACCAGCTACTTGATGCCGAGCGCGTTGGCGACAAGGTTTGTGTTTCTTGATTCTCTTGTTAGTACTTTTTTGCGCGGTTAGTGCATTGTTTGTTGGTGTGACTTGCCTGCGTGGTGTTTTCAAATACGTATTGATACCGCCAATTTTAATCTGCCAGCTTTAGCCTTCCCACCTCCGTCCAATTATTAAACAGAGGTTTGAAATTCTTGTATATTACTGCCTATACTGTAGGCGGTTCAACAAAATCCACGGCCTCTTCAACACAAGAGGAAGATATGTAGCAGCTGCTTCTTACCGGTACTTACCTATGCAGTCGAAACCTGGAGGTTTACGAAGAGGGTTCTGCTTAAATGGAGGACGAAGCAGCGAACAATGGAAATTAAGGGTAACTGACTGAATTCTCAGAGAAGGCAAGGGAGTTGGTGGGAAGATAGAAAGTTAAATGGGCAGATGAAATTAAGAAGTTTGCGGGTATGAAGTGGCCGCAGCAAGCACGGGACCAAGTTGACTGACGGAACATAGGAGAGGCCTTTGCCCTGCAGTGGGCGTAGTCAGGCTGACTACGAAGATGCCTTATAGCGACATGGCGGCTCGCACGCTGAAAAAATATGTGGACGGGCCTTTGCGAGAAGAGAGCGCACTCGAGAAAGCGGCAGCTTCGCGTTACGCTTCTGAAGCGCTCCCAGCCGTGCACGACTTCAAGGTTTGCCTGAGCAGTTCACAGCAGAATCTGTTTTCCTCCGTACGTGTTTTTCCACCAAGCACGAGAGCTTGTGCATAGCCTCTTTAAGGACATAACGTAAGGGCAACGTTGCTTTATTTATTTATTTATTTATTTATTTATTTATTTATTTATTTATTTATTTATTTATTTATTAAACATACTTTCAAGGCCCGAAGACACTACAAAAAAGGCACTATACACAAGGCATCTTGTACGACCAGCTTGAAATCTTGGTCATCCATTACGTATTATTTATAGCGTCTTAAAGATTTCCGCTGAAATGTGCGTAAAATACATGCGGTAATTACTATGGCAATGTTGGTGGTGTGTGCTGTGTTCTCGGGAAATGCGGTACCAAAGAATGGCAGAACAACAGGCATCGATGCAATATCACTCAGGATAGAAAATTTGAAGGATCGTTCGCACGATCAGGATGTTTGTGCTCACGATTGCCACACTCTGTGTGCTTGTGTACGTGAACGTTCAGTGTCGAAAACATTTGATATCCTTCAAGAACTATTCAAATGAACTGCACTAAGATACTAAGAAGTCCGGGGGAGCCTCACGCGGATTGAACGAAACACGGTGACCGATCACCTCCGTGACTGAACACACAGTCCCGCGCATGCACTCTGCAAATGTTCTCGGAAGGCGGCGCCACCTGCCATTCATCTCATGACGTCTGTCTGTGGTGTGCCCTCATTGGTGCAGACTTGTGTGCGTCCGCCATTTAGGAAGAAGTGCCGCGAACTTACAAAGCTGTGTACGAATATAAGTAATGTAGCCACTAAAGCACCCGGTATAAACATTTGCCACAGCAGTCAATGGAATACCGGCTGAACTATTTATTTTATACGAACAGCAGCATCACTCACTTCGCTTTGTCAACCTTCTAGGTTCACTTGATCGGGCACATACCACCTGGCTTATCTGATTGCCTTGAAACTTGGAGCGCCATGTTTCACAAAATCGTCGAAAGGTGATGGCATACAAATTTTGTTTTCTTTGATTTCAAGGTCGTAACTTAAAGGCTGTTTGGACAGATGTGCATAACCCGGTGCACGGCATATGCATGCGCTTGTTGCGAATCACAAGTGGCCAGAAATATACAAAATGCATATTCCGAATTGATGGGACTTGAAGGCACATGACACAAATAAAATGAGACAATGTCCCTCACGTTATAAAGATCGCTAATTCACTAGCAAATTGTTTATATGTGAATAAATTGCAAGCAAAATAAGACACAAAAACGAAGGCATTTGTTCATGATAAGGCCGTTGCAAATGTTTTTCCTCTTAAGGGCTGGTTGGGCGGCATCCCCAGTGAATATGTCACCGATGACGACGTGATATTCCGGCAAGCATCTTTGACAACCTATTTTGCATTCAGGCTAAATGAAGATTTCGGAAACAGCGACTTACAGCGTCTAAAACTTGACAGGCTGAACGTAAAGGGGCGCTAAAATCAGGGTGTGCAAATGAACATTTCACAAGTATCGGCACTAAGTAGAAAAAAACTAATGCTTTAATAGAACGATGGAAACTGTCTAATCACCCGTTTAAGAGACCAGTGTATAACTTTTAAATTGAACTTTTACACCTTGCTACGTTGCTTCGAGGACTAAAGTAATTATTTTAGCCTAACTAAGCAATTAAACAGACTAAATAAAATAGCGTAGTTTACTCCATGCAACAATCAGCAACATAGAGTTAGTTGCACCGTATGGATCCGTATATTTTTAAACTCTGGCTAGAGTTAGCTAACGTACCCTGTATAACAAGGCCATAATAAACTCAACAGAAAACCCCTAACAGGTATATGGCACAGAAATGTGACAAACCTTAATATACACGACTTTTACACTACAATGAAGATAACAATATAAAAATGAATTAATCAATTAGCAAATAAATGCATATATACACGTACGATATCAATACACACAGCTGTTTTTCGACGAACTCTTTACTACAATATCAAATATTAAACAATGAATAACTAAAAAAACAAAAATGTGCATAACGTGCGCATTGCACTACTGGCCCACCCAGATCCAAGTGGTCATATTTAAAGCATATCGGCCAAATTTTTCAGATTTGTGCCTTTTGCGTCTTCATCAACATTCTGTACCTTTCTGTTGCTTTTATCAAAATTCTGTAGCTTACTGTAACTTCCAGCATCGTTCTGTGGCTTTCTGAACTTTTTATCAAAATTATGGGGCTCTCTCTTCCTTCCATCAAGATTCGGTGGCTCTCTGTAAATTTCATTGGCATTATTTGGCTTTCTGAGCATCAATCCTAAATTCTAGGGCTTTCTATGCCATTCATAAAAATTTTGTGGCTTTCTGTACTTTTCATCGAAGTTCTGGCTTTTTGGTCCTTTCATCAATGTGCTGTGGCCTCCAGTGCCTACAATCGAAGTTCTGTGGCTTCCTGCACCTTTCATCAAAGTTCTATGGTTTCCTGTATATTTCAT